>WFMF01000210.1:205006-295571 GCA_011033025.1 Beroe forskalii
TGAGTGGCTGGGCCCGCCCAAAAAATCACCAATGAATTTGGGGGGTTTTTGTTGACGCCCCTCCCCCTTAGGGGGAAATTTTTTAATGCTGAATATTGATGACGCAATATAGTTCTAAGGCCGTAATTTTTTCTCAGGTGTATTTGAGGCTTATGTTTGTTACAAGTTTTATATAAAGTGGCCATGGCGATTATTTTTCATTGAAAATTAGATCTCCACGAGCCGTCAGGGCAGAAATCTGGGGGGAATCAGAAGTCAAGAAATCTGGCATATAGAATGTGACATAGTACTTACTAGGAGAAGCAAAAACAACTGGTTAGTGGCTTTTAGATAATCTGGTATAGCAATCAAAATTGAGATCTTCTTCTAGAATGGTAGGCAAATGATGGATAATGATGATGATTCAATACGCAATGAACATGCGTTTTCTTGACTTTACACATGATAAGGTGCATGAAAGGATGCATGAGGGTTATAGGATCATGAAATGCATGCTGTTGTGTTGAGAGCGTTCAGTTGAGAGCGGTGCAACTCACTTCTCTGTGCCTACTCTTCCTCCTGAGTAGCACAACTGAAACGTGACAACGTTACCATGTAATCATGACAACGTTACCATGTAACCATTACAACATTACCATGTAACCATTACAACATTACCATGTAACCATGACAACCTTACCATGTAACCATTACAACATTACCATGTAACCATGACAACGTCCCCATGTAACCATGACAACGTTACCATGTAACCATGACTACGTTACCATGTAACCATGACAACGTTACCATGTAACCATGACAACGTTACCATGTAACCATGACAACGTTACCATGTTACCATGACAACGTTACCAATTACCATACATGACAACGTTACCATGTAAACCATGATAACCTAACCATGTAACTATTACAAATATTAAGGATGACAACGTTACCATGTAACCATGATAACCTAACCATGTAACCATTACAACATTACCATGTAACCATGACAACGTTACCATGTAACCATGACAACGTTACCATGTAACCATGACAACGTTACCATGTAACCATGACAACGTTACCATGTAACCATGACAACGTTACCATGTTACCATGACAACGTTACCAATTACCATGTAACCATGACAACTTTACCATGTAACCATGATAACCTAACCATGTAACCATTACAACATTACCATGTAACCATGACAACGTGACCATCTAACAATAACAACGTAACGTGTAACCGTGACAACGTTACCATGTAACCATGACAAAGTTACATGCAACCATGACAAAGTTACATGTAACCATGACAACGTTATCATGTAACTGTGACAATTGACAACGCTATCATGTAACCATGAAAAAGTTACCATGTAACCATGACAACGTTAACATGTAACCATGACAACATGACACTGTCGAATATCCTTACCAAAGAAAGAAAAGACAAATCCTCACTCGAGAGACACCATGACATGTTACATGTAACCATGGCAAAATTACGTGTAACCATGACAACATGTTGTGTTGCCATGAAAACATGGCACTGTGAAACCATAACAACATGACTTAACCATGCAACAACATGACATCACTATACTACAGTACCACGTAACGATGACAACATGACATCACTATGACTACAATACGTAACCTTGACAACATGACATCCCAACCTGGTTTTCCACTCTCTGTTTCTCGCCTTCCACTCACTTTGAGTAATCTCAGTGTTCTTCCGTAGCGTCTCTTCCCAATCCCAGACAATGAGGCAGATCATATCAAACGCTCGAAACTCAAAAACGCGCTCAAAAATTTATGACAATTTCCGTGCCCTTATACCTATGTCGCCCGTAATATCCTGAATCAGTTCCATTAAATTCTGCTAAAGATCCTCGGAGATATTCGCCTTTTTCGGACACCGAAAATGTGTACATGAAGGTCGCATAGCTTTACTGTATCCAACACTCCAGCGAATACCAAAGTAGAGATAAACACGTGTTTCAATACCTTTATCAGCATGGCAAATGGAATGTGAAGAGAGTGATCGCTAGAGCTTGTGTATATACATTTTCTTGCGGCTCAAAAAAAGGTGAACATCTCTGAGGATGTTTTAGCAAACTTGCTCAAACTTTCAGAATATTACGGGCAATCTTAAAGTCACACGGTATTGAATTTGAAATGTTATTTCATTTTTGAGCTCCAGAGCAGAGGCTGAGAAAATTGTTTTTGGTAACAATTCAAATAGTTTTTGATTTTGAACAAGAAAGATACACGAAATTTACTACCAGTTAACTAAGACTGAAGTTTGTTGATCAGAGCTGAGTTTTCTTTCTCTTACTGCTCGACGGACGTTGCCCCGTCTATTTCTTCTGACTGGATGGCAAAGTGACGTCCAAATGTGGAACGTTGCGCCGCGCGCGCGGGTAGGGTAACATCCTACGACTAGACTTACTGCTGCCTGGAGGAGAACAAAAAGGGTTTGCCCTAACCAGGGCCCTGGTTACGCGGTGTTCTCGACGGACGCGAGGGTAGGATAACATCCTACGAGCAAACACATTAAACATACCCAATACCTACGCTGGCTTAAGAAGGTGCGCGCCCTTTTCTTTCGAATGCTGTGCCATGTGCGCACTTTTTTGGGTACGTCTCCCATGTAAACGGGAGCCTTCATTATCTATGACAATGACGTCACTCAGAAATATATAATTAAGCGCATCTAGCGCTTTAAGCATTAAGGTTAGGGTTCTGGTGAGGGTCAGGATTTGTTAGGTTTAGGGTAAGGATTAAGGTTATGGTTTTGGTTAGGGCTATGGTTAGGTTCGACGGACGTTGCCCCGTTTATTTCTTCTGACGGGCGAGGTTGCAAAGTGACGTCCAAATGTGGAACGTTGCGCCGCGCGCGAGGGTAGGGTAACATCCTACGATGGTTAGGTTTAGGATACAAAAAAATTGACCTTTAGATCTGTGACGTCACTCAGCCCCGTTTATATGGGAGGGATACCCTTTTTTGATCTCACCAGATCTAGATGGTTACGTCGCGTGCTAACGTGCTTGTCTAGTCTGACGTCGTCAGGGGGTCAGGCAAGTAGGCAACGCCTAACAATCGCGTGCCATGCACGGCGCGGCCGAACGCGAACATGCGCTCGCGCTTGCCACTTGCTAGGGGTCCCTGTTTGTTAGCGCGCGCGTCTTTTCTTCGAAAAGTCACAAACGTGTTCTCTGAACACTCGCGCTTGCGCGCGCTAAATAAGTCCTACAACACGACGTAGGACAAGGCCGAACGCGAAGGAGTGAAGAGGAAAATATGCGACGGCGCGCGCGTAAAAAGGGCTTTGGTCAAAGAAACAAACTTCTTTGAATGGTGCCATACGTGGTCTGCACACATTTGAATGATACGCGCGGAGGTTAATGATGACCAGTTGCTAGACACGTATATCCCTGTGCTGGCTTGCGCGGCGCGCTTCCCCAACACAGGGAAGCGCGCGGCGCGTACACACACCTATAGCTATGCGGGCTTAGGAAGATGACCAGATGGCAGATGACAGTTAATCATTAATCGAATATGTTAAATTTTGAAAAAACGATTTCTACTGAATTGTGTTGCTCAGTTGGCAAAATTCTTTAATTTATTGATTTGAATGGCTGAATGTTCAAGTACGGAGTTGGAAAAAAGTCTTGCAGATTGATGTCTTGAAGAAAGATTTCTTTTTAATTCAAAAATGAATGCGACTATATTTTAATAAAATTGCTTTTGTCATGTTTGACTGATTATTGCTGCAAAATTGTTGTATTATGAATGACCCTTGTCTGGCGTTGACAGACCCTCTCGAGAATCAGCGCTGCGTGCTGGTGTCAACGGGTCATACATCGTACGACAACCTGTCAACTACAGTTGGAGTTGTTGGAGTGTTCTGTGGCTTGACTTTAAAGATTACTGTATTTGTTCTATAAAGAAGTTGTTAAAAACGATATAGAACCCACACTCGTGTAGACCACTGACAGTTTCGAAATTGAATATTTCTTCAGGATCTCCACATAGTGTCACAACATTCTCAAAGTTGATGATTAAATAAGTAGCGTTGTTAAGTCAAAATTTAATTTGCATTTGTTTTAGTAAAACACTGTAGTTTCCCAGTTCCACCACAAAAATAACCACAACATTCAATGAGCTGACTCTTTTAGTGCTTAGTACTTCCAAATCATCAGTGCAAAATTTATTGAGTTACCCCAGTTAATTTAATTTGAATGTGTTGTGTTTCAAGTTGTTGCATTTGCCGTTTTAATTGATACAATACTAACTGAGAAATGGGGCGTCGAGAGAAGAGATTTAACATCAGAGCAAGATTATTTGTTGGTTCTCTTCCAAATGAAGTAGATGAAGACTGGCTGAAAGATTTGTTCAAACCTCACAGTGAAGTGAGTGAAGTTTTCCTGCACAAAGAAAAAGGATTTGGATTTGTGAGATGTGTAAGTTCCTTCAGACTATTTTTGTTTTTCTGGTACTATTTCCGTTCAGTTTCCATTACCTAGTTTTGTAAATAGAGCCCTTGGTCTATTGTAATTAGACTTATTCTAAGTTATGGATGTGCCTGTGATATAATGCCTTAGCAATTGCAAAATTGCATTACTCTAAGTTTCAAAGAAAGAGACACCAGCAATCATATTCATTTAGCTGTAGAACTAGTTAAACAGATAGAGTTTTCAGGAAACAAGAGCATCTGCACTGAAAGCAAAGACTGAACTAGATCATAGTTTGCAGAAAGGTAAAACTATCAGAGTCAAGTTCTCTACTGTCCAATCTTATGTGAAAGTATCTAACCTTCCTCCATTTGTTAGTGTGGAACTCTTGGAATCAGCATGCAGGTTAGAAATTTCTACTGATGTAGCATTTAGCTTAAATCCTGAAGTTAGTGATGGTTGCTAATTGAAAAGTTTAAAATATCTTTTGCTGCCAAAATGCAGTATTATTCATACTATACTCCGCGTATTAGAAATTGGCGGACTGCTTGGTGACTCTTCAAGCTGCCGCGCATGTGACCAGCGCGTGACGTAACATGGGCCAATCAGAGGGCAGTAGGAGACGCTGGACGCGCGCGCAACTCAGCGCGTTCTCAGAGACAGATTGTCCTCGAATGCAGGACGATTCATCCGCTGAAACTCACGAATTAGAGACGGGACGGCAGAGGACCTGGAGGTGTAGTGATTCCACCTTAGCCCAAACTCTCACTCCAAGTATTCAAGTACTTTGCTTGCTGAAACACTCGACTTAACTGCCAAGCGGGACAAAATGTGAAAGAGAAATATTCAAGTTGATCAAGAAGCATTCTCATCTTTATGCAGTCTCAATGTGGGAGACATTACATCCTGTTTTCTGATCAAAGTCCGATGTTTTTCCCAATCATATCCTGTATAATAATATTTCCTTGTGTTTGAAGAATCATGGCAGATCTGGATATTGTTACAATCTTATGCTGTAAAATTTGGAGCTGTTGTACCTTTTGTCTACCTTCAAATAGTCTGATCACCGTCTGATATCCAAAAAGCAAATTTGAAAGCTTGTTTATCATTAATTTGTGCTCTAAACTGAGTAATCACATTGAGGTACAAATAACGACGGAGAGGGCTGCATAGATTGGGCGATTGGCTGCCAGAGCCTGTTTCATAATAAGAAAAACTGTTATTGAACGTGTTAAGTCCGACAAATTGTCTTGATTATGCTCTACCTACATAGTAATTCGAAAGCATGCTATAAGCATAGCTATAAAGCATCACCACAACGTCTTTAATTTACACCATGTATTTCAGGTAACCCGACTATCGTCAGGTGGAACAAATATAGCGATCGACTGACTGAGATATGGTCTCATCATGACGATTCGATTGGTGAAGGAAATTCTAAATCACAAATGTGCTGATTTTTCTCTAAACTTATTACCCCGATAAAATATTTCTGTGTTTTACGATCCAAATGAGATTTACTAGAATGGCACAAAATCACAAATTTGGTCGCTAAACAGTAACGTACGGCTTGTTATTTATCTCACAAGCATTTCTAAGATTTTGGGCACTCTACAAGGCGTTGATGTAAGTCTTTTGTACACTTAACAACATTATTGTGATTTCAGGCGACTGCATATGCTACACTCTATGGTGAAGATAGCCTGTCGTTGCCTGTCATACACAGGCGCCTGATCTGAGGTGGAGTCTGACCAGCAGTCGCGGCGGCTGCTCACCCTGCAGCTGTACCATACGCAGCCCAGACTTGAAATTCGAGGCTTCATCCTCTGCTTCAGATAACGAAAGCTGCATCATGATTTCTGTTAGCTCATAATTGGCAGTCGTCAGAGATCTGCCAGCGAGGCGTTGACATCGAAAACAAAATAGCATCTAACGGGAATGGTCCAGATCTTCCTCTTACGAGTCAGGCATGCACAGCTGTCGCTGCCATGGCCGAAAGCTTGATGCATGATATCACCATTTGCATTCGACCAAATTTTCCAAAATCGCAAGGTTTTTTCTAGTACTGTAACCAATCAAAACCAAAATCTGGAGTGATCCTGGAGGCCTGCATCCGGTGGGAAGCTGTAGTCAAGTCCTACTGTCTGGCACCGGATATTCACTGCCTATATAACCGAGATGATAAGCGATCGGTGAAGCTTGTTCTCTTGTTAAAATGATAAGGTAAGTAATGAGGTACTTTTGGTCGAGGAGCTCTTTCATATTCCTAGCGACTACAGGTAGTGATATCCTACAGGCAGTGGTATCGTTATGACAGTAGGACTTGATATTCTAGCTTCCCACCGGAGAATTGCCGTATCTCAGGGTTATTTCACTCCAGATTTTGGTTTTTATTGAGGTTACAACGGGAATTGCCTTTAAGGAAGAAAAAATCTTGCAATTTTGGAAAATTTTGGTCGAATTACCAAATGGTGAATATCATGCATCAAAATACTTTTCAGCCACGGCCGCGGTAGCTCAATGGTATTGTACCTGGCTCGTAAGGGGAAGATCCTGGTTCAATTCCCGTTCGATGCTATTTTGTATTTTCGATGTCAAACTTCTCATACAATAAGATCTCTGACATTTTGCCAATTATGAAGCTAACAGAATCATGGTGCAAGCTCGATATATGCAAACTTAGAGGGATGGGAAGCTATAATTTTCAAGTCTATAAGGATACCGATATCAATAGCCGTTAGAAATGTAAAAATGAAGCTCACAGCTTATAAGTTAAGGCAATGCTTCGCATTTGCTCGGTCAGATGAGTACTCTAAAACTTCCTTACCTCGGATCAGGTATAGAATGTGCCACCGAGATGATATGACGAACTTTAACCGGCAGCCTTCCAAGAGCTATATCTTCACCATAGCGTGTAGCATGCGAGTCGCCTGAAATCACAATAATGTTGTTAAAGTGTACAAAAGACTTATATCAACGCCTTGTGAGTGCCCAAAATCTTAGAAATTGCTTGTGAGATAATAACAAGCCAAATGCTACTGTTTTAGCGACCAAATTTGTGATTTTGTGCTATTTCTAGTAAATCTCATTTGATCGAAACACAAGGAAATATTTTATCGGGGTAATAAGTTTAGAGAAAATCTGGGCACATTTGTGATTTAGAATTTCCTTCCTCACCAATCGAATCACATGACAGAGACCATATCTCAGTCAGTCGACGCTATATTTGTTCCACCTGACGATAGTCGGTTACCTGAAATGATACATGGTGTAAATTAAAGATTGTTGTGGTGATGCTTATAGCTATGCTTATAGCATGCTTTTCGAATTACTATGTAGGTAGAGCATAATCAAGACAATTTGTCGGACTTAACGCTGCTCAATAACAGTTTTTCTTATTATGAAAACAGGCTCTGCAGCCAATCGCCCAATCTATGCAGCCCTGTCTCTCCGTCGTTATTTGTACCTCAATGTGATTACTCAGTTTAATGAGCATAAATTAATGATAACCAAGCTTTCAAATCTGCTTTTTGGATATCAGACGGTGATCAGACTATTTGAAGGTAGACAAGGTACAACAGCTCCAAATTTTTACAGCATAAGATTGTAACAATATCCAGATCTGCCATGATTCTTCAAACACAAGGAAATATTATTATACAGGATATGATTGGAAAAACATCGGACTTCTTGATCAGAAAACAGATGTAATGTCTCCCAAGTTGAGACTGCTTAAAAGATGAGGAATGCTTCTTGATCAACTTGAAGCTCATTTCTCTTTCACATTTTGTCCCGCTTGGCAGTTAAGTCGAGTGTTTCAACAAGCAAAGTACTTGAATACTTTGGAGTAGATAGTTTGGGCTAAGGTGGAATCACTACACCTCAGGTCCTCTGCCGTCCTGTCTCTAATTCGTGAGTACCTTTCAGCGGATGAATCGTCCTGCGTTCGAGGACTATCTGTCTCCTGAGAACGCGCTGAGTTGTGCGCGTCCAGCTGCCTCCTACTGCCCTCTGATTGGCCCATGTCTTGATGTCACGTGACCAAGTTTACTTGTGAGCCGGCGCGGATGTTCTATCCGATCCGCCAATTTCAAATACGCCGACTATAATATCTATGAGTATGGATAATGACTTTCTGTATTTTAGTTTTTATAGATGAGTATGGTAATAGGATATTTCATTATCAAGGTGTATTAATAAATTCAATACACTAAGACCATACGGTCTAAATGTTTCTAACCCAATAGGTATAACTAATTGCTTTGAATTTTGACTTTTTAACTTATTGATAATTCAGGGCAGTTTTTAAAAATTGCTTGCAAACTTCTTATTCAATTTTAATTCAATTTTAATTTAATTTATTAAGCCATTAACCTATCATCACTAGGTTATTTATCACTCATGGTTTTCATTTCCATTTTATTTATGATATTTGTATATAAGGTTTTCAACTTTACATGCTAACCGGTAAATTTTTAATAGGTAACTCAATGACTTTTGCACTGATGATGATGATTTGAAAGTACTTTGCATTAAAAAGTCAGCTCGTTGTGGTTATTCGTGTTGTGGAACTTGGCAATTACAGTGTTTTATTATGTACAGCTGTAGTCACATAAGTATCCCAAGATGATTTGATCAACCTTAAATATTTCAAAACTTCTAATGAGAATGTTTTTCTGAGATTTTTTTGTTTTTGTTGATATTGAACCATTGGCTAATGTACCACACCAACCATCATATCTCATTGAAAAGACTCCTGGGAAATCTAAGTTCAAATCTTTGGCTTTTGCCTCATGGTTCAGTGTGTCTATAATGCAGTTTTAGTTGAATATTATGTTGAGAAATGTTGAATCTTAAATGTGCAGTAATGGCAGAGAAATCCACTGCCTCCATAGCTCAGTGGTTAGAGCACTGGTCTTGTAAACCAGGGGTCGTGAGTTCAATTCTCACTGGGGGCTTCACTTTTTTGATGCCCTGCCTGATATACAGAGTTTATAAATCTTTTCTGAAGGAGAAACTAGATTATATCACTACAGAGTACAGGGTTACATGACAAAGAAATTTATTATGAAAACATTTGTCATGTTAATAAATTAAACATGAGCATACCATCTATAGTGAAAATTCGGTGACAAGCTTCGTTTGCCTTGATCTTTACTTCTATTCCTCAACCTCTTCATGATATTTCCATACAGATTAACCCTGTAAAAAAACCTGCAAAACCGAACTGAGGAAAAATGCTTTATTTCCTTCACTTTTCATTAGGTGAAGAATGTCTCCATGGTGGGAATGGGGATGTCAATAGCATGGTATAATCAAAAATCTTTGTCTGCTTTTTAAATGAACAATAACAGTTCAGCTATTCACTGCCTCCATAGCTCAGTGGTTAGAGCACTGGTCTTGTAAACCAGGGGTCGTGAGTTCAATTCTCACTGGGGGCTTCACTTTTTTGATGCCCTGCCATTGGTGGATGTCTTGTGGGAGTAGAATGTATCCAATAAATGGCACTTCAAAGTAAAATGCCATTCTTTGGGATCTGCAAAGACTGAAGGCATCCAAAAAGAAATTTTTTGTACAAGCTTTCTTATCATTATTTCTATCTGTTGTAGTAGATTGAAACATGAGTCAAACCATCAACAGTTGCTATTCATTATTCAGCAGCTTCACTTGCCTTCTACTCTTCTTTATTATAGTCTCCTCACCATTGACCTTGTAGATTAACTCTGTAAATTCCCATATGGAATCAAACTAGATAAAAAAAATCGTTATTTTCTTGATTCTTTGATCTGCCTCATGGAAGGATGTGTGTTTATGTCACCGTGTAATAAGTGTATGGGTTTTAAATGTGCAGTAATGGTAGAGCCATTCAATGCCTCCATAGCTCAGTGGTTAGAGCACTGGTCTTGTAAACCAGGGGTCATGAGTTCAATTCTCACTGGGGGCTACACTCTTTTGATTCCCTGCCCTCTGTAGATCTCTCTTGTGGTAGTTTGAATATGTAAATATTTACCACTCCTAAGTTGGATGCCTCATACCATTATTCTGGATCTCTGAAGGCATCCAAGGTCTGTTGTCGTTGTGGATTAAAACATGAAAGTACTAATGTATCAATTACCATCTTCAACAAGAATTCAGCTGCTTCATTTGCCTTTAACTTGCCTTCCATTCTTGTCTATTGGGAGCTAGGTATAATAGTATGCTAACCAGTTACCATAAATTGGGATCAAAAACAACCCCTTTCATACCTATGTTCTGTTCATGCAGATTAACCCTGCAAAAACCAACATAAGAAATTTACATCCATTATTTCCCTGATTCTTGTTGAATGGTACTCGATTCACTTCAACAGTTAAAGTATCGGCCTCATGGAAGGATGTGTGTTTATGTCACAGTGCCTGGGTTTTTAATAAGCAGTAATGGTTAAGCTATTCAATGCCTCCATAGCTCAGTGGTTAGAGCACTGGTCTTGTAAACCAGGGGTCGTGAGTTCAATTCTCACTGGGGGCTTCACTATTTTGATGCCCTGCCTTCTTTAGATCACTATTGGGTGTAAAATGTATCAATATGGCTTTACAAAGTCGAACACTGCAATTGTACATTCTTGATGCCAGTATATTGGAAGACGAAAGAGAATTTGTTTCAGTTTCTTGTCGTGGTGGATTAAACATGAGCGTAACATCTAAGCATCTATAGTGAGAATTTAGCAGCAATTAATACCGTTTATGCCTTAAACTTGCCTCCTTGTCTTCTCTGATAATTTTCTGATTGTGCTGACCAGTAGTAGATTTAAAGGCTTCTATACAGACCAACCCATGGATTAAACTTCCAATGAAGTAGATGTGATTCAGACCAAAGTAATGAAATCTTTTATCTTGTAAATTACAATTTCGAGTAGCCATTTACCTCATGGTAGAATGTGTCTTTATATCGCAGCATGGCTCAGGTTATATGTTGAGAAGTAAATATCTTTAAATCTGCAGTAATGGTGGAGCTATTCACTGCCTCCATAGCTCAGTGGTTAGAGCACTGGTCTTGTAAACCAGGGGTCGTGAGTTCAATTCTCACTGGGGGCTGTTATTTTTGCGCTAAACAAGCAAGAATCAATCAGAAGAGCAGAAGGTAGCCTGTACTTTCGAGTTCTTCTAAAAAGCTTTGCTTTTTAAAGTTGAAAACAGTTGAAAATTTATCGAAACTGGCTACTACCCCTTTCTTCTGCTGTCAGCACTGTCTCCTCACACATCAGATCTCTCCTCGTGAAATCGATGGATTTAAACAGCTCTTGAGCAATGAAAAGCAATTTTTTGGTCAAGCTAGTGAATTAATTTCTGTATTATCATCAGCACTTTCAATAAATTGTTCTTATACATAATCTCAAATTTAATTGTATAAAGTAGTTTTGTAAAGTCTCCAAGTTACACATCATCTCTTCCCTGTTCATGTATTCTACTGTCTCCTCACACCCCACATCTCTTCCGCAGTCAGTTCGGAGAGATAGAGATGTGCCACGTGGTGTGCGATGAGAAGGGCATGCCCAAGGGCTACGGCTACGTTCTCTTCGCTAAACGGAAATCTGCAGAGGACTGTCTGAGCGCCTGCTCCCAGGTAGGGTTTTTCTTTGGAGGCGTTGGAGATGCTGGCATCCTTGCTTGCAACTTTTTTCATGATTTTTACAGATTTTTCTGAATAGAAGAAAACTGTCGAGACCTTTTTTATATTTTTATGGAATAAGAAAAATCCTCAGTTCAGTCTTATCGTCAGTTCAGTCTTATCGTCAGTTCAGTCTTATCGTGAGTTCAGTCTTATCGTGAGTTCAGTCTTATCGTTTTGCATTTTGTGTTAAAATTTGTGCTCTCTTATCAGCAACTTTATTTCATCCTGTCACACAGCCTATACACTGAAATACATTGTATGAAATGCAGCAAAACGCCATAGAATTTAGTTTGAGCAACCTTTACAAATTTGAAAATAAGTGTGATAAGGCTCTCAGAACAGTTCAGGAGTTGTCAGGAAATACCACACCGTCAACTATCACTGAAAATGACTTCTTGCGGGCAAATAGTGTTGATTTGTCAAAAATGATTGTTTCCTTGGTTAGTATTGTTGAGGGCAGTATCAACATGTTGAGATCGGCAGCGATTCAGATCGAAAGTTCAATGAAGGAGCAGTTGTCAAGTCAAGAAACTGTTATAGAGTTACAGGAGAAACTGCAATCAAGACAAAAAAGCTCAGTTCATTATGGGGAAGATGTCCAAAATCAAAGAAAGGAACTAGCGACAGTGGTGAAATCAGTGATATGCGAAAATGAACGGCAAACGCAAATTGTACTGTTTGGTGTGCCAGAAGATAACTTGTCAGATTTAGGTAACAAAATAGATGATATCTTAGAGTGTGCTTGCGGGCAGTCTTCAAAGCCAGTGGTAAAAGATCACTGCAGAATTGGTGTGGCGAAACTAGGAAAAACGAGACCAGTAAAAGTAAATTTCAACACCCGAGAGGAAGCCCAAACTGCCCTTAAGTCAGCGAAATACTTGAAAACATCAGAAAGATATGGAGGAGTTTTCATTGTACCTGACCGAAGTCCTGCTGAGCGAGCACAGAGGAGGAAACTGGTACAGATTCTCAGAGACAAAAGATCTAAAGAGCCGGAAATGCACCACTTCATCAGGCGGGGTGAAGTGCATAGTACGAACCATTGTTCTCAGAGTTTACCGCCTCAAAGTCAAAGTGATACAGAATCTGGCAAAACAGATTATCCGGAATGTCATTACGATCTGACAAAGGAAGATCTCCAATGGGTGCAGGAGAGCTTACTATCATTTTCAGCAAGATGCGATAGGATGGATGCCACTTTGAACAATTCTATAAACAATATTTAGCTGCTGGTTTAATGTCCCAGGTAGTGTTTATCAAGTTTAGTGAGGTGTGCGACGTGCGTGAAATCTTGTGACAGTTGTGAAGTGTGCCAGGGTGATAAGGAGCGGGGCCAAACGAGTTTATTTTTTCTAATTGATGTTACATGACTCGTTTATATTTTCTAATTGATGTTACATGACTCGTTTATATTTTCTAATTGATGTTACATGACTCGTTTATATTTTCTAATTGATGTTAAAACTAAAAAAAAAAATCCTCCATCTTCAAAAGAACATCCTTCAGGGCGCCTTCCTGCTGACGCGCCTGCCAATGCCAGTCAACGTGCAGATGGCACCTACTGAGGATGACTTTGATGATGTGTACGAGGAAAGTCTGAAGAAGACCAAGGAGTATTACAGGGACAGGTGGGGAGGGGTGGTGGAATGGTGTTAGTTATTACTGTTTGAATAATTGGGTCGGGTTTTTATTGGTACCTCCCTTCTATGAGGTTTATAGGTAATTGGAATGTTGCTATGTATCAATAACGTCTTAAATGATCAGTCTTCGTAACAGCTATAATTTAATGAGATGAAGGCTATTTAAACCCTCTCAGACTTAAACTTCCTTGAAGTTTCCAGCTGTTGATCCCCAAAAAATCCTTACACCATTCCTCCTAAAATTAACCTAATTTAATACCATTCATTCCTCTTAAATCACTAATTCACTAAAACCATTCCCCCTCTTATCAGAGAAGTGCCGCCTCGGTTTGCCATCCCACATACCTTCGACCACGAGTTAGCTCTGCGGTGGAAAGCTCTGGATGAGATTGAGAAGAAACAGAAGGAGGAGTTGGAGGGAGAGATGAGGGCAGCCCGGATAAAACTCATGGACGAAATGATGAAGGCGCTCGAGGGTCAGTGGAGTGATTTCAGTTTGGGATTTTCGCTTGTTTTCGCCCTCTTATCTATTCAATTACGCATTTAAACACCTTCGTGATGACATTATAAATTTGTAGTCCACATGGAATTAAACTGCAGTCAGCCCCCTCCTTAGCCCCCTTTACTTACCATGCCTGTTAACTGTTTGAAGTTTTCTTGTAATAGACCTCTTACCATGTCTGTTTGGCGTCAGAACAAGAGGAGATGTTGCGGAAGACAGAAGTGCAACGGAGGGAGGAGGAGTGGAGAAAGAATGACGAGTTGCACAAACTCGCAGAACTCAAGAAAGCTGTAAGTCTTGCAGATCGCTTCATACCCACCAATTGGGACAACTACACACTTACACACCTCGATGTATAGGATACTTTGCCCTACTTTTATGTGAAACCTTTTAATGAAAAATTCTGCCGCAACTTTGAGTGATTTGCTAAAGATACTACGGTCTAGCGATGGCTTTTTAACAATACATCTCCAGGAGGAAATGAGGAGAGAGGAGGAGCGGAGAAGGTTGGAAGATATGGCAAAGCAGGAGGAACAGAAGAGGAGACAAATCGACTGGGAAATCGCCCAAAGGGTCCGTTAGTTGCCATTGAGAAATATCATTCAAATTTGCTTTGTAATTTGTTATTCTGGTGTAATAATTTCAAACGGCCACCGAGTAAGTTACCAATTTAACGTGTCTCGTGTCCCAGGAGAAAGCTATCAGAGAAGGGTCTGCAGGGCCTCTACAGCCCCCGGCCCATGGGGTGGCAGGGCCCCCGAACCACCCCATGGGACCGCCCCCTCACGGACCTGGACACCCCATGTTCCCCGACGGAAAGGTAAGTTACTGCCGGGAATAACCAGGGGCAGTAATAATATTATGGTGATTGCTCATGATATGTTCAACTCAAAACGAATTGCTGGCAGCCTTATTTTGACTTTTTGAAAAAGCGTACTGAAGCTTGGCTATCATTGTTAATCCAAGGGATGAGTTCGTTGCTCTATTCACCTAAATACTTTGCTCTAATTTTCCCAACTCCCCTCTCCCCAGGGACCAGGATTCCCAGAGAACTCTGCCAACATGCCCCCGATGGGGCCCGCTAACCCGCACATGCCCCCCAACATGCCCCCTGGAGGCCCTGGGGGGATGCCGCCCCACGGCCCTGGCATGCCACCCCACGGCCCCGGGATGCCGCCCCCGGGCATGTCGCACGGCTCCTCGCCTCACTCAGGGGCGCCGCCCCACGGCAGCCCGGGGATGCCGCCCCACCCCATGCACCCGCACGGCATGCACGGGGGGATGCCGCCCCATGGCATGCCCCCTGGGGGAATGCCGCCTAACCACATGGGACCACCCCACCCTGGAATGAGACACCCGCCAGACATGGACAGGAGGGACCAGGTTAGTCAAGTAGTCAGCAAGTTCATTATAATATGTTAGTCAGTGACACGGTCTGAGTTAGAGCGTGTGCCATTAGGGTATCTGCCATTAGGGCATGTGCCATTAGCTCATAAGGGCGTGTGCCATTTGCATTTTGCTATGCACATGGAACATACTCAATTATTTACTAACTAATAACTATATTCATTAATTTTACCATCTCTTTTTCTATCTGCTTTCGTATCTGCCCAGATTTGCAATATACAATATACATAGCTTGCTAGTTTGTCAGTTTCTATCCTTTATTTGGTCTTAAATTGAATAAAATCTTCGATAAAATTTCTAAAATGTTTTTATCAGAAGGTACGGTAACTGCTCCTGTGTTCCACTATAAACAGTTGCTTTACCCAAAAGAATTATTAATTACTGATTCTTTAGTTTATGATCTGAATTCTGGAGTTTGCAGAGTTTATTGAATTGTCTTTTGGGATTATTTGCCCGCGCTACTTGCTTAAGTTTGGTAAACTAGATTTAGAATAACCCCGCGCTGCCGTGCACTTTGTAATATGTCTGCCAATATTTCTAGTTAATTGACAAGTAGTGTCAGAAAGTGACATGAACCTTCTTGTGATATCATTATCAAATTCCAGTTTCGAATAATAACATTTGAAACATCGCAATTCTTGTTACAAAACTATACAATGATTGATTGTTTGGAGCGAGCCATGGATTAGCACTTTCGACCAAATGTTCATTGTTCCATAACTTTGAATCATGGTACATACCATGGAACGTTTACTAGACTCGTAGGTGTTCGTAGGAAATTGGGAGTCGTACAGAGAAAGCCCAAAGTGAATGACCTTCCAGTAGAAGGCAACGCCTGATCATAAGCTGACAGTTTAGTGTACCACTGTGTGGATAATGATCTCAGATCATAAACAATCAGTGTTTAGTTTACAGTCGAAGCGCGTTTCTCGTCTTTGGAAATGGCAGTCTTAAAGCCTGTAACAGTCCTTATGGAAGAAGTAAAGACTTCTTATTTAACTTTCTTCCATACTTCCATAGACCATAATCCATATAGAGGAAAATTGTTTTCTAATTAAATTTAAAGCAGTTCTCAGAAACCCAACGCAAAAGCATCATCATTGCACATTGACTTATCAAAGAGCAATGCAGCGCGTTTTTCATACAAAATTCCGTCCATACTTTAGATTTAGCCCCTTTTGTCAAACTGTGATCCAGTTCCATTGTAATCAAAGGTTATTTAGTTACCCCTTTGCACCTTTGTCCAGTTCAGGATTCTAGATAGAAATTGGGATTCCATTCCGCTCAAATCTATGAAAAATGAAATATCGTATATATGCCACATAAGTTGTTGAGTTGTAGTTTTGTTTGAAATCATAATTATAATTGGGTTGTTGGCATGTACGGTATTCAGTACGGTAGTGCTTAATAACCTATGTCTGATGTTGCCTAATTAACAATCCCTAATTCAAATTATCCCAAGGTCTATATAGCTTGCTCTCCTTTCATTACACTGTGTTGTGCAATTATCTCTTATTTAGTCATAGAGGTCTTCCCGTCAATGATGATTATAATACCATGGTCTTTGACCATTTGAAATGTGTTCCATTCACTCAACGCTGTCCCTACTTCTTTACGTAAGCAAATATTGCACAAGAAATGAATGGCTATTTTTGAGATGTTTAATCGGTGATAAATCTAGCCCATGTGTACAGATTGCTCCTCAAAGGGGCGATCTGCGTGATGCTCTTAGATTCGTTGTAACAGCGACTCCTTATCTTACAAACCAGTGAGCACTTGTGATTTGAATGAGTGGGTAATTCTAATGTCTAGCGACGCATTAGCTTATCCGTAGCGCCGTAGGAATTCGAATTCTCCATGACCAATCACCGTGCAAGTTTATAGTCAGTTTCAAATAAACATGTAGGTAACTAGGTAAGCTAGGTAAGCTATTGCTTACAATAGATGGAATTGGAATAAATGTGCTGTTTCATAATATCATGTCGATGTGTATCATTTAACATCTATACCTATAGCGCGTTTCTTTTTACTGAAGTTGGGAATTATGAATTTTATGAATTTGTGAAATTATGAAAATTAATAAGATTTTTCATTCGTTCACTTCTTTGCTGATCAATAAACAAAACCGAAAGCATGTTGATTTAGGTCCTAACTTCTAAGCCTATGACTTTTTTCATTTTGCACTATGGTCGGTGGAACAGTATAGTGTGATGTTTATTTGCTCATAATAGTATTATGGTATTATATATGGTCCATTGATGATTAGTCAATGTTAAACTTCGCTGTGTAGTGTATATTCTACCAAATTTGGTGTGACAATAGTGTTACCCACACTTGCGCGCGGTGCGCTTGCCAAAACCACACCAGTGGTTTTATAATTTGTATAGATTTCTATATATAAACTATAACATATAACATATAACTTTCAGTTTGGGCCCATGAGGCCAGCCGGAGATATGCGAAGACCGCCCCCTAAGTTCATGGATAGAGAACCTGCCGACAAGCGCCGACGACATTAAAATGTCGACTTATGTCTTGATATCACTATGGATACGCTGGCTTTGTGTTGCCATGGTGTCCATTCTCGTATTGTTTGTCATGTTACTATGGCAACCGTATGTTGGTATTACCATAGCAATGCCACTGACTGTGACTGCAGTATTTTATTTCACCTGAACTACAACCGCTCTGTTGTGATGTTTTAACGCCACACTTTTTGTACTTTTAACTCCCTCCTCCATTCTATATATATTTGTTGTTTTCCATCATTTTGCATTCTGAAGACCCTCACTCTTAGAATTTAGATGCTCTGAGAAATGCTTGAGTTATTTTCACCGCGCCTTGCTGTATCGAACTTTGAAACTCACCCACATTTTCACATCGCAATATTGTACAATGTGTAAATCGTATAGGTAGTTTACAATCTCAATCACTGCCACTGTTGTGAGAGATAGTTGTTGTAAAATCTTCCAAATATTTCGGCTTCTCGTTATTTAGAGTTTATAATTCCTCGCTGGAGTCTGAACATCGCTGATCGGTACTTTGATACTTATCTGATATTGAATATATAGCATTAATTTATAAATGCCGTTGAGAAATACTTACGTTTAATATTTAATCTTTATTCTTTAGTATGGGTTATCAATAACTTGAATGTTTGATTACTTTATTGGGTAACAGTTGTCTCACCTCCAACCCAAAGTATATTAGAAAGATTGCTATTTCATAAAAAGTGTTGGACTAATACTCCACAGTTCACACTCCACAAGTATCATAACTTTCAATTTGTCAAGGATTGTAGATCTTAAACCAAATTCAAACCTATGACCATTGCATTAACTGGCCATCGGAGTTCTTTGAAAACGAATATATTTCCAATGAAAGTTTTCCAATCTCATACAGAAACGCCAGGAGCTTATTAAAATATGTGCAGTGTGCTAATTGCTCATCAGTCACCAGCAACACGTAAAAATGGCTCTAAAAAGGGTCTGTCGAAAGTTATTCGATCAGTAGATTGTAGTTTTTTATTGTCTTTGCTGTCACCCTTGCCATTTGAAATGGATGGGAAACAGTTTTCCCTCGTGGAAAAACACTCTTTTGGCCCTTAGGACTTTGGGACCACATGAGGCCCTCTCACTACCCTTTTTTACGAGCAACTATGCGATCCTACATGGGTACTGTGTTCTGGATGTTCGTTTATCCTAATGTAACCACCTTTTTAATCTACAACACATGCTATCAGCTCGGCAATTGATTGTTGATAATTTTACAACTGTTTGATATATTTCCAGATTTTGCCTTGTTTTATCTCGCATTGAACTGAAATCGGATTATAAGCATTTCTGTCTGTTTGAAACATGTAATTCATTATCTAGTTATACAATCGTGTTCATTTACCCAAAATATGTGTGCACATGCGTCGATTTATGAAGGGGTTGATAGATTCTCGCATTTTACAGTGCGTGTACAATTTACTTTTCATTTGCGCGAAAGTTGTGAGTTTTTATTGATCTTTCCATGTGCAAACATATATAAGTTATGAAGAGAATAACCGGGTCCAACCATAATAAAAGATTCTGAATTGTGATGTGGTCCATCATATTGTATAGTCCAGTATCCTTTATTACATCACTTTTCATAATTCATACTCTTATTGCTCCTTCGATTAACAGACGATTGAAAATCTTACGTTGTTTTGTTGCTGATTTGCAAATCCATTTGATAATAATGATATGGCTAATGGCGGTAAATTAGTTGGTTTATCATATTCTTTCTGAAGCCACATTGCCAGCCCCACCGTGAGTTTCACAAGATAAATCAGTCTATTATCAAAGTATTCATACTTCTACACGGGAACTTTGTTGCATTGTCTACAAGAAAGATGAAACTGAAATGGTGAAATAGTGGGGAGTGAATGCTATGTAAGGTTAGCGGATTAGATTATATCTTAATTATCTTTAAACTCTGAATGTCGCTGAACATATCTTATATGTGCGCTAATGTTTCGAAGTCAGTTTTACTATTTATTTCCCTAGTTGATCACCAATCTGATAAATAGTCCACGAATATATATTGATAATTTACAGTGGCAGTTCGAACTGCAGTTTTGTGTGCGCGACGTACAGGCATGTTATTTATCCCCTTTACGCCGCGCAAACTTACGCCGCGCACACTAAATTGCAGTTCGAACTATCACCGTAATCTAGAATAGAAAGAATTTGTGAAAAAGAGTCCAATGATACTTTTGCCGCGTATATTATTGTCACCCTATTTATTTTATTCTCTGTCTCTGACGAGATCGATTAAATGAATTTACATTTATTTTACTGTGAAATCAATGTGTATCTTTGCGAGTTCCCGAGTTTCTAGGTACATTTGGAATCAATTTGATAATGTAACAATTTCTCAGGTCTGAGAAATGTTGTAAATGATTATCATACCTTAGCCAATGAACATTTGGTCCAGTTGCACTAAACATTCATTTCATTTTTTACCTTTAAATACCAAGATGCTTGGATTCAGATGTCTCATGAAAAATCTAATTAGTTTTCATGTTAATCTGACGACAAACTCTATCCCATGCTTTGCTCTTAGTTTTACATTGACATCTTCTTGACGCTACACGACTGACCCTTATTCCCTTGTTTTGAAATTTTATTTTAGGAATTTAGATTTCTTCATTGCAGATTGATCATGAATTTAGATCTGTGACATTTCTACTACTATGCCAATACTTCGTTGAAGTTAGATTACTTTCAGAGCATCCCTTAAATTCTAAAGAGTGAGGGTCTTCCCGAATGTAAGATAAATGGAAAAAAAAAATTAAAATATATAAATGGAGGGGGAGAAAAGTACAAAAGTGGGGGGTTAAAATCACAACAGAGGTTGGTTCAGGTGAAATAAAATCCCCGAGCCCAAGTCATGGCATTGCTATGGTAAAAAAATGGAAAACATGACAAACAATAAGAGAATGGACAATGGCAACAAAAAGCCAGCATAGTGATTTCAAACATAAGTCGACTTTTTTAATGTCGTCCGTTTGTCGGCAGGTTCTCATCCATGCAGGGGCGTTTTCCCCCGGCTGGCCTCATGGGCCCAAACTGAAAGTTAAATGTTATAGTTTATAAAAAATTATACAAATTATAAAACCATTTTGGGGGGCAACCCACCACGCGGGGGGCAACATTTGTCACCCCAAAATTTTGGGTAGAATATACACAACAAAATTTTTAAGATAATCATCAATGGACCATATATAACCAGTGAGCGAATAAACATCACAAACTGTTCCACCGCCTGTAAAATAAAAAAAGTAAAGGCTTAAAGTTGGGGACCTAAAATCAACATGCTTTCGGTTTTGTTTATTGATCGCAGAAGTGAACAAAAAAAATCTTATTAATTTTCATAATTTTAACTTTGAAATTCAAATTCCCCACCTCAGAAAAAACAAACCCCTAAATGATGGTAAATAATGAAATCGTTTTTATCTAATAAACACAAAATTTTCCCATCTATTTCGAGTGAAAACAATATTTATCCAAATTCATAATAGAAACTGGCCATAAAAATTGTACGCTGATTGATCATGGAGATTTCGAATTCCTTCCTGTGGATTGTCGGCAAGGGGCGGGGCTCGAAAAAACCCAGGGAATATAGGGGTTTTTTGCCCCCCTCCCTTTGTGGAGAAATTTTGCACAAATGATCCGTTTAAAAATTTAAAAAAAAGCCATCCATTTCTTGTGCAACATTTCTTACGTAAAGAGGGAACTTTGATGAATGGGTTTTTCAAATGGTCAAAGAAATGGTATTATAATCACAGGGAAAGACCTTTTGACTAAATAAGAAAATTGCAAAAAACACAGTGTAATAAAAGGGGGGCAACTATATTTCTATATGACCTTGGGATAATTTGAATTAGGGTTGTTAATTTAGGCAACATCAGACATGGTTTTTAAACTCCCTTACTAAATAAATGCCAAAAACCCCAATTATAATTATGATTTCAAAAAAAACTACAACTCCAACTTATGGGATATAAAACATTTTCATTTTCATAGATTTGGGGCGGAATGGAACCCCAAATTTCTATCAAAAATTGAACTGAAAAAAGGGCCTTTTCAAAACCCTTTTGATTACAATGGAACGGGACCGTTTGAAAAAAGGGGGCTAAATCTAAAGTATGGACGAATTTCGTAAAAAAACGCGCTGCATTATTTTTTATAATTGATGTGCAATGATGATACGGTTGGGTTTCTGAGAACTGCTTTAAATTTTTAAAACAATTTTAGGGAAGGGAAAGTTAAATAAAATTTTACTTCTTCCAAAAAGGATGTTACGGCTTGCTCCCTTTTTAAAAAGGCGGAAAGCCTTCGACTTTAAAATAAACATGATTGTTTATGATCTGAGATTAATAATTTTACAAAACTGTCAGTTTATATCGGCGTTGTTCTTTGAAGGTTTCATTGGGCTTTTTTGTACGACCCCCAAATTTTCCTCAAAACACCTTGGTCAGCAAACGTTCCAGGGGTTTTTTCCATGATTCAAAATTTTGGAACAAAAAGTTTGGTCGAAAATCTAATCCATGGCCCCTCAAAAAATCAATCATTTATAGTTTTGTTAAAATTGCGTTTTCAAATTTTATTCAAATGGGGTTTGTGATATCAAAAAAATTCTGTCACTTTCTGACCTTCTTGAAAATTTAATGGCCAGGGGCATATGACAAAATGACGGCAGCGCGGGGTAATTCAAAACTTTTTCCAAACTTAAGCAAGTAGCCGGGGGAAATAATCCCAAAAAAACAATTAATAAACTCTGCAAACTCCCAAAATTTAGATCATAAACTAAAGAATCAGTAATTAAATTTTCTTTTTTGGGGAAACAACTTTTATAGTGAAAAGGGGATTACCATACCTTCATAAAAGATTTTTGAAAATTTTATCGAAGATTTTTTTAAATTAAGACCAAATAAAGGATAGAAACTGACAAACTAACAACTATATATTTTATTTGAAATCGGGAATAGAAAGCAGATAAAAAGAGATGGTAAATTAATGAATATGTTTTGCTTAAATATTAGTATAATTGCATTGCAAAATGCAAATGGCACACGCCCCAATGAGCTAATAAATCCTAATGGCAGATACCCTAATGGCACACGCCCCAAGGCACCCAACTGACCATGTCACTTTAAAACCCGGTCCCCCCTGTCCCTGTCTGGCGGTGTCTCATTCAGGGGGGGGTGGTCCCCTGGTTAGGCGGCTTCCCCAGGGGGCATGCCTGGGGGATCCCCCTTCATGCCGTGGGTGAAGGGGGGGGGGGATCCCGGGCTGCCAGGGGGCCCCTGAGTGGGGCGAGCCGTGCATTGCCCGGGGGCATCCCCGGGCCGTGGGGTGGCATGCCAGGGCCTGGGGGCCCCTCCCCCCCAGGGGGCATGTTGGGGCATGTGAGGGGTTGAGGCCCCATCGGGGGATGTTGGGGATTTTTTGGGGAATAGGGCCCCGGGGGGGGGGAGTTGAGAGAATCAGAGCAAAGTATTTAGGTGAATAGAGCAACGAACTCATCAGTCATCTCTTGGATTAACAATGATAGCCAAACTTCAGTACGCTTTTTCAAAATAAGGCTGCCACAAAAAAATTTTTTAATTGAACAAAAGGCATTTAAAATATGGGTTTTTACTGCCCTGGTTATTCCCGGCAGTAACCTACCTTTCCGTCAGGGAAGGGGGTTCCAGGTCTGTGAGGGGGCCCCATGGGGGGGTTTGGGGGCCCTGTTACCCCAGGGGCCGGGGGCTGTGGGGGCCCGGCCCGACCCTTTTTGAAGCCCCCCTGGGATTTTATTTGGTGTACATTCGTTGACGTCAGAAATCTTTAAACCAAGAAAAAACAAATTAGTTTGTTTGTTTGTTTGGGAAAACCCCAGGGGGGGTTTGGAATGTCCCAAAAAAGAAAAAAATAAAAATTTAAACCATAAAAACAAAAAACAAGCCACAAGCAAAAGGAGATGCCAATAAAGGCATTTTCCCCGTAGATTTTAGTAGCCTCTTTTTACTAAAAATTAAAATACCCCCAAAGGCCCTGTCGAACCCTTTGGGCGTTTTCCCCAGTAAATTTGTCTCCTTTCTGTTCCTCCTGTTTTGCCATGTCTTCCAACCTTCTCCGCTCCTCCCCTCCCTCATTTTTTCCCCTGGAGATATTTGTTAACCAAAAAAGTTGGACGGTTGGCCCAGTAACCCCCCGCTGGTTTGGAGGGATCCCCCATTTATTTTTTCTTTGGTGTTCCGTTGTCACACCCAAAACCCCCGGGGGGTTCACTAAACCGTCCAAGGGTTTTTGGGTGGTGATTCTGACGGGATGGGAAGTTTAAACCCATGTTACTCGGCCCCCTTATTCGGGACCCCCCTTTACCGCCCCCTTTTTTGGACCCCGTTATTGGCCCCCGTTTTGGCCCCCCGTTATTGGACCCCGTTATTGGACCCCGTTATTGGGACTGTCATTGGGGCCCCCCGTTATGCGGCCCCCCTGTTATTCGGCCCTCCCCTTTGGCCCCCCTGCCCCCGGACCCCCGTCTTTTGGGCCCCCCGTTATTCAGACCCCCGTTATTCAGACCCCCTTTTTAGTTGTATTTAAACCATTTCAACATAATCAAGTGAAAACCTTGGTAAACATTTTCTTCAAATCCCCTAATTTCTAAAAACGCCCTTTTTCACGTGCTGGAAAAAAGGGCAACAAATTCTTTTAAGGCTTTAAATGTATTCAAACCATTTCAACGTAATCAAGTCGAAAAAAAAGGGAATATCAATTTTTTTAAACCCCAACTTACAAAACGTCCGGGGCCCAAATCCGTGCCCAATTTGTTCATCGTTTTAATTTCCATCCCTTTATTCACTGCAAGACATGGAGAAACCATTTCAGTAGACCATCGGTTCCCGAATAGGATTAAGACAATTTTTTCGTCATAAACGTAATTTCAATCAATTTTGGGGTTCAATTTTTTTGAAGCCTCCCAAACAACAATCTTCGACCGAATTCTGAAACTCGTTTTAAGAAGCAACTTTAAGGGGCTTAAAGCAGCATATCAAAATAAAAAAAATAACCGATGAAACTATTTGAAAATTGAGAGTTCCCAAAATAAAGGGAAAAAAGTTCTATCGCAAAATACGTTATTTTAGTGGTTTTACGCGATTTTGATGACGTCATCACAGCACCCAAATAGGGACTCAAACCAACCTTTCCCCTTTTTAGCCTATAAGACCACCCCAAATTTTAGTACAACATACTTTGACCGGTCTCTCATCTCAAGATAAGTTGCAAAATTTTTGACACCTTTACCATTTAACTTTTTTTCCATAATTTGGGAAACCCATTTTTTACCGTAATTTTTGAAATCGCGTATTCTGATGAAAAAAACCGATAGCCTAATAAACCAAGGGTTTTAAAACCCTTTTTTTTCTTAAAATTTTTCCGGGAAAAAAATTGACCGCCATTCCTTTTCCCTTTTTGGGAAAGCGGGCCCCCAAAAAACCTTTTCGCTAAAAAAAAAAACAAAAATTTTTGCTGTTGGGTGAGTTTAGCAAAAATGAGTCCCAGAACTTTTATAGCCTATAAAATTTTCCCCCTTTTGATCAACAAAACCCCACCCCGATCATGGCTCACCATTTCCGTTCTTGAGATCTCGGCTTTCCAAATTTGTCTTTAATTATCATAATTTATAGTATTATTATATCACCTTGCGACACTCAAATCTCTAAACTTATACCCCTGGCCAGTTTTTTTTACTTGGGGGGGTTACCGCCTGACTTGTATGGAACAAAAGCCATCGCTAGACGGTAGTATCTTTTTCAAATCATTCAAAGTTGTGACAGAATTTTTCATTAAAAGGTTTCACATCAAAGTATCCTATACATCGATGTGTGTAAGTGTGAAGTTGTCCCAATTGGTGGGGACGAAGCGATCCTGCTTACAGCTTTCTTGAGTTCTGCGAGTTTGTGCAACTCGTCATTCTTTCTCCACTCCTCCTCCCTCCGTTGCACTTCTGTCTTCCGCAACATCTCCTCTTGTTCTGAAACCAAACAGACATGGTAAGAGGTCCAAGAAAACTTCAAACAGTTAACAGGCATGGTAAGGGGGCTGACTGCAGTTCAATTTCAAGTAGACTATTTAATCGAGCCTGTCATCAAGAAGGTGTTTACATGCGAAATTGAATAGATTAAGAGGGCGAAAACAAGCGAAAATCACAAACTGAAATCACTCCACTGACCCTCGAGCGCCTTCATCATTTCGTCCATGAGTTTTATCCGGGCTGCCCTCATCTCCCCCTCCAACTCCTCCTTCTGTTTCTTCTCAATCTCATCTAGAGCTTTCCACCGCAAGGCTAACTCGTGGTCGAAGGTGTGTGGGATGGCAAACCGGGGCGGCACCTCTCTGGTAAGAAGGGGGAAAGTTATTAAATCAAGAGGATTTTAGGAGGAATAAGGAGTTTTGAGGGGATCATCCGGGAACTCCAAGGAAGTTTGAGCGGATTTTAGTAGGATTCACGAAGACTGGTCATGATGATAAGAAATTATTGATACATAGCAACATTCCAATTAACTATCAACCTCATGGAGGCCGAGAGGAAGGCACCTATAAAAATTCCGGGATCCAATTATAACACCAGTTAACTAAACCCATTCCACCACCCCTCCCCACCTGTCCCTGTAATACTCCTTGGTCTTCTTCAGACTTTCCTCGTACACATCATCAAAGTCATCCTCAGTAGGTGCCATCTGCACGTTGACTGGCATTGGCAGGCGCGTCAGCAGGAAGGCGCCCTGAAGGATGTTCTTTTGAAGATTGCGCAGACCCAACCTAAGATCCTGGATTTTTCTAACTCCATCAAAAATTGAAAAAAAGGTCTCCAGTTTACGTCCTTTTTAGAAAAATCTGGGAATCATAAAAAACAAAAAATTGCAGGCAAGGATGCCAGCATCTCCAGCGCCCCCAAAGAAAAACCCTACCTGGGAGCAGGCGCTCAGACAGTCCTCTGCAGATTTCCGTTTAGCGAAGAGAACGTAGCCGTAGCCCTTGGGCATGCCCTTCTCATCGCACACCACGTGGCACATCTCTATCTCTCCGAACTGACTGCGGAGGAGAGATGATGTGAGGAGACAGTAGAATACATGTACAGAGAAGAGATGATGTGTAAGGAGACTTTACAACACTACTTTAAACTTTTAAACAATGAAATTTGAGATTATGTATGAGAACAATCTAGGGTTGTGTTGAGAAACACACTTTGTATATACCAACATCTGACACCATAGCTGTTTGTACCATAGCTGTTCAAGTTATTGAAAGTGCTGATGATAGTACAGAAATTTATTCACTACATTGACCAAAAATTTGCTTTTCATTGCTCAAGAGCTGTTTAAAATCCATCAACTTCACGAGGAGAGAAGATGTTTGAGTAGACAGTGCTGGCTGAAAAGCTTAGTAAAAAACTCGAAAGTACAGGCTACCTTCAGCTGTTCTGATTGATTTTTGCTTTCTTAGCGCAAAAAGAACAGCCCCCAGTGAGAATTGAACTCACGACCCCTGGTTTACAAGACCAGTGCTCTAACCACTGAGCTATGGAGGCAGTGAATAGCTCAACCTTTACTGCAGATTTAAAGATATTTACTTCTCAACATATAACCTGAGCCATGCTGCGATATAAAGACACATTCTGCCATGAGGGAAATGGCTACTCGAAATTATTATTAAAAAGATAAAAGGTTTCATTACTTTGGTCTCAATCACATCTACTTCATTGGACGTTTACTCTACGGGTTGTTCTGTATAGAAACCTTATCTACTCCACTGGTCAGCACAATCAGAAAATTATCTGAGAAGACTAGAATGCAAGTTTAAGGCATATACGGTATTTATTGCTGCTGAATTCTCACTATAGAAGTATAGATGCTTAGATGATACACTCATGTAACTTATTAATCTACCAGCACAAGAAACTGAAACAATTTCTTTTTCGTCTTCCAATATACTGGCATCATGAATGAACAATTGCAATGTTCGGCTTTGTAAAGCCATATTGATACATTTTACACCCAATAGTGATCTAAAGAAGGCAGGGCATAAAAATAATGAAGCCCCCAGTGAGAATTGAACTCACGACCCCTGGTTTACAAGACCAGTGCTCTAACCACTGAGCTATGGAGGCGGTGAATAGCTGAACCATTACTGCTTATTCAAAAACCAAAACACTAAGACATAAACACACATCCTTCCATGAGGCCGATACGTTAACTGTTGAATTGAATCGAAAATCATTCAACAAGAATCAGATAAATAATGGATGTAAATTTCTTACGTTGGTTTTTTGCAGGGCCAATCTGCATGAACAGAACATAGGTATGAAGGGGTTGTTTTTGATCCCAATTTATGGTCACTGGTCAGCATACTTTTATACCTAGCTTACAATAGACAACAATGGAAGGCAAGTTCAAGGCAAATGAAGCAGCTGAATTCTTGTTGAAGATGGCAATTGATACATAAGTACTTTCATGTTTTAATCCACCACGAAATCAGACCTTGGATGCCTTCAGAGATCCAGAATTATGGTATGAGGCATCCAACTTAGGAGTGGTATATATTCAAACTCCCACAAGAGAGATATACAGAGGGCAGAGAATCAAAAGAGAGAAGCCCCCAGTGAGAATTGAACTCACGACCCCTGGTTTACAAGACCAGTGCTCTAACCACTGAGCTATGGAGGCATTGAATGGCTCTACCATTACTACACATTTAAAACCCATACACTTATTACAGGGTGACATAAACACACATCCTTCCATGAGGCAGATCAAAGAATCAAGAAAATAACGATTTTTTTCTAGTTTGGTTCCATTTAATTTACAGAGTTAATCTACAAGGTCAATGGTTAGCAGACTATAATAAAGAAGAGTAGAAGGCAATATCAAGGCAAATGAAGCTGCTGAATAATGAATTGCGACTGTTGATGGTTTGACTCATGTTTCATTCTACTACAACACGGAAATAATGATAAGAAAGCTTGTACAAAAAATTTCTTTTTGGATGCCTTCAGTTTTTGCAGATCCAAAAGAATGGCATTTTACTTTGAAGTGCCATTTATTGATACATTCTACTCCCACAAGACATCTACCAATGGCAGGGCATCAAAAAGTGAAGCCCCCAGTGAGAATTGAACTCACGACCCCTGGTTTACAAGACCAGTGCTCTAACCACTGAGCTATGGAGGCAGTGAATAGCTGAACTGTTATTGTTCATTTACAAAGCAGACAAAGATTTGAGATTATACCATGCTATTGGCATCCCCATTCCCACCATGGAGCCACATTCTTCATCTAATGAAAAGTGAAGGAAATAAAGAATTTTTCCTCAGTTCGGTTTTGCAAGGTTTTTCTACAGGGGTTAATCTGTATGAAAATATCATGGAGAGGTTGAGGAATAGAAGAAAAGATCAAGGCAAATGAAGCTTGCCACCGAATTTTCACTATAGATGGTATGCTCATGTTTAATTTATTAACATGACAAATGTTTTAATAATAAATTTCTTTGTCATGTAACCCTGTACTCTGCAGTGATACAATCTAGTTTCTCCTTCAGAAAAGATTTATAAACTCTGTATATATCAGGCAGGGCATCAAAATAGTGAAGCCCCCAGTGAGAATTGAACTCACGACCCCTGGTTTACAAGACCAGTGCTGTAACCACTGAGCTATGGAGGCAGTGGATTTCTCTGCCATTACTGCTCATTTAACATTCAACATTTCTCAATGTAATATTCAACTAAAACTGCATTATAGACACAATGTACTATGAGGCAAAAGCATCATAGGGAGTCTTTTCAATGATATAATATGATGGTTTGTGTGGTACATTAGCCAATGATTCAATATCAACAAAAAGAAAAAAATCTCAGCAAAAACATTCTCATTAGAAGTTTTCAAATATTAAGTTGATTGAATCAACTTCTGATACTTCTGTAACTACTATTCTACACAACTTGATAATGGTATATTGTATTACCATACCCATCTCTAACAAGAATTGCGCCTGCTGGAGCATTTCTTGTGCGTTGATTGTTCCCGTATGCAGGCGCTTAATTTCCTGTTCCCCGGGGCTGGTATTACTCGAACGTACGCTGTCATTTGACCGTTGTCAGTCTTATTTACTGACATAGTGAGTTGACGATAAAGCATAAAAGTGACCTCACAAATCAAGATACAATCGGGCGTACACCTACGGGAATTAAGAGCAACAGTTGGTATTGAATAGATTAAATATTTATCTGAAATAATTTTCCGCGATAAAACGCTTCTTCTATCAAGTGTGACATCGCAATTTACTAACATCGTTGAATCAATTTTTGAATTTTATAAATACCTTGTTATGCGGGCGCTATATATATTTCATTCTCCTACAATTTTGAATTAACGCGCGCAGATCGAAATATCACGTGGGCGATTTCGTTCCACGTGCCAAATGTTCATGTAGCGTTCCCGCCATTTCATAGAACTCTTTGAAGATTCGTTGCGCGCCGTTCAGAGTTTCATAACTATGAATTATGATCACCATTTTCACGTTAAATTTTCTTTTGTGTTGCGTTGCGATATCAAAACATTGCACTGATCACTAATATTGTACCCCTTGATATTTTCAAGATTGAGATTCACAATATAATTATTAATTACTGACCAAGATTAAAAGATTCAGATATATCATTGTTATCAATCATGAACCGAGACAAACTCTTATGTTTTACTTTCCTCTAGTCAATTCTTTAGATCATTCATAACTGATGGTACTAATACTGCCCATTGTAAATTGGCCGAATTGCCGCTTACTTAAAGAAGTTCAAATGGCTGTGTGATTGAAATCAATCTGATTGATTCTGTGAAGATTGATTAAGTTTTAATTTTATGATTGTTTTGAGAATTGTTAGATTTTGACAAAGAACATCAGCATGAACAGAGCATTGAACAAACTAGCCCAGTTAGCTAGTTTGCTTTGAAGGATGCCACTACACCAAGCTATTCTGACGCGAGTGATATTATAGCGATATGATCGAAAATGTGACATGCATACATTGGTCCCAAATACCACCTATTTCAGATTTAACAGTACGCCGTAAAGGTAGTATACACACAACCCCAAAAAACACGATCTCTGCTCAATGCCTTTTTGTAAAACAAAACGCGATTGGAACAGGAAAATTAAATCTGATTGATTATCCATGAACTCATAGATATTAAGTTTTGAGTAATGATTGTTGAGTTTTGGCAGCAAACCAAATACATCTAGGCATGAACAGGCATTAAACTCAGGTATGCACCTTATTAAGGGACCTAAAATAATAAAAAGCTTAATGCTATGTCAGTAGAAATGTCTAACCTGCATGCTGATTCCAAGAGTTCCACACTAACAAATGGAGGAAGGTTAAGGCCACATTGACAGTAGAGAACGCGGCTCGATAGTTTTACCTTTCTGGCCAAACTATGATCTAGTTCAGTCTTTGCTTTCAGTGCAGACGCCCCTTTGTTTCTCTGATTGTTTCTCAATCTTTTTTAATTAGTTGAGAACGGAAAAGTCTTGATGGTCATTGTCCAGCACGAATCGTTGTATGGAGTAAATACAGGTTTTAGCCGACCGGCCAGCCTTTAGGATTTAGGAATACACAAAACCTTGGGGTTAGCCAGGGACCTAAATAATAGAAAAAGCTTGGGCTTTGTGTCGGCTAGCCGGCCGCTTGTTTCCTGAAAATTCCATCTGTTTAAGTTAGCAGTCTTGAACTATTCCGACCACGACCCGGCTGGTTAGTCAAGCCAGCCAACCGGCCCTTCGATTGGCGGCGGCTGGCGGTCGGCTAGCGGCAGCCCGGCCAGCGACCAACCGACCGCCTGGTCAATCAGCCGGTCGCCGCCTTGCCAACGCGGCTTGACCGGGTAGCTGGCGATTGATTGGCGATCGGCTAGCCGACATAACATGAAATGTAACAACCCAAAATAATCAGTTGCCGTGTAAACATCCTTCAGGCAGTCCAAGGCAGCAGTCAAGTGTTCTGAATCTGAGCAGTTCGCTGGTTCCATTGATGGGGTTTCCTCCACATGTAGTCGATGAGGGAGTCTGTTATGTACTTGTTGCCGTTCACGTGTTTCTTGCAGTGAGTCCAGAGCCCCTCCATAGTGTTGATGTGAACTCCGGTGATGGGGTTGACGTACTGGATGCTGTGGTTCACAACGGCGGTAGTAGCCCCTCCCGGTAGACTGTTGTACCCACTCCAGCCGTCTGTCATCACGATGGAACCTGGTCGGACGGTTCATGATGATAGGGATGAGGGTAGCAGCACTGCGATTCTGTTGCCAGGAAGAGGATGGCGGCATCTGTCGGACCTTCCATGCGTCGAGCATCCCAAGCACCCAGTTGCCATCCCGCCATGATCCTCGGTTTGTTCTTCCGCTTTCCCATATTTACTCGGTCCCCACCCTCCACCCACACCATGTCCGCCGAGCACCACAGTGTTCTTATACAGGTACTCCGCCAAGCAGGTTAGTAGCTTGCCCACCCACACCGACACAGAGTGCTCTGACAGTCCCGCAGCTCCGCAATGTTGACGTTGGTGTTCTTATTTGGAGAAGGCGTGGAGGAGCCAGATGAACTGCGTGAAGGTTATGTTCTGCTGATCCAGGATGGAGTTGTGTCTGATTGAGCGGGTATACTCCACAGCTAGGGCATCTCCAGCAGGAACCATATCTCTGTAGCGGGTTGCAGAACAGGAAGTCCACGTCATCTGGGCGTTGCAGTTGGTACCCACGTACAGAGGGAGGAAGAAGGGATCACACCTCTGTTTCTGCAGAAGATCTGGATGTCTGCTTCACTGGAGGTTAGTAGCTGTAGAACAGATGAGTTGAAACAAGCCATGATGAACTGATGATAAATGGTCAGAAAGTCCTCTATTTAAGGGTACAAATATCCTATTCGTCTTGAAGCGACGTGACCATGCAATAACAGGGTAGGAGACGATCTATGAAGCATTGCATTCAATGTAGTCCTAATCAGTCTGTGTCACATGAGATACGTAAGTTAACGATGTTACTATTCTGTTAGAAGTATTCGTCTTGAAGCGACGTGACCATGCAATAACAGGGTAGGAGACGATCTATGAAGCATTGCATTGAATGTAGTCCTGATCAGTCCGTGTCACATGAGATACGTAAGTGACCGATGTTACTAATCTGTTGGAGGTATTTTCACCCTGCAATCAGTCATATTCACGTAACACACGTAAGTGAATGCGATCCCAAGTAGGAGAGCGATGTTCTTATCTGAATACGTTAACCCACTAATGTACCGATTGAGAGGCAGTCCTGAAAATTTGGATAGGCTGATTTCAAATATTTTGCTCTTAATACTGTCAGATGCCCGAGAAGGAAGGCAAACGAAGGTTTGGAGAAGGAAGGCAAAGGGGTGTTGGAGTAGGGGTTACCCGGCCGGCTAACCGGCTGGCCGGGTCGGCTAGCCGGTTATTTACCGGCTAAGCCGGTTGGCTCACCGCCCTGGCCGGCTAACTAACGTTGGCGGCTGGCCGACCAAGCCGGCCGGCTAACCGGCTAGCCGGCCGGCTGGCCGGTCGGCTAGCCGGCCGGCCAGCCGGTCGTGTCGGAATAGTTCAAGACTGCCATTAGTTCTACAGCTAAAGAATATAAGTTCTGGTGCCTTTTCCTTTGAAACTTAGAGTTATGCAATTGCTAAGCATATCTTAGGCACACTCATAACTGAGGATAAGTCTAATTACAAAAGTCCAAGGGCTCTATTTACAAGACTAGGTAATAGAAACAGCATGAAATAGTACTAGAAAAACAAAAATAATTTGAAGGAACTTACACATCTCACAAATCCAAATCCTTTTTCTTTGTGCAGGAAAACTTCACTCACTTCACTGTGAGGCTTGAACAAATCTTTCAGCCAGTCTTCATCAACTTCATTTGGAAGAGAACCAACAAATAATCTTGCTCTGATGTTAAATCTCTTTTCTCGACGCCCCATTTCTCAGTGAGTATTTTATCAATTAAAATGGCAAATGCAACAACTTAAAACACAATACATTTAAATCAAATTAACTGAGGTAACTCAATAAATTTTGCACAGATGATGATTTGGAAGTACTTAGCACACTCATTGAGTGTTGTGGTTTTTTTTGTGGTGGAACTGGGAAACTAAACTACTTATTAAAATCATCAAATTTGAGAATGTTGTGACACAAATTAAAGATCCTGAAGAAATATTCGATTTCCAAACTGTCAGTGGCATGCATAGTGTGTGGGTTTGATATCGTTTTTAACAACTTATTTGTTGAACAAATACAGTCATCTTTATAGTCAACCCACAGAAGTCTCCAACAACTCCAACTGTAGTTGACAGGATCCATGAAAGAAATCAGAGATCTATAAAGATTCAAGTAAAGCATGAGACTCCAAAAATGATATGGTGTGGTGAATAATAATAATAATAATATAATGATTTTACTATAAAGTAACACATAGATGGATTTCACCCATCCCTAGCGTGCAACACTTGGAAATTTGCAGGGTCCCAGCGGAAAAAATGGTGTTTGGCGGAGGGGAGGGTAAAACCTACTAAGTAACACGATAAGCTAACAAACTTCATCCTTCGTTTCCACACCTTATATCCAAGGTGTCCAAAATAGAAATAAAATTCCAATATCTAACACTGCAGCACAGACTTGGGACCGTGTTGAGAACTGTCTGTTTTGCTGCAGCAATGATCACTCAAACATGACGAGTAACTTTATTAAAATAAAGACACATTCAAATCAAACACATTCAGTTATCAATAAATAAAAGAATTCTGCTAACTGAGCAACACAATTCAATGGAAATTATTATTCTCAAAATTTACATCCGAATTTAATTTAACATATTCGATTAACTGTCATCATTGAAAATAAAATACATAGTATGCTATGATCATCAGCTCAAATAAAAATAAAAATATTTGAATCAGTATATAGGATTTTCAAATTCATTTTTAATAGGTTATTATTACTTGGGCATGTGTTTTGATTGAAACTTCCCCTAACCTCGTTTTAGCGCTTGCCGCGCCGCGCACTCCGTGCGCGTAACCATTCCTAAGCCCGCATAGGTGTGCGTACGCGCGCCGCGCTACCCTACGGGACACACTGTTCTGAGGAAGCGCGCCGCGCAACGCAGACAGGGATATACGTGTTTAGCAAGCGTAACCAGTGTCTTGGTTAGGGCAACGCACGATGCGCGTACCGTACTTGCTTTACTCCATGTTATGGAGCCTTATTTTGCGCACTACGAAAAGTGCGCGCGCGCGCAAACAAACAGGGACACGTAACATGTGGTAATACTTGCTAAACACGTATATCCCTGTTTGCGTTGCGCGGCGTGCATACACACACACACACACACACACACATATGCATAATGCATATGCGCCATATGCGGGTTAAACACGTATATCCCTGTTTGCGTTGTAATTGCGCCGCGCGCGCACATGCACCTTCCTAAGCCCGCATAGGTGTGTACGCGCTGCGCGCTTCCCTGAGGATTGAGGAAGCGGCAAGCGCGGCGCGCTGCGCAAAAAAAAGTACCCGCGCGCACCATTCAAACGTTTGCACGCGCCATTCTAATTAAATCATTAAACGTGTTGTGTACGCAACTGTGCGTTCCCCCAACCATTGGCGTCGCGCTTGCCGCGCACTCCGTGCTTGTAACCAGGGTCCTGGTTAGGGCAAAACTGTACGCACCTTCCCACTTCCTTAAGCTTGCATAGGTGTGTGTACGCCATGCCATTCTGACGTAGCACTGACAGACGAGCAATCCGGCAGACAATCTTAATCATCGGCGCTGATCGGCGCCGATGGTCCATTTTTCTTAGACGCCGATCAGCGCCGATAGGTGGTGTCGCCCATTAGCGCCTGGTCGGCGCCGGACGGAAGGGGTTTGAAGCTTTGAAGCAGAGAATGAAAACCAGACTAAGAACGTTGGTACCATTGGTACCATTGGCCATCGCCATTGGATGCCGTTGGTACCATTTAAATGGTGCCAATGGCGCCATTAAGATTTAAGAAGCGATACTTAAGTCGAGATCACCATTAGAGGGAAGAAGCACCAATGGAGCCGTTGGCGACAATGTTGCCATTGATGCCAATGGTTGCAATGCAATGGTACCATTATTAAAATGGCACCGATGGTGCCAATGGTACCATAAAAATGGCACTGATGGTGCCATTGGCATGGCACCGATGGCACCATTGTTGCCAATGGCACCAATGGCGCAATTAAAATGGCACCAATGGCGCCAATCGTGCCATTGGCACTATTGCTACCAATGATACCATTGGTGCCAATGGATTCAATGTTATCAATGGTGCCATTGGCGCCACTGGCACCATTGTAGTGTCATCAATGGTGTCATTGGTTTCATTGCTACCATTGGTACCAATAGTGCCATTGGTGCCATTTGCATTGAAATGGCACCAATAGTGCCATTGGCGCCAATGGTAGCAATGGTGCTATTGGCACGTATGGTGCCAATGGCGCCATTTGAATGGCCCGAAATATTTCGGACCATTTAAATGGCGCCATTGGTACCATAGGTGCCAATGGCCTTATTGTTACCATTGGCACCAATGGCAAGCTATTGGTACCAATGGTAGCAATAGAACCAATGACACCATTGATCATGATGACACTCCAATGGTGCCAGTGGCGCCAATGGCACCAATGGTGCCAAATGTGATTGGTGGCAATGATGCCAATGGCACCATTGCTACCATTGGTTCCAATTGCACCATTGTTACCATTGGCGCAAATGGCACCATTGGTGCAATTTTAATGGTGTCATTGGCACCATTGGCACCAATGGTATCATTGTTGCCATTGGCACCATTGGCACCAATGGTATCATTGTTGCCAATGGCACCATTGGTACCATTGGTACCATTGGTGCAACTTCCCTCTAATGGTGATCTCGACTTTGGTATCGAGATGTTCAATTTTTTGAGCCGCAAGAATATGTATATAGGTACACTTAAGCTTTTCACATGTCATTTGCTGATAAGGGTATTGAAAGACGTGTATATCTCTACTTTGGTATTCGCTGGAGTGTTGGATACAGTAAAGCTATGCGACCTTCATGTACACATTTTCGGTGTCCGAAAAAGGCGAATATCTCCGAGGATCTTTAGCAGAATTTAATGACACTGATTCAGGATATTACGGGCGACATAGATATAAGGGCACGGAAATTTTCATAAATTTTTGAGCGCGTTTTTGAGTTTCGAGCGTTTGATATGATCCGCCTCATTGTCTGGGAAGAGACGCTACGGAAGAACACTGAGATTACTCAAAGTGAGTGGAAGGCGAGAAACAGAGTGGAAAACCAGGTTGGGATGTCATGTTGTCATGGTTACGCATTGTTGTCATAGTGATGTCATGTTGTCATCGTTACGTGGTACTGTATAGTGATGTCATGTTGTTGCATGGTATTGGTTACGTCATGTTGTTATGGTTTCACAGTGCCATGTTTACATGGCAACACAACATGTTGTCATGGTTACACGTAATTTTGCCATGGTTACATGTAACATGTCATGGTGTCTCTAGAGTGAGGATATGTCTTTTCTTTCTTTGGTAAGGATATTCGACAGTGTCATGTTGTCATGGTTACATGTTAACGTTGTCATGGTTACATGGTAACTTTTTCATGGCTACATGATTACGTTGTCAATTGTCACAGTTACATGATAACGTTGTCATGGTTACATGTAACTTTGTCATGGTTGCATGTAACTTTGTCATGGTTGCATGGTAACGTTGTCATGGTTACAAGTAACTTTGTCATGGTTACATGGTAACGTTGTCACGGTTACACGTTACGTTGTTATTGTTAGATGGTCACGTTGTCATGGTTACATGGTAATGTTGTAATGGTTACATGGTAAGGTTGTCATGGTTACATGGTAACGTTGTCATGGTTACATGGTAACGTTGTCATGGTTACATGGTAACGTTGTCATGGTTACATGGTAACGTTGTCATGGTTACATGGTAACGTTGTCATGGTTACATGGTAATGTTGGCATGGTTACATGGTAACGTTGTCACGGTTACACGTTACGTTGTTATTGTTAGATGGTCACGTTGTCATGGTTACATGGTAATGTTGTAATGGTTACATGGTAAGGTTGTCATGGTTACATGGTAACGTTGTCATGGTTACATGGTAACGTTGTCACGTTTCAGTTGTGCTACTCAGGAGGAAGAGGAAGTACAGAGAAGTGAGTTGCACCGCTCTCAACTGAACGCTCTCAACACGACAGCATGCATTTCATGATCCTATAATTCTTATGCATCCTTTCATGCACCTTACCATGTGTAAAGTCAAGAAAACGCATGTTCATTGCGTATTGAATCATCATCATTCAGCAGCATTTGGCTACCATTCTAGAAGAAGATCTCAATTTTGATTGCTATACCAGATTTTCTAAAAGCCACTAACCAGTGTTTTTGCTTCTCCTATCTAATATCTTCCTATTAAGTACTATGTCACATTCTATATGCCAGATTTCTTGACTTCTGATCCCCCCAGATTTCTGCCCTGACGGCTCGTGGAGATCTACTTTTCAATGAAAAATAATCGCCATGGCCACTTTTATATACGACTTGTAACAAACATAAGCCCTCAAATACACTCAGAAAAAGTTATGACCTTAGAACTATATTGCGTCATCAATATTCAGCATCTAATCATGGTAATTGCGTCACACTCAATCATTGGTGATTTGGCGGCTTGACGCCTCCAAGTCTGGGTGTCCTATAAAAACTTCCTCGTCTTCCTTTAATTTAGTCCTTACAGTCACGTGACAGGGATGCGAGTCTCTGATTGGCTGCTCGCAGGAGCATCCTCTCCATCCTACTCACAGTTTGAGCACTGGTTCCATCCCTCCTGCACATTCCACACTCTGACAAACACTGAACACGGGTTTATCAGTTTTACATAAGCGTTATCTCTCCTTACTTGAGTACCCTACTTCGGTTGATTGATTGTTTGATCAATTGATTGGTTGATTGATTGATCGATTAATTGATTGATCAATCAATTGATTGATCGAGTAATTGATTGATCGATTGATTGATCGGTCCATTGATTGATCAATTGATTTATTAGTTGATTGATCAATCAATTGATCAGTTGATTGATTAGTTGATTGATTAGTTGATTGATCAATCAATTCATCAATTGATCAGTTGATTGATCAGTTGATAGGATCAATTTATTCATCAATTGATTGGTTTCATCCCTCCTGCACATTCCACACTCTGACACACACTGAACACGGATTTATCAGTTTTACACAAGCGTTATCTCTCCTTACTTGAGTACCCCCACGCACACTGTCCCTGTGTGCATCCAATCAGTGACGCGCATCCCTGTCACGTGGTACAGCAGGAACCAATGAGCGCGCAGCAGAGGGACTCCCTCCTCCCTCCTCTCTGTGCCTGGGAGAGAGTTTGTAAATAAACATCGAATTATCGGGTTATTCATTAACTGACTATTGAAAGATAAATTTATCAAAGCAAATGCAATAGAGCAGCCAGACTTGGAGGCGCCAAATCACCAGTGATTCAAGCCCTTAACTTTTTTCTGGAGCGTTTTAGAGCATATGTTTGTTAACAAGTCGTATATGAATGTGGTACTTGCGATCATTTTGCACTAAAAATTGAGTCTCTGCGACATTCCTGAGCCGAAATGATGCTTTTTAATGTTGGCAAGCGGATTTAATTCATATTTTAAACCACGTAATTATAAAATAGGGTCAAAAAATGTTAAGTTGTTTTATATGGTAAGGATGAAATTGAATTACATTACCTTGAATGAAAGACTTGGAAACACACATTGGTGTCAGGGAATTCACAAACTGGTGCTTGAGGGGAATAACAAACTGGTGTCAGGGGAATTACGAACTGGTGTCAGTTCGACTGGTTGATTGGTCGACTGGTCGATTGATTGGTTGATTGATTGATTGATCGGTCGATTGATCAATTGATTGATCAATTGATTGATCAGTTGATTGATCAATTGATTGATCAATTGATTGATCAATTGATTGATCAATTGATTGATCAATTGATTGATTGATGGGTTGATTGATCAATTGATTGATCAATTGATTGATCAGTTGATTGATTGAATGATTAATTGGTTGATTGATTGGTCGATTGATTGCTTGATCGATTGATCGATTGATTAATAAATCGATTGATTGATCGGTAGATTGATTGATCAGTTGATTGATCAATTGATTTATCAGTTGATTGATCAATTGATTGATTGATCAGTTGATTGATTGATTGATTGATGATTTGATTGATTGATTTGATGGTTGATTGATTGATTGGTGATCAATTGATTGATCAATTGATTGATCAGTTGATGGATCAATTGATTGATTGATTGATTGATCAATTGATTGATCGGTCGATTGATTGATCAATTTGATTGATTGATTATCCATTGATCAATTGATTGATTGATCAATTGATTGATCAATCGATTGATCAATTGATTGATCAATTGATTGATCAATTGATTGATCAATTGATTAATCAATTGTTTGATCAATTATCCAATTGATTGATTGATCGATTGATTGATTGATTGAGTTGATTGATCAATTGATTGATTAATTGATTGATCAATTGATTGATCAATTGATTGATCAATTTATTTATCAATTGATTGATCAATTGATTGATCAATTGATCGATCAATTGATTGATCAATTGATTGATCAATAGATTGATCAATTGATTATCCAATTGATTGATCGATTGATTGATCGGTTGATTGATCAGTTGATTGATCAATTGATTGATCAATTGATTGATTAACTGATTGATCAATTGATTGATCAGTTGATTGATCAATAAATTGATTGATTGATTGATTTATTGGTCGATTGATTGATCAGTTGATTGACCAGTTGATTGATAAATTAATGGAACTGCGTGGGTGTCTATGAGTCCTATGAGTCCATGCGTATGATCTAAGATAAAAGAGTACGAAAACTAGGCGGTGTGACGTCATCATTTCATTTTTATTTCTTAATTTTAATCAGGTTTAATTATAAATTAATAATTTCTTCCTTTAAGTCTATCACTTCATTATTCTTTTCGATATTTTATTCTTTTCCATCACTATCAGACTTATTATCGAAATCAACGCAAATCTGTGCCGCTCAATTCGTTGATAAATTCGGAGTTTCTGTTACAGTCAATACACACACTCACCCTCTATCCTACACTCACTCATCCACACACTCAGCCTCAAATCCGCCCACGTGCAGTGTGCACGGTAATTATCTCCAACCCCTCAGGCCTCAATCAAACACGGCAGTTTGAAGCTTTAGTTACCTTAACGTATGGCACGTGACCATGTCACGTGACACGCGCTGAACCAATCAGCGCGCGTCTCAGAACCCTGCTAACCAATCAGAGCCCCAGGACGCAGCTGGGGAGAGCAGCGCGTCGCACCGCTCTCTCCTTTCCCGCTCAAACCTGCTCATTTCTCGATCGTATTTTTTTGTTCCGCTTCAGCTGGGGACCTCTGCGCTTCGGGTAAGCTATAATTTTTTTCGAATTAATTTTCCGAATTTGAAATTTTGAAAAAAAAATCAAGACAAGTTTTCTGCTCATTCAACAATTACACAAATGAAAAGTAAATGATAAGCAAACCCCTCTCTCTCTTCAGGAAATCAAAAGTAAGTTTTCTGAGTTCAATTTTCCAAATTATCATGATATTTTCCCTGATTTTACAGCGTGATTCACCCATTTCACCACATTTTATTTTCAGATCTCGTCTCGCTGGACCCAGCCAAAGATACTCCAGTGAAGAAAGTGCAGAGAATTCCCCAGTGCCGAGTCCTGCCCCTTGGATTCTCTCAGACGAGCTCCTGTGCAGTGAAAGGTTAGATTTTGAGATTATTTATCGAATCATTCATATCCTAGGCAGCAGCAGATTCAAAATAGCGTTACTTTAGGAATTTAGTGAGAGATAATTATTCTCTGAGTTACAAAACTATTGGATTATCAATCGAAATTCTTTGATTTATCAAACTTCGGCACTCTGATCAATAAATATGAAATATTTGCTATATCTAAATCCCTAAAATATGCAAGCAACTGACACATTTGCATAATTACCACAATAACTGACCATAACTATCAAAACCTGAAATATTTGAGTATCATGGTGTCCTGTGCACTGCTGATTACATTCCATTCTCCCTGTTCCGTACACAAAAATGTGGTTTGAGCCAATCAATGCACCATTCTATCCCCTGATAATGACGTTATGCTGGAATTCAAAACATCGACCTATACTACCAGTGTGTGCCATTGGTTATCTTCAAATATTTTAGCTCCTCTCACATTTTGGGCGTTTTCCAGTGTGTGTGTCCTTCAGTTGCCATCAGTCGTGCGAATCTGCTGCTGCCTAGAGTTGTTTGTGATTATTTAAATTCTCGAATCGTTAAATTATACTCGATCGCTAATTAATTTTTAATCAATCCCTTGAGTTATTCTGCCATTTATCTCACCTTTCAACAGGGCCGCAATTCCGGGGGGGTAATCTAGATCATTTCTACTCTTTTTATAGCTCAGTCTGAGGCACTAAACTATCCAAAATTTTATGGGGGCTCCGCCCCCAAACCCCAAATGAGGCTTCCTTCTACGCATTTGACTCACAGTTTTCGCCTTTTAACAGGGCCGTAATTCCCGGGGGTTAGGGGGGCTGAAGACCCCCAAAATTTTGAAATCTTCTTCCAATACCAGCTTATTTTAGATCATTTTTATGCTTTTTATTGCTCAAAAAACAGTCCGAGGCACTAACTACCCAAAATTTTATGGGGGCTCCTCCCCCAGACCCCCATACGCATGAGGCTTCTTTCTACGCATTCGACTCACAACTTTCGCCTAGATGAGAATTACGGCCTTGCCTTTCAATTACCCAATTCGAAAATATTTTGGCCCCCATTCGAGAGGATTATTATTTTACCCCAATTCGACAAGATTTATCCCAAATTTGAGACGGGTTTCTCCTTAACTCCAGATGGTTTCCACCTCAATTCGATACAGTCCTTGACTCTTTTCGAGGGTCATTCACCCCAACCCGAGAGGTTTTTACCCCAATTCAAGATGATTTTACCCCAATTCGAGTGGGGTTTTACCCCAATTCGAGAGAGTCTTCACCTCAATTAGAGAGGTCATTACCCCAATTATAGATGGTCTTCATCCCAATTCGAGCGAGATTTTACACCAATTAGAGAGGGTATTCATCCCAATTAGGGAGGGTTTTCACCCAATTAGAGAGTGTTTTCACCCCAGTCAGAGAGCATTTCCACCCCAATTAAGGAGGGGTTTTTACCCCAATTATAGAGGGTCTTCACCCCAATTAGAGATGGTTTCCACCCCAATTAGAGAGCGTCTTCACCCCAATTAGAGAGGGTCTTCACCCCAATTAGAGATGGTCTTCAACCCGATTAGAGAGGGTTGTCATTAAATTGAGAGGTCTTCACCCCAATTAGAGAGGGTCTTCACCCCAATTAGAGATGGTTTCACCCCAATTAGAGATGGTCTTCACCCCAATTAGAGAGGGTTTTCACCCCAATTAGAGAGGGTCTTCACCCCAATTAGAGAGGGTCTTCACCCCAATTAGAGAGGGTCTTCACCCCAATTAGAGAGGGTCTTCACCCCAATTAGAGAGGTTTCACCCCAATTAGAGAGGGTCTTCACCCCAATTAGAGATGGTTTCCACCCCAATTAGAGAGGGTCCTCACCCCAATTAGAGAGGGTTTCCACCCCAATTAGAGGGCGTCTTCACCCCAATCAGGAAGGGTTTTCACCCCAATTAGAGAGGGTCTTCACCCCAATTAGAGATGGTCTTCACCCCAATTAGAGAGGGTCTTCACCCCAATTAGATGGTCTTCACCCCAATTAGAGATGGTTTCCACCCCAATTATAGAGGGTTTCCACTCCAATTAGAGACCGTCTTCACCCCAATCAGGAAGGGTTTTCACCCCAATTAGAGAGGGTCTTCACCCCAATTAGAGATGGTCTTCAACCCGATTAGAGAGGGTTGTCATTCCAATTAGAGAGGGTCTTCACCCCAATTAGAGAGGGTCTTCACCCCAATTAGAGATGGTTTCACCCCAATTAGAGATGGTTTTCACCCCAATTAGAGAGCGTCTTCACCCCAATTAAAGAGGGTCTTCACCCCAATTAGAGAGGGTCTTCACCCCAATTAGAGAGGGTCTTCACCCCAATTAGAGATGGTCTTCAACCCGATTAGAGAGGGTATTCACCCCAATCAGAGAGGGTCTTCACCCCAATTAGAGAGGATCTTCACCCCAATCAGAGAGGGTCTTCACCCCAATTAGAGAGGATCTTCACCTCAATTAGGGAGGGTTTTCACCCCAATTAGAAGACCTCTGGTATTCTCTCTAATATAGTGAATACTGTCTAATCGAGGGCATGACCTGATTTAGGGCCAACACCCTCTCTAGGTGGTCTCTCTATTCTGGGTTAGAGATGAGTTCTACCTCAATCTAAGATGATTTTCATTTCAATTCGAGTGGGTTCCTGCCCTATTTCAAGAGCTATTTTCTTTCCCTCGAATGGTTCCTTAATGTACCCTTTTTCAGATAGCGCCGTTCTGCTTCAACCCCTCCGCTGGTCTCCTGACCAGCTACCGAGGCCACTCAACTCAGGCCTCCTCTCACAACGCATTCCGCCTCCGGACTCGCATGCGTTGACGGCGTTATTCTACGGTCTCCGCTCTCAAGGATCTCAAACTGCATCCTTGTTGCCCAGGCGACCCACTGCACAGAGACAGGTATGAGAAGTGGACGAGTACTGGAGTCAGTGATTCAATGAAAATTTCAAGGAATGATGAAATATTAAAATGCTTCTTCAATTGAAATAAGCTTATGTTTATGATATTTTAATTCCAGGTGAAGAGCGTTCATCTTCATCTTGACAGCTGGATGCCTGCCCTCAAACAGATCTCCACACCATACTCTAGGTGTCTTTTATTTGGGGCGAAAAATCTCTAATTGGGGTGAAGACCATCTCTAATTGGGGTAAAGACCCTTTCTAATCGGGATAAAGACCAGCTCTCCAATTGGGATGATGAACCTCTCTAATGGGGGTGAAGAATCTCGCTAATTGGGGTGAAGACCCTCTATAATTGGGGTGAAGACCATCTCTAATTGGGGTAAAGACCCTTTTTAATTGGGATAAAGACCAGCTCTCTAATTGGGGTGAAGAACCTCTCTAATTGGGGTGAAGAACCTCTCTAATTGGGGTGAAGAACCTCTACAATTGGGGTGAAGACCCTCTCTAATTGGGGTGAAGACCCTCTCCAATTGGGGTGAAGACCCTCTCTAAGTCTAATTTGGACAAGACCCTTTTTCATTGAGGCGAGACCCTCTTTAATTGGGGTGAAACCCTCTCTCATCGAGGTGTGACCCTTTCTTATTGGGGTGAAAAACCTCTCTAATTGGGGTGAAAAAGATCCTCTATAATTGGGGTGTAGACCTTGATGAGACCCTGTCTATTTGGAGTTTGACTCTCTCTAATTGGGGCGAGACCCTCCCTAATTGGGGTGTGATCCTCTCTAATTGGGGCGAGACCCTCTTTATTTGGGGTGAAGAATCTCTCTAATCGGGGTAAAGAACCTCTCTTATTGGGATAAAGACCCTCTCTAATTGGGTTCGAGGCCCTCCATAATTGGGGTGTGACCCCCACTAATTTGGGTGAAGACTATCACTAATTGGGGTGAAGAACCTCTCTAATTGGGGCGTAAAACCTCGCTAATTGGGTTGAAGAACCTCCCAAATTGGGGTGAAGACCTTCTCCGATTGGGGTGAAGAACCTGCCAAATCGGGGTGAAGACACTTTCTAATTGGGGTGACGACCCTCTCTAATTGGGGTAAAGACCACTTCTAATTGGAATGATGACCCTCTCTAATTGAGGTGAAGTCCGTCCCTTATTGGGGTGAAGACCATCTTCACTAATTGGGGTGAAGACCCTCTCTAATTGGGGTGAAGACCCTAATTGGGATGAAGACCCTCTCTAATTGGGGTGAAGACCATCTCTAATTGGGGTAAAGGCCCTCTTTAATTGGGGTGAAGACCATCTCTAATTGGGGTAAAGACCTTCTCTAATTGGGGTTAAGACCTTCTCTAACTTGGGGTGGAGACCATCTCTGATTGGGCTAAAACCTCGCTCAAATTGGGGGTAAAATCCTCTCGAATTGGAGTAAAACCTCTAGGTCGAATTTTGTCGAGGACTCTCTCCAATTGATTTGAAGACTCTCTTTAATTTGGGATAAATTTTATCGAATAATTCGGGTAAAAATCCTCTCGAATCGGGGCGAAAATATTCTCAAATTTGGTGGTTTGGTCGTAATTCTCATCTCAGACTTGTGGGGCTAGACGAATGCTGTGAGTCAAATTATGCGTGGAAAGAAGCCATATTATATTGGTGGTCTTTGAAAAAATCTTGGGGGCTTCAGCCCCCCGGGAATTGCGGCCTTTTGAAAGATGAGATAAATGGCAAATAATTCAAGGGATTAAATTAGTAACTTGAATTGCTCCCCAATTAATGAGCGATTGAGTATTTGATAATTAAACGATTCAAGAGTTAAAATAACACTATAGGCAGCAGCAGATTTGCACGACTGATCACAACTAGAAACACACTGGACAACACCCAAAATCACTATTTCTGTGTGTGAGGGGAGCTAAATATTTGAAAGATATGCAAATGCAATGACACACACACTGGTAATTTAGGCGATATCTTGAATTCCAATGTGACGTCATAGTCAGGAGGTGTAATGGTGCATTGATTGGCTCTAACCACATTTTTGTGTACGGAACAGGGAGAATGGAATGTAATCAGCAGTGCACAGGACACCAGATACTTAAACATTTCAGGTTTTGATAGTTATTGTCAGTTATTGTGGTAATTATGCAAATGTGTCAGCTGCTTGCATATTTTAGGGATTTGGATATAGGAAATATTTCATACTCATTGATCAGTGTGCCGAAGTTTGATAAATCAAAGAATTTCGATTGATAATCTAATAGTTTTGTAACTCTGAGAATAATTATCTCTCACTAAATTCCTAAAGTAACGCTATTTTGAATCTGCTGCTGCCTAGGATATGATTGATTCGATAAATTATCTCAAAATCTAACCTTTCACTGCACAGGAGCTCGTCTGAGAGAATCCAGGGGGCAGGACTCGGCACTGGGGAATTCTCTGCACTTTCTTCACTGGGGTATCTTTGGCTGGGTCCAGCGAGACGAGATCTGAAAATAAAATGTGGTGAAATGGGTGAATCACGCTGTAAAATTGCAGGAAACAACACGATAATTTATTAAATTGAAATCAGAAGACTTACATTTGATTTCCTGAAGAGAGAGGGGTTTATTTATCATTTACTTTTCATTGGTGTAACTATTGAATGAGGAGAAAACTTATCTTTAAAATTTTTTCAAAATTTCAAATTCGGAAAATTAATTCGAAAAAATTATAGCTTACCCGAAGCGCAGAGGTCCCCAGCTCAAGCGGAACAGAAAAATACGATCGAGAAATGAGCAGGATTAGGCGGGAAGGGAGAGTGGCGCTAACGCGCTCATTGGTTCCTGCTCAACTCTCCTGCGCGCTCATTGGTCCCTGCTGTCACGTGACAGGGATGCGCGTCACTGATTGGCTGCACACATTAACAGTGTGCTTGGGGGTACTCAAGTAGGGAGAGATAACTCTTGTGTAAACTGACAATTTGTGTGTTCAAACTGTGAGTAGGATGGAGAGGGTGCTGCTGCGTGTAACCAATCAGAGACTCGCATCCCTGTCACGTGACAGTAGGGACCAATGAGCGTGCAGGAGAGGAACAAATCCCCTCTTATTGTGCCTGGTACCGAATTAAAGGGAGAGGAGCTGAGGAGAAAGTTATTGTAGGACACCCAGACTTGGAGGCGCCAAAGCCCCAGTGATTGAGTGTGACGTCACAGTCGCTATTACCATGATTTCGAATTGAAGAACGGTGACGCAATATTATAGTTCTAAGGCCATAACTTTTTCTGGGGACATTTTAGGGCCTATGTTTGTTAACAAGTCGTATATAAATGTGGCCATTGCGATGATTTTGCATTAAAAATTAAGTTCCTACGACCTTCCAGAGCCGAAATAATGCTTTTTCTCGTCAAAACAGCATGTTTGATGTGTATACATAAACGCTCAAACTAAATTAAATATTAATATGATTATAACGTGGGATTGGGAATAAAATAACAAGGGACAAGTATCTACAATTAAATGATCAATGTTAAAGAGAATGGAGAACCTGAAAAGAAACTCTTGAAGGCCCAGGGCTTTTGAAAGTTTATCAATAACACAATAAAGGAAAGATTTTATATTTCTGAAAACATATCTTGTAGCTAAACTAAATTAGGAGGAACGCACAACGCAAATCACCGGCGGTTTGGTCAGCTACCAATCGCCGGCGGTTTATTCAACTACCAATCGCCATGATGAAGTGAATCTGGATTTGTGTTGAGAAAATGAGAAACTCACGTTGTATGAAGCAAAATTTGACACAATAGCTGCTCTGAAAACCACATTCAGTTGTGAGGAAAATAATTTGCTAAAATGCTGCTCACAAACACAACCATTTGAGTCCCAATTAAGCAATTATCTCATTTCCTAATGTCACATTCGTCCCAAATGTCACATTCGTCCCAAATGTCGCATTTGTCCCAAATGTCACATTTGTCCCAAATGTCACATTTTTCCCAAATGTCATTGCATTTTTCCTGTCCCAAATCCCAATTCACTTTTCGAGACCCTTTTTTTCTGTTTCAAATTCATGTGTCCCAATTGTCCCATTTGTCATTGTCCCAATCCACTTTTTTTGAGTTAGGGACAATGGCACCCCCCTCCCCAGTATTAGTAAGATAATATAAACTCTAAGTTAAGTTGCATTGGAATATAATAAAATTCATAATCAATATCATAATCTTAATCATATGTACAATATGTTATTTATATCTAATTTTATCTTTTTATCAATATCATGGATAATAAAGATAAAATAAATGAGCGGCAATTTGACTATCTTAATCTAATTCTAAGTCTAACTGAATAGCCATTTTTAATAATTTTTCGGTTGTTACTGCCCATGCTATGTTATTGTTTAATGCAAATGTGGAATACCTCGATTTACTTTTAATTAAACCCAAGTAATCATGAAAGCGGTCAAACAATATTTCTACCATAGTACCATGGCCTGGCCATGTTTGTCATCAGTCATCAGTCGACAGTCATCCGTATCTATAGGTAATCCAAGTCTATTTATGTTTAAGATCCGACTATAAGAGTTTCAGCGTTTAAATACAGACTGCTATCTCCAAGTCAAAAGTGAGTGACATAACATCAAATTCAATCAGCACCAATGGACGGGAATTGGGCTATTGGGTAATCAGCCAATCAAAACGTGTTGTGATTGCCACTGCCAGAAAGCATTCAGGTTGAGGATTCATGTAATACAAATTGCAATACTTTGCACAGGTATTGGTAGAGAAGTGGTGTGCGGTACCCCGTGGGTAAATTAAACCCCTCAACTGCGGTTCATCATTAGTTTGATAAAGTCTGACTTTGTGAGTCGTCCCTCGCCTCTCCGATCCCCCTTCCTCATGAGCTCGTCAATACCTTCTTCCGTCAGCGGATGAGCCAAACTGAGGAGAACTTGCCTCAAAACGTCCTGAAAATTGAGCAGATCATAAGTCCTGATAAGTCATTGACCAGATGATGGGAAGTCGAATTGAATACAATTATTAATTTTAAGTTTCACAGCTCCGATAATGAAAACGCTATCATTGAGATTAATGTTAAAAGCAGGCACAAATGGCGAGTAAAATTAAATAAGTTTATCCTCACCCTAGTAATGAACCCACTGCCGTCCTTATCGAATATCCGGAAGATATCTTCGAGCTGGCTCTCTGGCGTGATCAGAGGGTTCTGTTGGAGACTCATCATACGGATAAACTCGCAGATGTCGATGATACCGTCATTGTTGATGTCCACCTTCGATACCATGTCCTGAAATGAAGAGGTGTCTACAAAATACATAGACACGCGCCTATCGGGTCGATTTTGGGATACTGCCTTGGCGTAAGCCCAGAGGGATGTTCTGTTTTGGCCCATCATAGGCGAGGGTCTAAACCAATATCGACCCGCATGAAAACGTCAGAGGGTTCTATAAATATATAAACTTATAAAAGTATAAACGTCAACAACCGGGATTGTCCATCGATGATGGACCCTTTACATTTGGATTTGATGTCAACGGGTTTGGTATGACCAAAAAACTGGTGACCATTTTCTTCGAATTCCTTTCTTTTTCGCAAATCGTAAGAAAATAATGATGTTTTTACCTCGACCTCCTCAGGGCTGGGTTTGAGACCGATACTGTCCAAAACATCCGGCAGTTCGTCAATAGTGATTATACCTGAAAATTATTGGGAAGTTTAAACTTTAAGTTGTGACCCATATCATGTTAACTTTAGGATGAAATTCCTGGAATTTGAAACACAAATAGCGAATTTCTGAAAGATCCATGTACAGATCCATGGATTTGAAAGCTGTGGATGGGCAATCTATGGATCTAAATAAGCTTTAAATCTTTTCAATCCGTTCAAAATTATTATTTCTGACTTCGATTTGAACAACTTGGCTAAGCGTACAACATAAAAATAGAATTTGCCACTTGGACAAAGGTAAGTGTAAGAAGTCTCACCATCGCCGTTTTGATCGAAGTCTTTGAAAGCTTGCTCGTACTCCTGAATCTCATGCCAGTTCAAACTGACGGGTATTGGTAGGGACTTCACCCCGTTGTTCGTTCCTGATGAATGGAGTCCCATTAGATGAGTGATATCGACTATGTTTTAGCTTATGTTTTAGTTTATCCCAAAAATCGCCATGGCATTGGCCAATCAGCGCGCGGGTTTACAGTCAACTCAGAGGCTGATTGGTCATTGAGTCAGGGTCAAATGGACTAGCGTTACTTTTAAATCTGTAACAAATTATTAACTTATTTAGTTTTGAAATCTTATAACATTGACTGATTAAAGTTTAGAATATTATGGGACATAAATGATAAAATAATCAGTTATAGGAAATGCAAGGAAGACTGATTCAAGAGTGGTATTAGCTTACCAATAGGAATTGTTAAACAACGATTTTCAAATGAGTAAAATAAATTTGAGTCTTACCGTCACATTACCAATATTTCAAAGGTATGAAACTTCAAAAATAAAAATTAAGAGAATTTGACTAAAATTAATTCTTCGAAAGCCACATTCAATCATTTCGAACAGTTACCCATACTGTGAAGAATTTAAAAGATTGAGACATAATATTTCTTATGATTGAGACACAATATGTCTCAAGATATTGAGACATGTTCTTAGCGCCACGTCTCACTTCTCAGTACCTCTTATTCTGCGCTTTGCCTCGACATATTCCTGAAACTTGGCAGTTTCTCGGAGCTTAATAAATTGTCCCTTTACCTTCTCCAGAACTGAAACGAAATACAGGCTGAGAAATACAGGGGTGACATCATCATCATGGTCCAGATTGGTCAACAGATGACGTAGTTAAACCGCTAATTTTCAAGATTTATTGATTTAATGAGTGAATGGTGCAGAATGATAGGAATGGAGACGAGACTGAGTTAAAGATTCCCATTGAAGTGTTGCGTTTTGCCTGAGATTCTGAAGCAGTGAACTTTGAAGAAAGAAACCTCTTTAATACTAATGAAATGATAATATGATAGACCCCAATCAAGTAGAACGGTCGGCTATACCACGAATCAAAATACCAAACATTAAGAATGAAGATAGTGGCAATGAAGGAAAAAATCGAATAGTACCTCTGGAATTCTTTGGATGGCGTGAAATCGTTGCAGATTTGTGAAGAATTACGGGACTGGTCCTTGTTTGGTTTCAGAACTAATAGAGACAAGTTTGAAATCATGTTTTAAGGAAACGAGGAACCGCCAGGGGCAAAAACGCGCACTCAATCAAGTAAAAATTCTTGAAAACAAGAGGAAAAACAAAAAAAATTAATATCTTATGCTACCAGTACAATAACTGATAAGCCAGTGTGTGACCGATCGAATTATTGTAGACTTAATCAAATGAAACACAATTAACGAGATAAGAGGAAATTGGACAGCATTATATAAATATATTTCCTTGCGTTTGACTTTAGAGCCGCACGTATAGCTATATCTCCCTAACATTGTAACTCGAGAACCAGGAAGACCTAAATATAGCACATGTTTACAATAAATAGCACTCCGTGGCCGGTACTTCCTCGACCTTTACCGGGATTAATCCGGGTACTTGCATACACTTCATGACTTATCCCGCCCGATTATACCCCTCCAGGCATGTAAACGAGGGCTATAATTCCGCGTTTAGTGCTGGATTTAGTGATCACGGCCACTACAATACCCATGTTTCTGGCCGGACTTCACCACAAGGCTCGTACAACAGACAGTATCCTCTTGAGGGAATATATCATCTCATATCATTTTGATATTTAACGACATCCGATATCCAGAGATATAGAGTCCTCTGATATAAACGTGAAAAATGGCAAGAAAGTCGTTAGATTGAAAAGCTGACATATGTCCGAAGTTATAGCGCAGTGGATATTTACAAAGTGTATTATCGCTGTCATGAGTAGACAGGTCAAGTGGTTAATGGGTTAGAGTGCTGCATTAGAGACCATTATAATACGCCTCCTCAAGGATAGATAGCTGGAGAATAGTAAGAGATGATAAAGTCTCGTTCTGGAGATTTGAATCTTATAAATCACACTATCACAGGCTGGAACAGCTAGATATTTATTAGATAATAGTGAGGTGTAACTCTGATATATCTGCACAAGTCACTAGATTAGCAAAGTCACTATATTAAATAGCGGTTATATAAATATCATGAACGAAATATATGGATCATAAAATAGAATAAATTTAAAATGCCCGCGTTTATATTATTACACCAAGTGTTTAGTTCAAATAATACATAGGATGGTCAGGGCAATTTATTGTTGAGTTCAGCATTATATTATATTTAGCCCTTCTAATATCATACAAAGAAATTCAACCTCTGAATATAACCAAGCAAAGTAAGTGACGTATTTGAGATAGTTCAAAGTGATAGTTTTGCTGACACCAATGTGCCAATTATCGAGCAGGATGCACAGTTCTGATCGTGAGGGAAGGAAACGAAGAAGCATCAGGTCAGCTTGTCAAATACGAGGGAGAAATCAGGTAGTATTCCACCATATTTGCATTCCTCAGGGCCTATAACGGGGTGAAATTACAAGTCCGCTTGGGTAATGGGTCTGCAGACCAAAGTTGGAGACTGGAGTCAAAGACCAAAACAGAAACCCACCATTTCAAGGCATATATTTAGTGTTATCAACAGGCTTGGAATGTAAACAGTTCTATTTAGATTTTACAATCGTGGCAGAGAGGCATGGAAAATTCGTCCTTGGTAGAATTAATCCTGCTTTTATTTATTCGCTAAGATCATTAAACCTTGGGTAATCGGCCGAGTTGTCCCAAAATTAAAATACGTGGGTAGACACAACTGTAATTTAATTATCTGTCTAACCACCGACAAATAATCAGAAAATTTAAAGCTCTATTCTAGCATACTAATTGGGGGCAGTAAATTTACTAATAAAACAAATTAAATATCACACAATAGCTATATTGAGAATATAGCTTAGGACGTGAGCCCTCTCAATCACTCTGCAGAGCATGGATCAAACACGGTAAACCTTCCTGAATTCCTGAAAATCTAGAGAATGATCAATGCAGTCTGAGGAATTAGGAGGGTAATTTGGAAAACTTAGAACAATGCGTAGACCGACTTCGATTTTTAAAGCAAAGTTGACAAGACATTTTAATCATCATAGTCTTACCTGTACTACAATACAATACCCTCAAAACAGACGTTTTCCCATCTAAAACGACAATCGGCCAATCTTAAACTGAATGAAAAACTATCAAACAGATAATAATAATAATACAAGGACATAGAAGAACGACACAGGGCAACAATGAGACAAAAGATAACATAACAGAAAACATACATTTACAAGAGAAAACATGGCAGAAAAAGGCTGAAAGAAAACAAGGAAATAGACACAAGAAAACAAGGAAACAGACAAACGGAAGCAAGGAAACAGACAAAAACAAGGAAACAGACAAAACATAAGGAAACAGACAAACATGGCAGCAGACAGACATGAAGTGAAAACTTGACAGCAAACAGAAAAATTGAACAAGAAAAAACAGACAAAAGATCAAAGAAACCCTGACAGAATGACAGAAAACAGACAAAAGATCAAAGAAAACATTACACTTGACAGAAAACAGACAAAAGATTCAAAGAAAACCTGACAAATGACAGAAAACAGACAAAATATCAAAGAAAACATTTCACTTGACAGAAAACAGACAAAAGATTCAAGAAAACCTGACAAATGACAGAAAACAGACAAAGATCAAAGAAAACATTACACTTGACAGAAAACAGACAAAAGTTCAAAGAAAACCTGACAGAATGACAGCACAGAGACAAGATCCCACCTGGGTGAGTGTTCCGCATCTTCTTGAGAGCCAGCATCGTAGACTTCTGGACACCTTTCTGGCCCAGCTGAGACTTGCCCGCTCCCCGCGTTTTACCCATGGTATGAGCTTTATGCCTCTACAAAGGTTCGCACACCAGTTATAGGCGGTTTAGGATGACGTCATTATCAGGGTTTAGAATGGGGGATATTGAGCATGCGCAACTGCCTATTATAGATGTGCAACACAGAAATGCAACCAACAGAGACTTCAGGGTTAGATTTACATATTTCTCAAGGGGTTAGAGAAAGCTTTATATAAATATACTAGGATTTTAGGAAGGCTGTAAAAGACAAAAGGCGACGCGCAAGGCAAAATTAAAATAATGCAAACTTTGCTGCTGTCTGAGAATCTAGAGTTTGGGGAGGCTCGCATTAATCCTTGAATTAGACAGTATGTTTAGTAAAACGCTTGTTTGCCAGCTCCCAGCACACGCAGTCAGAAGGTCACAATTCACCTGTCAAACCCCTGACAGTGACGTGTCTTCCCACTGTCAACTCCTCATGCACAGCCTTGCCATATGTTATATCAATTGGAGTCCGGGTCGGAGAATTAAACCCCGCGCGCGAAAAATAGGCGGTTCAACGTCGTCAACTCACTACGTTACGCTATGATAATGACGTCATCATAACCACCTATTTTTCTCGCGGGTCGGAAAATTAGTAACTGTGATTAGATTCGCGACCGTGACTTGGACCCGTAAAACACGGGCTGGTCAGTCACTGGACATGTTGGCATCCTCATGACTTAGGTAATATATTTGGAAATATTTGAAAGCAACGGCTTGATGATCTGAAGATTCACGTATTGCGAGTTAACAAGGATTTCTGTAAGTCAATTGAAATATAGTTTGCCCAGCAGATGACAAGGAAAGGTAACCGATTGGTCATTCAGATCAAGGCAATGATAAGGTTTAATAAGCAGCAGGTAGTAAGGAAAGCATGCAGTAAAGAGACAAAGCAACAATCCGTTGGTTAAGATTCTGCTCAGTGCTCATTTGAATGAACCCTTATTATGAGCATGGGGCATCGCATAATATAACGCAGCTCTTGATTTTGACCCTTCTTTCAACTTGAAATTGGTGAAGAAATGAGCTCTCTCCCCAAGAACGATTGAAATCCTTGTTCAGCACAGCAGCACGGGGAGATAAAACTATAACAACATGAAAAACAACAATAACAAGTCCAGTCTGGAAACAAGCTTGCATCAATTAATTTCAAAAAGAGGTCTAACCCATGAAACGAAAACAGCACTGAAATAGACAAAATACTATATAAACTCCAGGCAAGAAAACTGCTGCACCATTTTACATCACAAAAAGATGCCACATATTACATTAACTGAACAAGGACTGAAAGAACAATGTTACCTAATAGCCTAATATGCGCAGAGGAGAAAAAGACGGCCAATTTGGCATCATTATCATAGCGCAATGTGATAAGTTCATGACGTTGAATCGTCTATATATTCAGTGCATGGGGTTATTATCGACTACATTTGAGACGCCGGAAGTATGTCGGTAATGCATACAATAAACGTTAAAATATACCTGGAAAACGAAATTGTAGGATATACTTCCAAAAAATAATGGCTAACAGACAATGACTATAAAATGTGGGTCAAAAATAATAACAAACGAAAGCAAACCACCATCGTTCGGATATTATCAAGCCAGAATTCAATAACAGATAACTAGATAACAGCTGAAGGCGCCACTGGTCATGTGGCTAACAAGGGAGAAATTTACAAGGAATTTTAATTGGGAAGGATGCCCTTAAATTGCCCAGGCAATTAAGACAAGGGATTTCTGAAGAATAAGATACGGCATTGAGCAACAATCAGACAAGAAGGTGCAGAGCCAATCCTCTAAAGAACCCAACGGTATCAGTATCTTGTTTAACAAGTCATACAACAAGGACTTGCACTGCATTAGCCAGGCGAGAGCGTAGATTCTCTCCACTCCTCCAAGGACTCAAGTTCGTTACCTATAGACTATATCTCTATATACCGCCGGAAACTTCTTAAAAACAAGAGAAGGTGACTGATAATACACAAACACAAACTGCGGGGATCACCTGAACTCAAACCTATCATCCATTCCATGAAAATGATGCAATAGTGAGGTGGAATGAGGGAATTCTATCAAAATTGCAAATCATGTCCAACAGACATGATAAAATCACAATATCAATTCATACGAAATCATTTATAATCGAAAAGCATAATTCCTTGTGTTTGAATTCATGTCAATATCATACGAAGTTACGAAAAAATATTTCCTTGTGTTTGAATTCAGTCCAATATCAGTTACTCACGTACCAGCACCGTTTGCTTGATCTGTCTCTGGACCGTTTCGATTCCTGAACCGCTTTTTATTCTCTCCTGCCCCCTTCCACTTTCCAAACTCTGAAATTACTTCGATCAGTTTTTCAAAAACTTGTATAAAATTCATTGTATCATAGATTTTTGATGAAAATGATGTGCTAATTAAGTTATCAAGTAGCATTTATTCAAAATTAATGTGTTTATTCGAAATTGGGGAATCAGTAAAAAGGGGGTAAACAAAAAGTAAACTCCATGAATCCTGATGTCAGCATAAGGGTTCTGCAAATAGGAGAAAGAGGTAAGATGAATGATTTAAATCTTAATAAGAGAAGGATTAACATGGTGGGACCGGAAGAGAAAGGAAGAAGAAATTCTCGCAGCAGAGGAAAGAAAAGATAAGAAAAATTGTGTTGATGAATGCCTATTAAGTCAGCGAGATTTGCACTTCTGCCAACCGTTAAGTTTCCAGTAATCGAGCGTTTCTCGGCCAGTTGTAAACATTGGAGAAAATTAGATAACTGTAACAGTGCCCATTGGAAAATGCAGATTTAGATAACGTTGAAGTAACAATTTTCCATATTATTCCAACCTACAAATATGGATTTTCAAAAATTCTTATGCAAAGTATCTACGGGCCAAAAGTGATAAAAGTAAAAGGGATTTTCTCCTCTCTACACACCAAATTATAATATTGGCGACATATTAGCTTACCCGTAGGATGCTAGAAATTAACCAATCAACATGTGAGTTCAAGTTCAACTAGCACGCTGATTGGTCAATGCCAAATGACCCTATGGGTAAACTAATTCCCACCGCCGCTTCCGCTATTAGTATCGTTCCCACACTCACTAGATACGCTGTAGTCTGACGACCCAGAGGACGATCTCTGTTTGAGACAACTCTTGTTGGGCATGGGAGCATTGGAACACGCGTTTCTAGAGGTTACTCGTTCCAAACTTTTTAGCAACCTACTTATTATTTCATTGTCCACTATTGCACGACCATCCAACTCTCTGACTGCACACAGTGAGATTATCAAAATAATATGATTGGTAAAAGTCATATTAACTTTGGGATCGTAAAGGTACCTAACCTAATGAACTACTGCTAGACGTGTTTTACTGTTGCTTGGATTACTTGGTAGCTGGTAGGATAGATTTTCTATATTTATGTGGGAGGTATGAGGTTTTGTAGAAGCCCGATGTGAAAAGTCCATAGATTTTCTAGATTTTCTAGTTCAATTAGAAGAGAGACTTGTAGAGGAATGAGATTAATCCATCCACATTACCTGGACAAAATGTCCATCTCATGGCGCAGAAAGAAGGGGAAGAAACGCCAAATTTATAAAATCTCGTTCTCCAAAGCGTACAACAGAAATATTTGGCATCAGGGAAAATATTGCAATGCACTCAACAATGATGATTGTAGACAATATATCAGAGTATATTGTGCAATGTATACAATGTTTCAGTTCGACATTTAGGACAAATGAAAACCAAAATATACCGAAGTTGGATTCCCCTGTATATCATAACCAGGGCATTTAACTATATATCAATATATACCTTCTGGAGTGACGTAGAATCGGTACAAAAGCTGAAACAACCACGGAAAATGATAAACTGACATCCGCTCACTAGTTTGAAAATGGTACTTACTGCCATGGAACCATGAAGTATAGTGGATGTATCAAAGTATCAACTTATATATTTGGTTGAACGAGAATGAAAACCAGTTGACAGTAACGGTACACTATCATGGCTCACAATGGTCGATTTAGGCCTTAAAACCGCCTACTTTTTGCGATCAGCTTGGACATCATATTCTGGACATCATATGCGGGACATATTGTATCCTCATTTCTAGAAAACATATCCTAGTTCCCCTCAAAAGAAAATGTAGAGAGAGGATGGAACAGTATAAATGCTTGTATGAGTGTACCCCACTGCCACTACAGAACAACGTTGAGGAGATCTCGAAAACTATTATCATATATCTCAAACAAAAATTGAATATATATTGAGATACCAAATGAAATATTCATTATATATACCTCCTTATATATTTATCGCAAAATATATATGAAAGTACTATCGTATATAATATTTATGATATTTTTCTCAATTATATGACATTTCCGATCGTAGAGTAATAATTCATCGTTGTGCATGAAACTTGTGCAAGCCACATATATATTTTATATAGCAGCTACCACAATCCGACAATTCTTTTTCATAGTAACAATGCCTTACAGATATCCTGGTGACACGATGGTAAGTCTTTTTTCATTTATATTCCAACCCTCACAACATATAAGAGAATTATATATAGCCAGGCACCAGAAAGTCCTTAATGACGTCATCATCATGATGTAGCGTGTTTAATTGCTGACGACACAGCGCCAATCTATCGCGTTCGGCGCATCTCTTCTAATGATCGCATCTCCTTGAAAATAACTCCTCGGGTATCTTCATGAAACGTTCCCTCCTGACTTAGTCACATCTATTATGTGTAGGGCATGTTGTAACAATATCATAAAGGGCACCGGCAGCGGAGATAGCCTCCTTGAGAGGGCACAGGGAAACGCCTAGTTACCGCGTGCGGAAAAACGACGATGGGAGGTACTCAATTTACAATTCTAGACAGTGTTCGTGACGTAAAACTCGGTAGTGCTATAGTTTGTGTACGAGACATTCATGATTTAGCGTAAACCCAACATCCAATCAACTGGAATATATCCGGTTCAAAATTTAGCATCCGACGACAAATCTGAACTATAATTCAGGAGAAAAATATAAAAAGCGACTAGTAAAATAAGGACAATGGTTGTTTTTGAATAAATACATGCTAAGGACTGACAAAAAAACTTAGCAGACCAAGAAGTTGGACAGCCAGAGTATAACAATGTGACGTGCTGGTCAAGTGTGGCATGTGCATATCCACCTGATATGATATGGGGATATATATGCGGCGCGCGCGCGCTACCCAAAGACCTAGGCGCGTGACGTCATTATCAGGGTTTAGGATGGGAAGTTAGTGACGTTTAAATGCGTATATATGTATATTGCGCGCAGTTGGTTTATAATTGCTTGGGAGGCATTACAAAGCGTGATTTGATATAGTTCAGAAACCCAGGGAGAGAGCATGAGCTTATAACTATTATAATTAGAGGTTTATATAACTACTGGTATAGGGAGGGGGCATCTGTATAACTCACGCGCGAAAAATAGGCAGTTCAAATTCACAACTTTTATTACTTTGTGCTAATTTCATGACGAAATCTCCTCCGCCTATTCATCCTATTCGCATATTCATTATTCACATACTGAGCATTAGAGATTGAGAGCGTGACAGAAAACGTGAGTGAAAGACTAGAGCATGGCAGTTCGACAGAAAGCGAGAGAAAATTTGACATAGTGGCAGAAAGTGTGGGGCAAATTGACATTGGGATGACGGTATGAAAAAACAGTGAGACAATTTGACAAGGGTGGTTACAGTTTGACAGAAATACAAGTATTTTCACCCTCACCGTAATTCTATAAGCGCCACAGAGTAAAAACTAGAAACTGGTTGCCGAATGAAAGTAGGAATAAAGTGTGACAGCTGACGACGATAACGATATGATTTTTGAAAGCTATAAGTCTGTGAAGTTCCTCGTATCGTTTAAACGTTTAAACTTCAACCTTTTGAGAGTGTGACAGGGTGACACATTGGCACAGGGAAAGTGTAACGGATGAAATATTGTAGATTCCTGTTGAGATATATACTTATATACGCAAAATCTCTGGATAATTTATCCATCCGCTGCTTCATAAAATGCCGCATTCACTGAGCTCTAGAAATTTAGAAGTAAATCTGGGATCCCTCCTCTTGAATTCCTGGTCCCTGGGTTTGATCCAAGAACTCAGTGGTTGTCATGGCTACCTTGCAGATCTCCACATACCGACATCAGTGTCTAGACATCATTCAGAAAGGCTCCAAGACGTCTATTAAAGTCATGCACAGCATCAGTATTAAAAAGGACTCATGAGAATTTTTGGGCGACCCGGTGAAATGATAATGACGACATATTTATTATTTAACCACATATTTTTATAGACGGTTAAATTGGCGTCATAATAATTTCATAATTAACCGGGTTGCCCAAAAACGCTTAAATAAATAAAACTTAATAACTTTGGCTGTGTTATTAAGTTATTAGTTTTCTCATGAAGCTCGAAGTTGTTGCCCTAAAAAGTTTCAATCCAAATTCTTATCTATAAAAGTATAAAGGTGCATGGGTACACATTATGTCAGAGAGTGCAATTTCTTACCACATCCATCTTGGATGGCAGAGATGCCAATCTGTATCGGTTATCAGAAGCAGAGGAGTGTGCAATTATAACTCTCCCATAATAAGATAATATCTCCTTTCTTATCAGTGATCAAAGAATAGATATAATATCCTGAATCAGCAGCCAATAAGTTGCGATAACCCTCCCATATCTCCTTTCTTATCTACGATCAAAGAAGAGATAATCTCCTGAATTCCAGACTGCCAGCCCACCATGATATCCTTTGTGACATGCTGTATATCCCCTAATCTTGGACATATCTCAGTTATTCCTGATCTCAATGCAGTGGATAAATTACCAAGCCTAACCTCCTTCACTAAATGTAAATAACATAGTCTTCGATCCTGAACAAGTGGTCACGAACATATATTCCTGAGTAGCGCACTCACGAAAAACGAGGAAGTAGAGAGTGATGTCATTATCATAGTTTAAAATGGTGAGTTGGTGACTTAATAACCGCCAACGTATAAATTTCATGTGTGCCATGCATGTCTTTGACTCATGGTGTCAGGTTGGGACGGATATTATGCAATTATAAACCCATGAACCATGTCACGTGGCATATAGTGGGGGTAGTTACGATTATTATACTGTGTAATTATACTTCAGGGCATGGCACAAAACATAATACCATCCGACATGTGATTATACTTCAGGGCATGGCACAAAACATAATATAGTCATAATGCCATCCCTCAAGTGCCACTTGGGGGCATGGCACAAAACACAAACTCAGTGCCATCTCTTAGGTGCCGGGTTCTGAGGAAAATAAATATTCCTCCAACAATATCATACTACACAGGCTTATGAGTGTTAATAGAGGCTTGGAGGAGGCTCTCTAGGCTGAATATATCTCTAGTTGATCTGTACCATAACACATCGAAGCACAGATTATGTTCTGTAATGTGGTGCTCGTAGATCAATGATGATGAAGCTTTAAAATAAGATAATATCATGCAGACCAAATTAAAATTATTTGATTTAGAATACATGCAATCATATAATTTGAAATGATTAACTAATTACATTAATAAATATTCAAAATATATTAATAACCTAGATATGCGGGATAGGAAGGAACTGTCAGGACGCTGGATTTCCCCATGGCAGTTGTGGGATGAAATAAACTTCTTCCAAAAAATATAATATAATATCTGGTCAACTATAATATACAGGATGCTGCAATACGAAAAGCATGCGCGCGCTATATAGCTGGCTTTGGCATCAAATCTTATATAATGTAGTTAATTTGAAACTATATAATATTTTAATATATTCCCATAGGATGATCGTCGTATGTGGTTATAAACCCGAATATATAATTTATATATTTTATTCGGGGCTTATTAAATTCGACTTAGACACAAGAGCGAAAGTGGAGTTAATCGGCCCGATTAACTTCCCGTAATTCAGTGAGAGTCGAGTTAATCAGCTGGATTAACCCATTAGATTATTTTAACGTTTATATATGGCATGTCATATTATATACGAGAGTCGTTTGCCTGTAACATCTGGGGAAACAGACAGGCGACGACGGGGTTCCTAGAAGACGGACTCCTGACCCTATATACGGCATGTTACAGGCCCTGGGCACGAGGTATATCGGAGTGACGTCATTATCAGGGCAGAAAGTGGGATATTGATGACGCTAGGCGCAAGAGATCCGTCAAGGAATATGTTATGTTAGATCCACTCCAGAATCCAGGAGACATGGGAACAGGGGAAGAAACTGGAGATCATTATTTTGGCCCTTAGAACAGATTCCTTTGATTTGATAATTCTTGGGATGAATTTAGATGGCCCGACTTGACCAAATGACTCAGGAAATACCCCAACCCGAAATAGCAAAAGAAGAAGTGAAAGCAACCCAACTCATCATCTTTTGGCAACATTTTTTGGCAAACTTCAAAAAAGTGGAATCATTTGCCAAAATTGGCCTTTGACCCCCCCCATGTGATAGAAGCTGACCTACCTACGGAGCGTCTGACTGAGGGTAAGACTAAGTGTTCGACAGCTTCCTCTTCAACTTCCTCAACAACTGTAGTGAACTCTACATCAAACCCGTTGTCGGAGTTAGCTCGACTCCTTGTGCTGTGGCAAATAGAGGTGTATCAGTATTGGGCATAAGGAAGTGATGGCGTTAAAAGGTTAAAAGGAAAAAGGGGAAAATAAGAATATTTATTATGTGTAATTGTATGGTGCATTTCTGAACCCTAGTCGCGCGATCCGCGCAAATAAAGTATCTTTTAAATTTAATCTTTTAAATGAAATATAAAGTTTTGTTGAATGTTGATCTCTAAATTTGTACTTTTCATGATCTCTATAAGATTCTCGTATAGTGACAGTGAAGAAATAAAATGTAGGTATACCACGACACAAACATTGCACAGTTGTTGCACTGATGATTTTTGAAGTGTATATTACACTATATTAGTAGAAGATTATCTAAATAGCTTCGAGAACGTTTTATTATATGCGCAATGCATTTTTTGTATTGAGCACTGTACGCTGACTTTTGGTTGAAAATAGCGGCTGTTATGAATATAAAACTTTTATGTCCAGGAAGAGGCTACAATGGATGAAAAATCATCAATGGAAAGCCGATTCAGTGAAAATGGGGCATCACCGGACACACGATTCAAATACAAGCTAAAATCCCCATACAATTTGCCACCGAATCTTGGCAATCTACCCTCTCTCCCTCCTAACAAAGATAATGCAGTAGTAGGCATATATATTTTTGATCTGCTCCAACGATTTGCTGTTCAAATTCAATTAGGCAGGTGGTCATATATAACCCGACTTATAGGCCGTGTGCATCGAATAGACCACCTGCTACGTCAGCAAATGCCCACTTTAAACCCAGATAATGACGTCACAACGTAATACAAACTCTCCGCGCGCGCCTGAGGTAGGCTCTTTTGCTTGAAATCGGTCATCACGAACAGTTAATAGCTCGGGTATAATATGATATGTGTGGTTGTGTGTGTATGGGTTAGTGCACTCCAATAGGAGGCAGGTTTAGGGGTGTGACGTCATTATCAGGGATCAGAGTGGTATATTGACGACGTCACATAGAGTATTTTTCGTACAAGGGTCGCTATTATTACGTGATGCCTTAAAAGTTAAAATTGGTAAATATGCTCGCCTTAAATATATTTTTCACTGTTATAATTGGCGAGACCAATAACTATTGTATGTGGTAAATTTCTCAAGAATAGAAGGATTCAAGATTGTAATTCCTGCTCAATCAACATCAAGCAAAAAATTGCCAATTGCATTTGAACTTCAAGTCTAATATTGACAGGAATCAACATTATGATTACACCACTATACCAGTCCATCCAATTCATGCCAAGGATAGTGCATCATACATTGACGCTTACTTGATCGGGTCCATATTGGTTTATGTATTGATAATAATATCATATCTCACCTTCTGTAAATGGGCGGTACCACGTGCGGGGCGGGTTCAGAGGCCCGCCTGGCGGCCGTCCCCGGCGTGTAGGGGTTCAGCATCATGGTAATATTGTGAGGGGTTCCGGGGAGATAGTATATGGGTGGAAAAATGGTTGTTTCTTAAGGGGGGCTCTATCCTTTTTCCAGTTTTCACACACCAAAATTGCTAACACAAGTTTAAAAGTGCTCGAAAGTCGAAACGCTCAAAATGCGAAAAAGGTGTACAGTTTTGTTGGTTTAGAAGTATTTTAGCCACGATCAAAACGAGAATAGTGAAAATATAAAGAGGATGCCTGAAATGTACGGACATTATATTTGCTAATTCGGGGGCTGGGGCCACTAAATTCCAGGAATTGAAGAATATTGCCTGGTTTATAGTTTTAAATATACTTCGCACACCAATATTATGCACTTCAAAATGATTTCATCATCATTGATTTTAATAACAAATGAATGATGCTGATCTGCCGGCGTTATGTAAGATCTATGCTGCATGCTCTTTGAAAATGGATTCTGAATGGGATTCTGAGAGAGAAAACAATAAGAATTAATAAATTGATTAATGAGAGCAACTGACAAAAGCTGTAGAATTTGGAGCGATAAATTCTATCATGACTTGAGTGAAAGGAATAATTAATCGACTGTGGAGTAGAAAATTCGTCGATGACCAAAGCTGATAGTAATTTAATAGTAAGGGTACCCAAAATACTTTGAATTCTAAAGTGTGATTGCCACCATCTTAAAAATGTCAAATCAAAGAATATGTAATGGCATTTATATTTGTGGATTTGTGGATTTGAGATATGCTTTTTTCATTTCCTCTAAATAATAAGTTATTTCCTCTTTAATAATAAGTCAATGACTTTATTTTTTATTAGAGAGGAAATGCCAAAAAGCAAGTAAACTGGTCTCAATATAAAAATTTTTGAAACAGATTACTGTTTTTGTTCTGAGATACAGTTTAACATCGAAGCAATCCTTATTTCAGTGGAAAAGCAGCGTACACCACCGCAAGATATCAGTATTCAGGACGATTGTGAGAGGAAAATTGATGCTTTTCTGGTATAATGCGATGCATTTGTTTACACGAATTATTGCTGATGGATTGAGTCACGTTGGGATTCCAACTTCATTTATCGATATTTTTTTTAATTGAGGGGGCACCGCCATAAAGGTCACTTTCAGTTTTTCATTTTACTTCTGTTATTCCTAAAAGCCTTAAGAATCTTTTGGGCTTCGTCGCAGCCCAGTATATTTTTAATTAACTTATATAGTTTTTTTAGAAAAAAAATGGTTTTCTAAATTTTAAATTTTCAGGGTTCATGGAATTGATATACCTCATATATTTTTGGGATACAAAATGGATCTATAATTTTTCAGAGGTTATGGAATTGATATATACAAAATGGTTCTATAATTTTTCAGGGGTATGGAATTGATATTTGGTCGGATGATTTGGATTCTTGCTTTTGGGACCACTCTGCTCATAAAAAGCACAAGTGCACAGGAGATCAGTTGTGAAGAAATTACAACCACTCTGGATGGTTTGTGTCAAGAGAAGGGCTACCCTCTTCCCGGGTGCCCGGAGAGCAGCGACGGGGGAGAGAAAATGCCCGGAAAAATACGTGGAAAATGCAAGAGAATGCTGCGTCTGGCAAAGGAGAACTGTGGAGGGTATCAGTGTGGGGTAACTGGAGATGGAGATTGGGAGAAGGTCGTGTGGCCGGAAACACCAAGTGGGCAGGACATCTTCGGAACGAAGATCTGGAAGGCTGAAAGTGCGAGTGTGGCAGTTGACGTGGCAGCTGGAGAATCTGTGGTATTTCACATCCGGTTAAATGTCTTTCCAAAGGTAGACAGTGATGTGGAGTTTCATCTACTCCAAGAGACGGAGGGGATTGACGCTGAGGGAAACGTCCCTGTGAAGGCATCATTCGCGTACATGGGGTTCAAGTTCAGCGGAGGAAAACTAAGCGAAATGGGGTATTGCTCGATCTTTGCGACGACTGGGGAGCCTGAGGCTCCGTGTGAGTGGAAGGAAACAGATGCGATAAACTTCAAAGCGCTGACAGATATTACGGACTACACGACGACGGTAGATCTTGTAAAAGCAGCGTTCACTGCCGAAAGGTGAAGGTCTAGATGGTTCTCGCTCCTTTGAGGATGAAGCTGGTTTTGAGTGCTTCAAAGAGAAAATGGAGGGCGTCAAAGAAGTCAGAACGACATTCAAAGTCACCGATATTTCTAAAAACGATCCAGGCTTCCCGCAGAACGTCAAGATAGAAACGAAAGCAGAAGTTTACAAACTTTGATAAACTGGGACTTCATAAGTCCATATTAATTGATAGAAGACTATAAACATAAAATCATAGAATAAATTCATAGAAAGCCTGGCCCAGAAGACGGCAGGTGTATAGATTAAACTTTTTAGCCAAGACCTGTATATTCTGATCCTACGTTGATTTGAAACTTTCCCATTATTGACGAATCTTACTTTTTGCCGGATCGAAAAATTTCATTCAAAAATAGTAACGGACATCGTATTCCGCATACATGGGGGAGCCAAGGTTAGTGCAGTGGAGCTGATATAGCTTGATAGGGCTCGGTAGGCTGCTGAGAGAATCATACAAACTAATCTTAGCATACCTGATACCCGCAGGATACCGGATCGTCATTGACCAATCTGAATCAGCGCATGAAATTGACCAATCTGAATCAGCGCATGAAACTGACCAATCTGAATCAGCGCATGAAATTGACCAATCTGAATCAGCGCGCAAGTTCTGAGCAGTCAACTTGCGCGCTGTTCGCCAATGATATAATCGGAAAATGGAAGTGTAGCTGTAAGCTATAACACTCCATGGATATTCCTTGTTCCCCAGGAATATTGCACGTGTTCCACGTGTCAATATGTCACTGTTATCGGTTATCGGGGTGTCCTCAGCACTATACTTCCCAATAATTACTGCATGTACTAACTCATATAATGAAGTGATAAGCGTCAATAATTGGTAGAGTTGTTAGCGGTCAAATAGGCTCTCTAAATGCAGTGATACGACCTTGAGCTAAATAGTAGTATATGCGCGTTACAAGATCAATAGGCGGTTGCAATATAATGTCATTATCAAAGCACACCGTGGTAAGTTGATGAGACTTATTACTTGCCACGCGCGCGAAGGGTTTACTTTTTAGTAAGTTAGTTATAGTAGTTAACAAGTTAGCGTATTAACAAGTTAATAATCTAGCGCATGATTGTGCAGTTCTGGAAGGCATTATATGAGCCGCTATATTCTTCAGGCTTGTAAACGAGGTCACTAATTAAACGTCACTTGATACTAGTACTACACATCCTCTCAAATCCTATAACCGTCATAAAGCCATGTTAATACGTATTCTTCTCGCTTTGAGAGTTGCACTGGCAACTGCCGAACCGTGAGAGGGCCTTTCGTTGAGAACTCACCGTTATAATAAATTACGTAGATTTCGCGATTCCTGAAGACCTAAAACGGCACAGCGCAATAGGAAATTTCAGAATGATTCCCTTTTCTCGAATTCGCGACACCTTTGTAACGTCCGTAAAGTAGCTATTCATTGATATGCTTCCTCAGGCATTTTGAATGGGTCACTCGCTGTTCTACAGCATCGTATTCATGACTCATTTAAACCTTGATTATCACATCCATTAAACCACCTATTAGTAGTATTCGTATACCTTATCTTCATCCTTCATTGGTGTAGATATGTCGGCATGGCAGTATATTCAGCGCAATTTGTGTATTCCTGTCCTACCCCTTTTCTTCTACTTCTACTTTTCACTACGCCATGCACCTAGCACTCATCCAGTTTTCCGGTATATGTTGGAATGTGACGTCATTATCATAGCTTTAAGTGGTGAATTGATGATGCTGAACAATCTATTATTTTTCTCAACCGATTTCTACTTTTCTCATGATTGTAGGACCTTATATATTGAAGGCATTCCATGATGTTGTGTCGTTGTGATTTAAATTTTAAAGTATTCTTTCGTCTTATACTCAGCCACATATTATAATCCTCTCTTATATATTTCTTCTAGTGTTCAAGAGCAAGGAAATGCTGAAACATCCCATTTGACACCATCAACCTGCCACTCAAATACGTGATAACTACGTCACAGTTAACCGCCTAAACTCTCCTGCTGTCGAGTCATTAAAGCTATATTAGCAAGGTTATAACAAGCACTACCGACTAATTAATGTCTTAATGAGTACTACTATACTGTTAAGTATTATAGTACCTACAGATCGTAGAATTACCACGTAACATGCCGTACCTTTGTCTTTTCTCAGTCGGTATGCGCTGCTTTTGTACGGTTGATATAACGTCGTCTTTATCATGGAGTCTGTGTGTACACTATGTGAGGAATTTATACGTAGTTTATATGAGTTGTGATTCGTCATTAATCAAAAACTAAGCTAACGATAATTCGTGAATTGCGATAATATTGAAGCCATTTTCAGTTTTGAATTTCTGGGGCGTCGCGCGGCTCATAACAATTACCAACAAATACGTGCGATACGTGTAAAGGTACGTGTACGAAACACGTATATTGGCGTAATATTCATAAAACGTCGTTTTGATTTGCATAACACATACACCCTTGCAGATAACTTAGCTTTTCCTCCATACTAACAACTACCTGGGAGCTATTAGGCTATTACGCTGGGGACCTGATGTAGTATTGCAGGGCTGCGCGCAACAAATACTACATAAGAGTGACGTCATTATCTTTGTTTAACGTTGTTAACTCATGACGTTGGGCTGTCTATAGACCTAAGGTTTTGTAAAGAGCCGCTAAGAAATAGCTGTCCCTGTACTTTTCTAGATAATAGTACCCTACTAGTAGAATCCGTGAAATCAATTGTCTACGTCTCGTTTAGCCTTGCTCCTTTGTAACACCCTCTCAAGCTAGAGCTGCAATCACATCGAAGAGAAGAAGAGAGTAACATGAAAGTTTGAGAGTTGTAGAACTCGCAGAAAAGGTGCCCGATTGAGTAACAGGGCTTTTAAATTCATATTCCGCGTTGGAGGGGCTAAGCGTGCCCAAGAATCTGGGCTGCAGGGGCGAATCCCCTGGGTCCCTGGCGGGGGGGGGTAGGGACGGAGCATGAAAGGCCCTAGACGGATCTGGGGAGGAATATTGCCCTGATTAATTTTCTAATTTGCCATTTGGTTTTGGCCCCTAGTTCCTGCAGAAGCCAGGTAAATGCCTACGTGTACAAAATTACTGGAAAAGTTCGCATAGAATATTATGTTTAAAATGGACAGTGTTTACAGTTTACTGTACCTACTGTTTATGTTTGACAAATGTTCTGGTAATTACGAGATCAAGTTACACACAAAAAAAACTCTGAAATTAAGTTAACGCAGTCATGCGAGCCATTCGTAACAAAATTTCTCAACAATTTCTCATTTATCTCAGTTTTCACTGTTTGATACCTGTTTCATTTGCCGACTTTAGAAAATACGACTTTTGAATTTTCAGGTTTCTTTGTAAGGTTTGTTTGAAACAAACAAACCTTGCAAATACAGGTCTGGCAATGTACGAATCTCTGAATCTTGTGATGATCTCAGAGTTCATTTGCCGCAATGAAAGTTTATGAAATTTATCAAATTGCAATTGCATTAGCCAATCCACGTAGGCATTTGATACAGTTCCGGCAAATTAAAGATTAAATGTCCGAGTGTAATTGCTGCACACACAGAACAACACGTTTTAGTCATCAGTTCACCATTCTGTAACCTAATAATGACGTCACTCTCAACCACCTATTTTTAGCTCGCAGTCCAAAATTAGATTACGGAAATGAAATTCATGAGTTTCACATGGGGGATTTTAGTTATTATCTCCACAGCAGCGATGATCATGATCCCCCGACGAACATATATTTTACACTCATTTCATTCTGTCCCAGTTTGTGTATCGTGTTTCCCGGGTTTTACTGGACCTATCACGTTTGAATATTATTATCATAAATTATAATTAGCATATGCTGCATAAATTAATGGGACGAAACACTTTTTACCCCTCGCTCAAAGGTCCACGACATGTATTTTTCGTAGCCATGCACGAGTATTATGGGTGATTTGCAGAGGTCGTTTGTCTTTTCTAAGATCCACGAAATCGAGTCTCAGTCGCGAACCCTTCGCGTGCGACTGTCAAACAAAATTATTTCATTATTTTCTTGATCCCAGAGCGAATATCTATATTCAGATTTCGCCTGTCACCAGGGCCGTCGAGAGGATTTTAGGGGCCGGCGACATCCCTACCAGGGGCCTATTATCTTTTCCACAATGAGACATTTTTCATTTAGGGCTGGGGTCTGGGGGCAGCCCCAGAAGCCAGACGTTCTGAGTGTCGGATGACCGTCTCATTAGCATCTTTGTCTCATTTGACGTTTCATGTCGAAATAACATCAAGAAAGCAATTCCACTAAAGGGTCCCAGGAAGCCAGACGATCTGAATAAACCGAATGATTGCCTCAATGGCATTTCCCACTTTTTTGATATCTGACGTTTCATGTCGAAGCAACATCAAGAAAGCGAGTCCACTAACAGCAGGGGTCTGGGGCGGCAGCCCCCAGAAGCCAGACGTTTTGACTAAATGAAATTGCCATCTCAATACGATAATCGAAAATATTTTCCTATCTTGGCATTTTTGGGCCTATCTGGGCAGCTGGGGCCGGCGACAGTTGTCGCCGTAACGCCCCCTCTCGACGGCCCTGCCTGTCACACCTTCTCTCGAATTTCATGCTATATAAATAATCACAGGGGCTTTTTGATCTTGTTTTTCTGTGATTGTATGCGATTTCTAACCCGATAATTTTAAAGATATACCTATGCTATTTTATTGTTGTTTAATAATGCATGTGTGAAGATCACCGATTGAGCGAGGGCCCTTGATAAAATGATGAAGACGCGCAAACTTTCGCGCACCAAATTTGGATATAAATTCTATCGAAGGTATGGCAAAATTGCGCGGCTTTTTCAATTTCAGGCCCTTTGTCAAGCGACCTGCACACATAATATGCGTAATAATGAGACATTAATGAGTTCATGAAATACTAAACAGAAGGAGGTATGAAACGTATTACTTTGATATTAGCTCTTACTTGAAACATCATAGTACCCGCCGCTTCTCTCTTGAGACCATTTCCAGTTTATCCTCGGAATATGTTTCTGTCCGTGTCCAGTTTCCACTTCTTGCAGTAACTTTAATAAAATAGCTTAGCAGCCTGATGATCTGCCCTGGGGATTGTTCACGTATTACGTAATTATTTACGCAATCATCGAGATTCGAGAGGTAGAGAGCTAACAAATACCTACCACAACGGTAAAAAATTGAATACGCAATACGTGAAAATTCCGATCCCATATTCCCACATAGGTACCACGTACCTTGGTCCGAATCTTTTAGGTTCCTAGACTTCATTGGTCCATTGAACAATAACACCAGACCATCACCAAGCTTCTGACGATCTGAAACATTTTTAAAATATAAAATATTTTATGAATCACTTAAATATGTCATGAGTTATATTATGTAACCACGATGATTCAAATTTTGCTTGAATGTTTGAGTTGCTCCAGTTTACTTAGCCTATACTGAGGTTACAAAACGTAAATTTTACATGCTGACTCACAGTGCTTTCCAAAACAGTAATTTTATTTTCGATTGTTATACTAACGGACGTTGTTTCTCAAATAGCATTATTATGCTCACGATTTAAAGTTTAAAACTTCTCTTAGTTTTCTCATTTTTTTTCTCTTCAAAATCTACAAAATTATTTGAATTCCATGACAATTATTTTTGTTGTACAGATGACAGCAGAAGTGGTGGCATCTCTTCTAAGCTCATTAGACGTGGCTCAAACGTTTCCTAACAAGAGGAAAACCGGGTAAGCCTAGAAGTCAGTACTATTATTTAACAATTGAACTCAGTTTTTGTATTGTGACATGGCGTTCTATTTGGAGCAAGATACTGACATCGGTAAATGTTATAAAATCTTTTGGTTCCTTGAAATTGAAAAAGTTCAATTGCAGCTGTACAACTCAAAACACAAGATCAGACGAGAAGAAGAAGACAATTCAGGGTATTCGCAACTCCATAATACTTCTAGATAAAGCTGTCAGTCTTCAAGCTAGTATTTTGGACAAGCCAGATCAGGAGGCTGTTCAGACGAATGGAGATGATCAAGAAATCAATTTGGTAAGCAAGTTTTTCGCAGCAAGTTCTAGTTGACTTTTAAAGCTACACTGCTTCAGTGCTTCATTTCCCTAACCCTTACCCTCCTCATAATTTCTGGATCCTAATGTAAGGAGTATTTTATGCAAATATAATGGATAATGTCAATAATTTATTTCCAGGAACAATTCAAAGACCCCATCCTACCTTATCGCAGAAGCAGCAGCTGCAGGGCACCACTAAGGACACTCTCAACGTTCTTCCTCCTCAGAAGCAGGGGAAACCCGTCTGATGTCAGGAGTGACAACAGCAGAAACCAGTCTGATGTCAGGAGTGACAACAGCAGAAACCAGTCTGACTTTGTTGTCAGGAGTTCTAGGATAATTGACAACAGCAGAAACCATGGTAGTGTCAATCCCAGAAAAGAAATGGAATCTCAATCACATTGTGATCTTCTACAGTGAAATGATTTGTAGGACTCCGACTAGGATTCTATCTACATCTCCATGTGCATCAGAAACTGAAGATGGCGGCTTGATGTTCAAAGCTGATTGCCAGGGCACTTCACTTGCCAAACTCAGAATATCGTCAAGAAACATCAGTAGGGTGGATTCTCCTTTCTCCATGGAGCTTGATCCATTATCACCCAATAAGGAGTGCAGCAACGAGAGCACAAAAAATGGGAAAGAATGTTGTAGGGAGAGCAGTGAAACTGGGCAGGGTCAGGAAACTGGGCGTGGTCAGCTGTTTGGGCGTGGCCAGGAAACTGGGCGTGGTCAGGAGGATTGTGATGATCCCGATCATAAGATGATTTCAATGCCATGTCATGAACACCTAGGTATGAGTGAAACGTGTTAGTAAAACATATTGTGATCGAAAATAAAATCAAATAAATTGAAAATAAAATTCCAATCAATGAAATGAAAATATTTGTCGGTTTGAAATTGAATGTAAGAAATTTGTGAAATTTAAATTCAAATTTAATCAGTTTTGATTCGATTCCATGGCTACCAAGCTTCAGCGTAATTTGAAAATTTTCAGATGGAAATGAGAGGAAAAGCCAATTGTTGCTATCACCGATTGAAACGCCGTGCCGAGATACCTAACTTAGAGTTGCTGGAATCATAAGAGCATAAGTGACTGCTTTGCATCCAAAAGACAGTTGTCTAAGAACCAGGCGATAGTGATGTCTTATGAAGCAGTTAAAAGTGACTGATTTCAACTTCAAGCAACTAAGTCAAAATGACTGACATGATTTCAAGCAACAAGGTGATTGATTATGATATGAATTTGAGATGGAACAGGAAGTTATACCAATTGCAATATTTAGTGTTCACTTTCGTTTCAATAATTTAGTATGGGAATTTTATCGTTTTGTTTCGCAATGTTATTTGACTTTATAGTATTTTTACCAATATTATCATTATTTAAACATGCTACAAATATATTGGAATCATTTCTTACATTTGCAATTTGTAAATAGGTTAGACGGCAAATAAAACACGCAAAATTCTTTGAAATGAGTATAATAAATACAAAATACATGGCTTACTTGTTATCAAAAATAATTCAACTTATTTGTTTCAAACTTTTAAAATGTCATTTAATTAAACAGACTGACATGTTTCAGGCAATTGAAAAATACAAAATACATGTTATTGTTATCTTTTAACATTTAATTAAAATGACATGTCAATTGAAAGTTATCTTTCATTTTGCGGTCAGGACTCAGTGGAATATCTCAAAAGGACAAAATTTGATTTTTACAAAATGTGTATTGCAGTTTTGGCCATAGGTAATAGGTATGATAATGAAGGTTTGAACTAATGAAAATAAATGTCCACATTGATAATAGATATAATAAAAAAATTGACGCCCAAAAAACAACTAATTTATAAAAAGATATTATCCAGTCAAACTCAAATAGATTATAGGCTTTTAGATTTGAGATTTCAATTATCTTGTATCTACCAGAAAATAAAGGGAAAATAATTCAGAAACACATAAGTGAAGCAGCGTCAATCGCCTAACTTAATTTCCTCATTCCTTTTCAATATCTTGTCGGATCTTATTTGGGTGAACATAACAGACAAGGTTGATGATAATCCATGTCCAACTTGATTGTGTGACTCATTTTTACCACAAATCCATATTTTCTTCTGATATTTGCGTAGGAATTTTTCGTCCAAAAGATTTTGACTGAAATATTCCCATCGTGAGAGCATAGATTTGAAAACGCAAGATCAATTGAGTTATGACTATGAGTACAATTGACAAAAGGCTTTGCACAGCAGCTTTACACCATGAATGACACCATAATTGAAACTCGCATCCTCAAAGATCATGAGTCCATCTTATAACCATCGCAATTCACGTCCTCACAACAGAATATCATCATGGAACCACTGGTAGAGTGGTAGACGCCCCTTCCAGTCTTCCACCCGTCTTTCACTTCACCATATCACAAACTTTAACAATCTTTGCCCATTTAAACTTTTACAATCATGAGACCCGCAGAATACCTGGCACCAAGCCAAAGATCATGAAACAACTGGTAGGTGTTTCTTAGCTGTCGTAGAGAAGGGGTTATAGGCGTGACGATGGAAACACACCTTCTCCAAGATCCATTCGTGGTTCCCGTATAGGTCAAGGTTCCTGAAATATTTTGTGGAATTTACTTAATACTCTGGCAAGTCCTACTATAAGTAAAGTACCACCGTAGCGGATCATCGCCAAGCGACCACAAACATAACCTGTACCTAAATTCTCGCGATTTACCGGGTGGCTGCTCAGTTTTGAATTTAGCCAATTAACACACTCTCCTCCATATTATTCTAACACATGAGACCCACGCGCCTGCGTGACTGTACCCCAATTCTGCCCCCCCCCCACGCGTAACTTTCTAACTTTATCTCACCTGTCTAACATGATCCAGTCATGGATGGCGTGTAAATTTTCAGCTCAATCGGCCAAAGTTTTTCGATTTCGATCTTGGGTGCCTCAGAAATGAAGAACATCCTGGATCACTGTTTTGAGAGGTAAAAATAGGTTTTTTGATTTTACAGGAAAACAAAGGAAAACTGGCGAATATCATTGGTTCAGTGGTTTCCAGGCGAATAATTTATGACCAGATACACTTCTATTTGACCACCCTTGAGACATCTACGCCCAATAAGGGGCGAAAAAGGCAGTTTTAAGCCGAAAACGCGATTTTAACCCCCATAACAGACAGAAAATGGCTGATTTCGGGATTCTGAAGTATGGTATGTCTTTCTTAGGTCGTCCATGGATGGCGTGCAAATTTTCAGCTCAATCGGCCAAAGTTTTTCGATTTCGGATCTTGGGTGCCTCAGAAATGAAGAACATCCTGGATCACTGTTTTGAGAGATAAAATAGGGTTTTTTTGGATTTTACAGGAAAACAAAGGAAAACTGGCGAATATCATTGGTTCAGTGGTTTCAGGCGAATAATTTATTACCAGATACACTTCTATTTGACCACCCATGAGACATCTACGCCCAATAAGGGGCGAAATAAGGCAGTTTTTAAGCCGAAAACGCGATTTTAACCCCCCATAACAGACAGAAAATGGCTGATTTCGGGATTCTGAAGTATGGTATGTCTTTCTTAGGTCGTCCATGGATGGCGTGCAAATTTTCAGCTCAATCGGCCAAAGTTTTTCGATTTCGGATCTTGGGTGCCTCAGAAATGAAGAACATCCTGGATCACTGTTTTGAGATGTAAAAATAGAGTTTTTTGGATTTTAAAGGAAAACAAAGGAAAACTGGCGAATATCATTGGTTCAGTGGTTTCAGGCGAACAATTTATGACCAGATACACTTCTATTTGACCACCCATGAGACATCTACGCCCAATAAGGGGCGAAAAAGGCAGTTTTAAGCCGAAAACGCGATTTTAACCCCCCATAACAGACAGAAAATGGCTGATTTCGGGATTCTGAAGTATGGTATGTCTTTCTTAGGTCGTCCATGGATGGCGTGCAAATTTTCAGCTCAATCGGCCAAAGTTTTTCGATTTCGGATCTTGGGTGCCTCAGAAATGAAGAACGTCCTGATCACTGTTTTGAGAGGTAAAATAGGGTTTTTTGATTTTACAGGAAAACAAAGGAAAACTGGCGAATATCATTGGTTTAGTGGTTTCAGGCGCATAATTTATGACCAGATACACTTCTATTTGACCACCCATGAGACATCTACGCCCAATAAGGGGCGAAAAAGGCAGTTTTTAAGCCGAAAAACGATTTTAACCCCCCCCATAACAGACAGAAAATGGCTGATTTCGGGATTCTGAAGTATGGTATGTCTTTCTTAGGTCGTCCATGGATGGCGTGCAAATTTTCAGCTCAATCGGCCAAAGTTTTTCGATTTCGGATCTTGGGTGCCTCAGAAATGAAGAACATCCTGGATCACTGTTTTGAGAGGTAAAAATAGGGTTTTTGGATTTTACAGGAAAACAAAGGAAAACTGGCGAATATCATTGGTTCAGTGGTTTCAGGCGCATAATTTATGACCAGATACACTTCTATTTGACCACCCATGAGACATCTACGCCCAATAAGGGGCGAGAAAAGGCAGTTTTTAAGCCGAAAAACGCGATCTTAATCCCCCATAACAGACAGAAAATGGCTGATTTCGGATTTTGAAGTATGGTATGTCTTTCTTAGGTCGTCCATGGATGGCGTGCAAATTTTCAGCTCAATCGGCCAAAGCTTTTCGATTTCGGATCTTGGGTGCCTCAGAAATGAAGAACATCCTGGATCACTGTTTTGAGAGGTAAAAATAGGGTTTTTTGGATTTACAGGAAAACAAAGCGAAAACTGGCAAATATCATTGGTTCAGTGGTTTCAGGCGCATAATTTATGACCAGATACACTTCTATTTGACCACCCATGAGACATCTACGCCCAATAAGGGGCGAAAAAGGCAGTTTTTAAGCCGAAAACGCGATTTTAACCCCCCATAACAGACAGAAAATGGCTGATTTCGGGATTCTGAAGTATGGTATGTCTTTCTTAGGTCGTCCATGGATGGCGTGCAAATTTTCAGCTCAATCGGCCAAAGCTTTTCGATTTCGGATCTTGGGTGCCTCAGAAATGAAGAACATCCTGGATCACTGTTTTGAGAGGTAAAAATAGGGTTTTTTGGATTTTACAGGAAAACAAAGGAAAACTGGCGAATATCATTGGTTCAGTGGTTTCAGGCGAACAATTTATGACCAGATACACTTCTATTTGACCACCCATGAGACATCTACGCCCAATAAGGGGCGAAAAAGGCAGTTTTTAAGCCGAAAACGCGATTTTAACCCCCATAACAGACAGAAAATGGCTGATTTCGGGATTCTGAAGTATGGTATGTCTTTCTTAGGTCGTCCATGGATGGCGTGCAAATTTTCAGCTCAATCGGCCAAAGTTTTCGATTGCGGATCTTGGGTGCCTCAGAAATGAAGAACATCCTGGATCACTGTTTTGAGAGGTAAAATAGGGTTTTTGATTTTACAGGAAAACAAAGGAAAACTGGCGAATATCATTGGTTCAGTGGTTTCAGGCGCATAATTTATGACCAGATACACTTCTATTTGACCACCCATGAGACATCTACGCCCAATAAGGGCGAAAAAGGCAGTTTTTAAGCCGAAAACGCGATTTTAACCCCCATAACAGACAGAAAATGGCTGATTTCGGGATTCTGAAGTATGGTATGTCTTTCTTAGGTCGTCCATGGATGGCGTGTGCAATTTTCAGCTCAATCGGCCAAAGCTTTTCGATTTCGGATCTTGGGTGCCTCAGAAATGAAGAACATCCTGGATCACTGTTTTGAGAGGTAAAAATAGGGTTTTTGGATTTTACAGGAAAACAAAGGAAAACTGGCGAATATCATTGGTTCAGTGGTTTCAGGCGCATAATTTATGACCAGATACACTTCTATTTGACCACCCATGAGACATCTACGCCCAATAAGGGCGAAAAAAGGCAGTTTTTAAGCCGAAAAACGCGATTTTAACCCCCCCATAACAGACAGAAAATGGCTGATTTCGGGATTCTGAAGTATGGTATGTCTTTCTTAGGTCGTCCATGGATGGCGTGCAAATTTTCAGCTCAATCGGCCAAAGCTTTTCGATTTCGGATCTTGGGTGCCTCAGAAATGAAGAACATCCTGGATCACTGTTTTGAGAGGTAAAAATAGGGTTTTTTGGATTTTACAGGAAAACAAAGGAAAACAAAGGAAAACTGGCGAATATCATTGGTTCAGTGGTTTCAGGCGCATAATTTATGACCAGATACACTTCTATTTGACCACCCATGAGACATCTACGCCCAATAAGGGGCGAAAAAAGGCAGTTTTTAAGCCGAAAAACGCGATTTTAACCCCCCATAACAGACAGAAAATGGCTGATTTGTTCGATTCTGAAGTATGGTATGTCTTTCTTAGGTCGTCCATGGATGGCGTGCAAATTTTCAGCTCAATCGGCCAAAGCTTTTCGATTTCGGATCTTGGGTGCCTCAGAAATGAAGAACATCCTGGATCACTGTTTTGAGAGGTAAAATAGGGTTTTTGGATTTTACAGGAAAACAAAGGAAAACTGGCGAATATCATTGGTTCAGTGGTTTCAGGCGCATAATTTATGACCAGATACACTTCTATTTGACCACCCATGAGACATCTACGCCCAATAAGGGGCGAAAAAGGCAGTTTTTAAGCCGAAAACGCGATTTTAACCCCCATAACAGACAGAAAATGGCTGATTTCGGGATTCTGAAGTATGGTATGTCTTTCTTAGGTCGTCCATGGATGGCGCAAAAATTTTCAGCTCAATCGGCCAAAGTTTTTTCGATTTCGGATCTTGGGTGCCTCAGAAATGAAGAACATCCTGGATCACTGTTTTGAGAGGTAAAAATAGGGTTTTTTGGATTTTACAGGAAAACAAAGGAAAACTGGCGAATATCATTGGTTCAGTGGTTTCAGGCGCGGAGTAATTTATGACCAGATACACTTCTATTTGACCACCCATGAGACATCTACGCCCAATAAGGGCGAAAAAGGCAGTTTTTAAGCCGAAAACGCGATTTTAACCCCCCATAAGAGACAGAAAATGGCTGATTTCGGGATTCTGAAGTATGGTATGTCTTTCTTAGGTCGTCCATGGATGGCGTGCAAATTTTCAGCTCAATCGGCCACAAGTTTTTCGATTTCGGATCTTGGGTGCCTCAGAAATGAAGAACATCCTGATCACTGTTTTGAGAGGTAAAAATAGGGTTTTTTGATTTTACAGGAAAACAAAGGAAAACTGGCGAATATCATTGGTTCAGTGGTTTCAGGCGCATAATTTATGACCAGATACACTTCTATTTGACCACCCATGAGACATCTACGCCCAATAAGGGGCAGAAAAAAGGCAGTTTTTAAGCCGAAAACGCGATTTTAACCCCCCCATAACAGACAGAAAATGGCTGATTTCGGGATTCTGAAGTATGGTATGTCTTTCTTAGTTCATCCATGGATGGCGTGCAAATTTTCAACTCAATTGCCCCAAGTTTTTCGATTTCGGATCTTGGTGCCTCAGAAATGAAGAACATCCTGGATCACTGTTTTGAGAGGTAAAAATAGGGTTTTTTGATTTTACAGGAAAACAAAGGAAAACTGGCGAATATCATTGGTTCAGTGGTTTCAGGCGCATAATTTATGACCAGATACACTTCTATTTGACCACCCATGAGACATCTACGCCCAATAAGGGGCGAAAAAGGCAGTTTTTAAGCCGAAAACGCGATTTTAACCCCCCAACAGACAGAAAATGGCTGATTTCGGGATTCTGAAGTATGGTATGTCTTTCTTAGGTCGTCCATGGATGGCGTGCAAATTTTCAGCTCAATCGGCCAAAGCTTTTCGATTTCGGATCTTGGGTGCCTCAGAAATGAAGAACATCCTGGATCACTGTTTTGAGAGGTAAAAATAGGGTTTTTGGATTTTACAGGAAAACAAAGGAAAACTGGCGAATATCATTGGTTCAGTGGTTTCAGGCGCATAATTTATGACCAGATACACTTCTATTTGACCACCCATGAGACATCTACGCCCAATAAGGGGCGAAAAAGGCAGTTTTTAAGCCGAAAACGCGATTTTAACCCCCATAACAGACAGAAAATGGCTGATTTCGGATTCTGAAGTATGGTATGTCTTTTCTTAGGTCGTCCATGGATGGGCGTGCAAATTTTCAGCTCAATCGGCCAAAGCTTTTCGATTTCGGATCTTGGGTGCCTCAGAAATGAAGAACATCCTGGATCACTGTTTTGAGAGGTAAAAATAGGGTTTTTTGGATTTTACAGGAAAACAAAGGAAAACTGGCGAATATCATTGGTTCAGTGGTTTCAGGCGCATAATTTATGACCAGATACACTTCTATTTGACCACCCATGAGACATCTACGACCAATAAGGGCGAAAAAGGCAGTTTTTAAGCCGAAAAACGCGATTTCAACCCCCCATAACAGACAGAAAATGGCTGATTTCGGGATTCTGAAGTATGGTATGTCTTTCTTAGGTCGTCCATGGATGGCGTGCAAATTTTCAGCTCAATCGGCCAAAGCTTTTTTCGGATCTTGGGTGCCTCAGAAAAATGAAGAACATCCTGATCACTGTTTTGAGAGGTAAAAATAGGGTTTTTGGATTTTACAGGAAAACAAAGGAAAACTGGCGAATATCATTGGTTCAGTGGTTTCAGGCGCATAATTTATGACCAGATACACTTCTATTTGACCACCCATGAGATCTACGCCCAATAAGGGGCGAAAAAGGCAGTTTTAAGCCGAAAACGCGATTTTAACCCCCCACAACAGACAGAAAATGGCTGATTTCGGGATTCTGAAGTATGGTATGTCTTTCTTAGGTCGTCCATGGATGGCGTGCAAATTTTCAGCTCAATCGGCCAAAGCTTTTCGATTTCGGATCTTGGGTGCCTCAGAAATGAAGAACATCCTGGATCACTGTTTTGAGAGGTAAAAATAGGGTTTTTTGGATTTTACAGGAAAACAAAGGAAAACTGGCGAATATCATTGGTTCAGTGGTTTCAGGCTTATAATTTATGACCAGATACACTTCTATTTGACCACCCATGAGACATCTACGCCCAATAAGGGGCGAAAAAAAAGCAGTTTTTAAGCCGAAAAACGCGATTTTAACCCCCCATAACAGACAGAAAATGGCTGATTTCGGGATTCTGAAGTATGGTATGTCTTTCTTAGGTCGTCCATGGATGGCGTGCAAATTTTCAGCTCAATCGGCCAAAGCTTTTCGATTTCGGATCTTGGGTGCCTCAGAAATGAAGAACATCCTGGATCACTGTTTTGAGAGGTAAAAATAGGGTTTTTTGGATTTTACAGGAAAACAAAGGAAAACTGGCGAATATCATTGGTTCAGTGGTTTCAGGCGCATAATTTATGACCAGATACACTTCTATTTGACCACCCATGAGACATCTACGCCCAATAAGGGGCGAAAAAGGCAGTTTTTAAGCCGAAAACGCGATTTTAACCCCCCATAACAGACAGAAAAATGGCTGATTTCGGGATTCTGAAGTATGGTATGTCTTTCTTAGGTCGTCCATGGATGGCGTGCAAATTTTCAGCTCAATCGGCCAAAGCTTTTCGATTTCGGATCTTGGGTGCCTCAGAAATGAAGAACATCCTGGATCACTGTTTTGAGAGGTAAAAAAAGGGTTTTTTGGATTTTACAGGAAAACAAAGGAAAACTGGCGAATATCATTGGTTCAGTGGTTTCAGGCGCATAATTTATGACCAGATACACTTCTATTTGACCACCCATGAGACATCTACGCCCAATAAGGGGCGAAAAAAGGCAGTTTTTAAGCCGAAAACGCGATTTTAACCCCCCATAACAGACAGAAAATGGCTGATTTCGGGATTCTGAAGTATGGTATGTCTTTCTTAGGTCGTCCATGGATGGCGTGCAAATTTTCAGCTCAATCGGCCAAAGCTTTCGATTTTTCGGATCTTGGGTGCCTCAGAAATGAAGAACATCCTGGATCACTGTTTTGAGAGGTAAAATAGGGTTTTTTGGATTTTACAGGAAAACAAAGGAAAACTGGGCGAATATCATTGGTTCAGTGGTTTCAGGCGCATAATTTATGACCAGATACACTTCTATTTGACCACCCATGAGACATCTACGCCCAATAAGGGGAAAAAAAGGCAGTTTTTAAGCCGAAAACGCGATTTTAACCCCCCATAACAGACAGAAAATGGCTGATTTCGGGATTCTGAAGTATGGTATGTCTTTCTTAGGTCGTCCATGGATGGCGTGCAAATTTTCAGCTCAATCGGCCAAAGTTTTTCGATTTCGGATCTTGGGTGCCTCAGAAATGAAGAACATCACTGTTTTGAGAGATAAAATAGGGTTTTTTGGATTTTACAGGAAAACAAAGGAAAACTGGCGAATATCATTGGTTCAGTGGTTTCAGGCGCATAATTTATGACCAGATACACTTCTATTTGACCACCCATGAGACATCTACGCCCAATAAGGGGCGAAAAAGGCAGTTTTTAAGCCGAAAACGCGATTTTAAACCCCCCCATAACAGACAGAAAATGGCTGATTTCGGGATTCTGAAGTATGGTATGTCTTTCTTAGGTCGTCCATGGATGGCGTGCAAATTTTCAGCTTTTCGATTTCGGATCTTGGGTGCCTCAGAAATGAAGAACATCCTGGATCACTGTTTTGAGAGGTAAAAATAGGGTTTTTGGATTTTACAGGAAAACAAAGGAAAACTGGCGAATATCATTGGTTCAGTGGTTTCAGGCGCATAATTTATGACCAGATACACTTCTATTTGACCACCCATGAGACATCTACGCCCAATAAGGGGCGAAAAAGGCAGTTTTTAAGCCGAAAACGCGATTTTAACCCCCATAACAGACAGAAAATGGCTGATTTCGGGATTCTGAAGTATGGTATGTCTTTCTTAGGTCGTCCATGGATGGCGTGCAAATTTTCAGCTCAATCGGCCAAAGCTTTTCGATTTCGGATCTTGGGTGCCTCAGAAATGAAGAACATCCTGGATCACTGTTTTGAGAGGTAAAATAGGTTTTTTGGATTTTACAGGAAAACAAAGGAAAACTGGCGAATATCATTGGTTCAGTGGTTTCAGGCGCATAATTTATGACCAGATACACTTCTATTTGACCACCCATGAGACATCTACGCCCAATAAGGGGCGAAAAAGGCAGTTTTTAAGCCGAAAACGCGATTTTAACCCCCATAACAGACAGAAAATGGCTGATTTCGGGAATCTGAAGTATGGTATGTCTTTCTTAGGTCGTCCATGGATGGCGTGCAAATTTTCAGCTCAATCGGCCAAAGCTTTTCGATTTCGGATCTTGGTGCCTCAGAAAATGAAGAACATCCTGATCACTGTTTTGAGAGGTAAAAATAGGGTTTTTTGGATTTTACAGGAAAACAAAGGAAAACTGGCGAATATCATTGGTTCAGTGGTTTCAGGCGCATAATTTATGACCAGATACACTTCTATTTGACCACCCCCATGAGACATCTACGCCCAATAAGGGGCGAAAAAGGCAGTTTTTAAGCCGAAAACGCGATTTTAACCCCCATAACAGACAGAAAATGGCTGATTTCGGGATTCTGAAGTATGGTATGTCTTTCTTAGGTCGTCCATGGATGGCGTGCAAATTTTCAGCTCAATCGGCCAAAGCTTTTCGATTTCGGATCTTGGGTGCCTCAGAAATGAAGAACATCCTGGATCACTGTTTTGAGAGGTAAAAATAGGGTTTTTGATTTTACAGGAAAACAAAGGAAAACTGGCGAATATCATTGGTTCAGTGGTTTCAGGCGCATAATTTATGACCAGATACACTTCTATTTGACCACCCATGAGACATCTACGCCCAATAAGGGGCGAAAAAGGCAGTTTTTAAGCCGAAAACGCGATTTTAACCCCCCCATAACAGACAGAAAATGGCTGATTTCGGGATTCTGAAGTATGGTATGTCTTTCTTAGGTCGTCCATGGATGGCGTGCAAATTTTCAGCTCAATCGGCCAAAGCTTTTCGATTTCGGATCTTGGGTGCCTCAGAAATGAAGAACATCCTGGATCACTGTTTTGAGAGGTAAAATAGGGTTTTTGGATTTTACAGGAAAACAAAGGAAAACTGGCGAATATCATTGGTTCAGTGGTTTCAGGCGCATAATTTATGACCAGATACACTTCTATTTGACCACCCATGAGACATCTACGCCCAATAAGGGGCGAAAAAAGGCAGTTTTTAAGCCGAAAAACGCGATTTTAACCCCCCATAACAGACAGAAAATGGCTGATTTCGGGATTCTGAAGTATGGTATGTCTTTTCTTAGGTCGTCCATGGATGGCGTGCAAATTTACAGCTCAATCGGCCAAAGCTTTCCGATTTCGGGTCTTGGGTGCCTCAGAAATGAAGAACATCCTGGATCACTGTTTTGAGAGGTAAAATAGGGAAAAGGTTTTTGGATTTTACAGGAAAACAAAGGAAAACTGGCGAATATCATTGGTTCAGTGGTTTCAGGCGCATAATTTATGACCAGAAACACTTCTATTTGACCACCCATGAGACATCTACGCCCAATAAGGGGCGAAAAAAAGCAGTTTTTAAGCCGAAATCGCGATTTTAACCCCCCATTACAGACAGAAAATGGCTGATTTCGGGATTCTGAAGTATGGTATGTCTTTCTTAGGTCGTCCATGGATGGCGTGCAAATTTTCAGCTCAATCGGCCAAAGCTTTTCGATTTCGGATCTTGGGTGCCTCAGAAATGAAGAACATCCTGGATCACTGTTTTGAGAGGTAAAAATAGGGTTTTTTTGGATTTTACAGGAAAACCAAGGAAAACTGGCGAATTTCATTGGTTCAGTGGTTTCAGGCGCATAATTTATGACCAGATACATTTCTATTTGACCACCCATGAGATATCTACGCCCAACAAGGGGCGAAAAAAGGCAGTTTTTAAGCCGAAAAACGCGATTTTTTACCCCCATAACAGACAGAAAATGGCTGATTTCGGGATTCTGAAGTATGGTATGTCTTTCTTAGGTCGTCCATGGATGGTGTGCAAATTTTCAGCTCAATCGGCCAAAGCTTTTCGATTTCGGATCTTGGGTGCCTCAGAAATGAAGAACATCCTGGATCACTGTTTTGAGAGGTAAAAATAGGGTTTTTTGGATTTTACAGGAAAACAAAGGAAAACTGGCGAATATCATTGGTTCAGTGGTTTCAGGCGCATAATTTATGACCAGATACACTTCTATTTGACCACCCATGAGACATCTACGCCCAATAAGGGGCGAAAAAGGCAGTTTTTAAGCCGAAAACGCGATTTTAACCCCCCATAACAGACAGAAAATGGCTGATTTCGGGATTCTGAAGTATGGTATGTCTTTCTTAGGTCGTCCATGGATGGCGTGCAAATTTTCAGCTCAATCGGCCAAAGCTTTTCGATTTCGGATCTTGGGTGCCTCAGAAATGAAGAACATCCTGGATCACTGTTTTGAGGTAAAAATAGGGTTTTTGGTTTTACAGGAAAACAAAGGAAAACTGGCGAATATCATTGGTTCAGTGGTTTCAGGCGCATAATTTATGACCAGATACACTTCTATTTGACCACCCATGAGACATCTACGCCCAATAAGGGGCGAAAAAAGGCAGTTTTTAAGCCGAAAACGCGATTTTAACCCCCATAACAGACAGAAAATGGCTGATTTCGGATTCTGAAGTATGGTATGTCTTTCTTAGGTCGTCCATGGATGGCGTGCAAATTTTCAGCTCAATCGGCCAAAGCTTTTCGATTTCGGATCTTGGGTGCCTCAGAAATGAAGAACATCCTGGATCACTGTTTTGAGAGGTAAAAATAGGGTTTTTTGGATTTTACAGGAAAACAAAGGAAAACTGGCGAATATCATTGGTTCAGTGGTTTCAGGCGCATAATTTATGACCAGATACACTTCTTTGACCACCCATGAGACATCTACGCCCAATAAGGGGCGAAAAAGGCAGTTTTTAGCCGAAAACGCGATTTTAACCCCATAACAGACAGAAAATGGCTGATTTCGGGATTCTGAAGTATGGTATGTCTTTCTTAGGTCGTCCATGGATGGCGTGCAAATTTTCAGCTCAATCGGCCAAAGCTTTTCGATTTCGGATCTTGGGTGCCTCAGAAATGAAGAACATCCTGGATCACTGTTTTGAGAGGTAAAAATAGGGTTTTTTGGATTTTACAGGAAAACAAAGGAAAACTGGCGAATATCATTGGTTCAGTGGTTTCAGGCGCATAATTTATGACCAGATACACTTCTATTTGACCACCCATGAGACATCTACGCCCAATAAGGGGCGAAAAAGGCAGTTTTTAAGCCGAAAAACGCGATTTTAACCCCCATAACAGACAGAAAATGGCTGATTTCGGGATTCTGAAGTATGGTATGTCTTTCTTAGGTCGTCCATGGATGGCGTGCAAATTTTCAGCTCAATCGGCCAAAGCTTTTCGATTTCGGATCTTGGGTGCCTCAGAAATGAAGAACATCCTGGATCACTGTTTTGAGAGGTAAAAATAGGGTTTTTGGATTTTACAGGAAAACAAAGGAAAACTGGCGAATATCATTGGTTCAGTGGTTTCAGGCGCATAATTTATGACCAGATACACTTCTATTTGACCACCCATGAGACATCTACGCCCAATAAGGGGCGAAAAAGGCAGTTTTTAAGCCGAAAAACGCGATTTTAACCCCCATAACAGACAGAAAAAATGGCTGATTTCGGGATTCTGAAGTATGGTATGTCTTTCTTAGGTCGTCCATGGATGGCGTGCAAATTTTCAGCTCAATCGGCCAAAGCTTTTCGATTTCGGATCTTGGGTGCCTCAGAAATGAAGAACATCCTGGATCACTGTTTTGAGGTAAAAAATAGGGTTTTTTGGATTTTACAGGAAAACAAAGGAAAACTGGCGAATATCATTGGTTCAGTGGTTTCAGGCGCATAATTTATGACCAGATACACTTCTATTTGACCACCCATGAGACATCTACGCCCAATAAGGGGCGAAAAAGGCAGTTTTTAGCCGAAAACGCGATTTTAACCCCCATAACAGACAGAAAATGGCTGATTTCGGGATTCTGAAGTATGGTATGTCTTTCTTAGGTCGTCCATGGATGGCGTGCAAATTTCAGCTCAATCGGCCAAAGCTTTTCGATTTCGATCTTGGGTGCCTCAGAAATGAAGAACATCCTGGATCACTGTTTTGAGAGGTAAAATAGGTTTTTTGGATTTTACAGGAAAACAAAGGAAAACTGGCGAATATCATTGGTTCAGTGGTTTCAGGCGCATAATTTATGACCAGATACACTTCTATTTGACCACCCATGAGACATCTACGCCCAATAAGGGGCGAAAAAGGCAGTTTTAAGCCGAAAACGCGATTTTAACCCCCATAACAGACAGAAAATGGCTGATTTCGGGATTCTGAAGTATGGTATGTCTTTTAGGTCGTCCATGGATGGCGTGCAAATTTTCAGCTCAATCGGCCAAAGCTTTTTCGATTTCGGATCTGGGTGCCTCAGAAATGAAGAACATCCTGATCACTGTTTTGAGAGGTAAAAAATAGGGTTTTTTGATTTTACAGGAAAACAAAGGAAAACTGGCGAATATCATTGGTTCAGTGGTTTCAGGCGCATAATTTATGAGCAGATACACTTCTATTTGACCACCCATGAGACATCTACGCCCAATAAGGGGCGAAATAAGGCAGTTTTTAAGCCGAAAACGCGATTTTACCCCCCATAACAGACAGAAAATGGCTGATTTCGGGATTCTGAAGTATGGTATGTCTTTCTTAGGTCGTCCATGGATGGCGTGCAAATTTTCAGCTCAATCGGCCAAAGCTTTTCGATTTCGGATCTTGGGTGCCTCAGAAATGAAGAACATCCTGGATCACTGTTTTGAGAGGTAAAAATAGGGTTTTTGGATTTTACAGGAAAACAAAGGAAAACTGGCGAATATCATTGGTTCAGTGGTTTCAGGCGCATAATTTATGACCAGATACACTTCTATTTGACCACCCATGAGACATCTACGTCCAATAAGGGGCGAAAAAGGCAGTTTTTAGCCGAAAACGCGATTTTAACCCCCATAACAGACAGAAAATGGCTGATTTCGGGATTCTGAAGTATGGTATGTCTTTTAGGTCGTCCATGGATGGCGTGCAAATTTTCAGCTCAATCGGCCAAAGCTTTTCGATTTCGATCTTGGGTGCCTCAGAAATGAAGAACATCCTGATCACTGTTTTGAGAGATAAAATAGGGTTTTTTGGATTTTACAGGAAAACAAAGGAAAACTGGCGAATATCATTGGTTCAGTGGTTTCAGGCGCATAATTTATGACCAGATACACTTTATTTGACCACCCATGAGACATCTACGCCCAATAAGGGGCGAAAAAGGCAGTTTTTAAGCCGAAAACGCGATTTTAACCCCCCATAACAGACAGAAAATGGCTGGATTTCAGGATTCTAAAGTATGGTATGTCTTTCTTAGGTCGTCCATGGATGGCGTGCAAATTTTCAGCTCAATCGGCCAAAGTTTTTCGATTTCGGATCTTGGGTGCCTCAGAAATGAAGAACATCCTGGATCACTGTTTTGAGAGATAAAATAGGGTTTTTTGGATTTTACAGGAAAACAAAGGAAAACTGGCGAATATCATTGGTTCAGTGGTTTCAGGCGCATAATTTATGACCAGATACACTTCTATTTGACCACCCATGAGACATCTACGCCCAATAAGGGGCGAAAAAAGGCAGTTTTTAAGCCGAAAAACGCGATTTTAACCCCCCATAACAGACAGAAAATGGCTGATTTGGGATTCTGAAGTATGGTAGTCTTTTAGGTCGTCCATGGATGGCGTAAATTTTCAGCCAACCGGCCAAAGCTGATTTCGGATCTTGGGTGCCTCAGAAATGAAGACACGCCTGGATCACTGTTTGAGAGGTAAAAATAGGGGTTTTTGGATTTTACAGGAAAACAAAGGAAAACTGGCGAATATCATTGGTTCAGTGGTTTTTAGAGGCGCATAATTTCCTATGACCAGATTACCTTCTCTATTTGATCCACCCATGAGTATCATCTACGCTCAATGAGGGCGAAAAAGGCAAA
>WFMF01000211.1:0-292902 GCA_011033025.1 Beroe forskalii
TGAAAATGGGCATTTTGCGAAAAAACAAAATGGGGGTGGGCTGGCCCCCGGTTAATTTTTTTGGGCCCCCGGCCCCCCAAAATTGCCCCGGCTTTTGGCCCTTTTGCCAAAACTTTAAAAAATTTATCAAAACCCTTTAAAATCAAAATTTTCCAATTTTTTTTTTTTAAAAAAAAAAAAAAAAAAACTTTCCCCCCCAATCCCCAAAATTTTAAACAGATTAGAAAAAATTTCAAAAAACCCAACCAAACTCTGCCGCAAACATATGCTTACAATTGTTACATATTTGTTCCGATTTTGTTCCATTTTTGTTCCAAAATCGGCGAAAGACTGACTCTCCCAATTTGGGACACAATGTCACAATTTGTAAACACAAGCGTAATGTCTCACGTTGTGCTAACATATTTCAGGAACTAGAGAACTGTTTCAATTGACTGGCTGAGGATATAAATGTATTGTAGAGGCGTTGAATCGATAGGTCAAGGACTGAACGGAACCTCTCAGCTTCAGTTCCTTGTTTAACATGCCGTTCATCAAGGACATTCACTGAGTTCACCAGGCCAGGCTTCTAAACGACCAACTAGTGTGACAAACTTACCCGCCGATTTAGGTTCGGATTCGTCTTGTGATCTGGGGTTCTCTGATTCTTCCTCCTGGTGAATTATAGCTGATGTTTTCACGAGATTTTACAATACAAAAGTTATGTACCAAGAAAGAAATCATCGAATTGCAAATCGATTTTGATTTTTCAAATAAATTTATCACCTCGTCCGGTTGAGCAGAGGTGACAAGCTCTTCTTCTGCTTTATTTTCAGTCTTAACCATTGTCTCTTCTGCGGAGGTGACAAGTTCTTCTTCTGCCTTATTTTCAGTCTTTACCAATGTCTCGTCATCTTCCGTAACACCAAGGACCTGGTCATTGGTTTCATTGCGGTCCTTCTCTTCAATCAAAAGCATGTCAGTCATCATCGGACTGTTGATTGCGTTCTCCTTTGGTTCATCTTCATCTTCCTTGGGTTGAATTTCTTTTTCTAACGTTTGATCCATGAGAGTGGAATCTGTTTCTGAACTGAGATTTTCTCCCAAAGCAGTAGAACTATGGTCCTTCCTTTCACTATTCTGAATGTTTGAAGAGATTGTTGGTTTGTTTTCCTGGTAACAACTCTCGGTCATCGCCATTGAATTAGGCAGCACATCTTTTGCCTCAACAGGCTCCGCCTTTATTCTGATATTGTGAAAAGGCAATATACTGCGAGCATCGTGCGAAGAGTGCTTTTCATCTTGTAACGTTATCCAAGTATTGAGAGTTCGTAGATTTAAATCCATGTATTTCGTACAGTCAATGTCGTTATCTATCAAACATTGGATGACAGGTTTTGGCATATTGCCAGAACTTAGAGCAGCAGCCATCTCTGTCACTGTATCTTCATCTAGTCCTGATGAGGGATTTCATTTTAAATGTGTCAGACTGTTAGAATGAAGTGTGTCAGTCGCCAGAGTAGAGTGGTGTCAGAGTACACTAGTGTCAGAGAGAACTGGTGTCAGGGTAGAGTGGTGTCAGAGTAGACTTGTGTCAGAGTAGACTGGTGTCAGAGTACATTAGTGTCAGAGAGGACTGGTGTCAGAGAAGACCGGTGTCAGAGTAGACTAATGTCAAAGTAGACTGGTGTCAGAGTAGACTGGTGTCAGAGTAGACTAGTGTCAGAGTAGACTGGTCTCAGAGTAGACTGGTGTCAGAGAAGACCGGTGTCAGAGTAGACTGGTGTCAGAGTAGACTGGTGTCAGAGTAGACTGGTGTCAGAGTAGACTGGTGTCAGAGTAGACTGGTTTCAGGGAAGACTGGTATCAGGGAAGACTGGTGTCAGAGTAGACTGGTGTCAGGGAAGACTGGTGTCAGAGAAGACTGGTGTCAGAGAAGACCGGTGTCAGAGTAGACTGGTGTCAAAGTAGACTGGTGTCAGAGTAGCTGGTGTCAGAGTAAACTGGTGTCAAAGTAAACTGGTGTCAGAGAAGACTAGTCTCAGAGTGGCGAGATGCCAGAGTACACCAATTATAGACTTTCAAACTCAAAATTTGCTTCTTCGTTGTGTAAAACATGTGATACATTTACCTTTAGTTTGTTGTAGAGATAAAACGTTTTCTTCTTGTAGAAATACAGAGATAGCTTCGAGCCAAGCAGATATTGTGGCAACAGATCCTGGCACAATAATTAAATGAAGATCAAATTAAATGAAGATAAAATGAAGATCAAATGAAAATAAGCCGTCGTTTTTATTAGTCGCAATGTAATTAATATATTCTCTCATCGTAAGGTTTAATCTTATTTAGGTATCATCTAATCAAAATTTTTACCTTTCAACGGATCATGTATCTCTGTGGACTTCTTTTCAATCAATACCTTTAATTTCCTCAAATCTGCGGCTAAATTTTCCTCCTGAGCACCACATCTGATTTCTAATCGTAAACGTTTCGACTGAAAGTGAATGACATCTACTTATTATTTCATTTAGTATATTTTCCCCAAGTTTGCCACACATTGGCAATAAATTTATCAATAACTATCAATCATTGATAATATTTTGAAATTTCAAAAACCTTGCCAAGAGAGCAGAGCCTCTCTTTGGGATACTTTTCAAGTATTTCTTGGATCTTTCTCCGGGCCGTCAAGCAGTCGACAGATGTTTCATTGATAGAACTATCATTGGTAGGTAAAATGCTCAGGAGATCAGAGTTGCTTTTACTCATTATCTGAAATCGCGTTAGATAAACGATTACCCACTGTGAAATCAAAACGTTTCTTACAAATCTACAGGATAGGCTTAGCAAGATAGCACATCTTATTCAACCCCCGAAACAAGGGGTTACGCTTGGCAACTCCACAACTCGACGATTCGAGAAAGTTTGCATAAGATAACCTAAAGGTATGAAAGGTACTAACAAACATAGTATATTTTTATTTCAAATAATAGTGCCCAATATAACCTGCTGAATGCCCTCCATGGTCATGTTCAGGAGTGTGGCAAGGGAAACCAATTCTTCAGGGCTGGGCTGTGGTCGGAGTTTCCAGTACCTAGGAGAATGAAATAATATCTTGGAACTCTGCTGCAAATTAACGTTGATACTAAAAGCAGAACCACCCCGAAACCACTCGAACCCACCAGGAACCAACAGAACCACCAATATGGTAGATTTTGCTGGTGTCGAGTGAGTTTGGGTGGCTTCAGGGTGACATAGAAAATAATGTGATACGTTTGACTAGTATTTTGTCCCTTAGTAATTTACAAGTTTCATTAATACTAAAAGTGAACCTCATTCCTCCTTGAGTAAATTAGATTGAATTTTCAAGACATTAAACAGAGCCTCACTTGTAAACTAAAAGGTCTTTAAAGAGTGCCTCTTTATGGGCTCCTTCATTCAGGAGCTTGTTCAACATTTGGTCCAAGATATCATTATCGACATCATGCTCTCGTGAAAATGTGGCACCCTCCACAAACTTTTCTTCCTTTTTCACTTCCTTAATCTCTACTGCATTCACGGTGCTCTCCTGTCCAGTCGTTTGCTGTCAGAGTAAATTTAAGATGAGTTTTTATAGCAATATTTAAAGTTTATTAAACTTTTATTTTTTGCAAAAGGTTAATTTCTCTTGAACACTGCATCTTGATGCAGGATGCTCTAATACTAAAATATTGGAGAAAATGATGAGTGATACTAGAAGGGGAGGGGGGTAGTTCCCATGAATTTACCTTGTCTAAACAGGTTCTCCGCACACATCTCTGTCTCAACTGGTTATCAGTACAATGTTTACAGGTGCCACATGGGGAGCGTTTGCAGTTCTCACATTTACCACAACTTACGAATCTTTTACAGTGCTTCCTTAAAAGGATAAAATGTTTGATTATTAAAATTACAACTTATAAATTACACATGATTAGCAGTGGTTGACCTGGGGCAGTCTCAACCACACAACTTACACCTGAGCAGGAATAAGCTAACGTTGGGGCCAGGATTAGCTGATCTGGCCAGGTCCAAAGATTACCAATGAAATGAAAAAAAGAAATTTGACCATGGCTAGGGCCTGCAGGGGCCAGGGCTGGGGTTGACTTAACAGTTGACATAGTTTCGAATAACAACAAGCTGAGGCTAAAAATTTCTCAAATTTTGATGTTCATGCATGCCATATAATACAGTACATGTCAGTACTAACAGACCTTTAAAATTGCATATAGGTCATGCTCTCATTTAGGAATTTAGATGTTTCCAATACAAGAGAGCTTGCATATTTTTTGTTTTTTGTGCTCTAGAACTAACTTTAACTATACCAGAGTAGATCAGATGACAATCAAATGAAAAGCAGTGATCTATGAGTGACAGCATCAGTAAAACATAGTCATCTTGGTATTCTTGGAATCAACTCACTTGCTTGGTACTGATGTCTTTAAATCAGGGTTCTTGCAAACAAAAGATTTAGCACTATGGACAGAGTACTTGGAGATAGAACTTGGACGAGATATGTTGTCATCAAATCCTACAAAAGGCTTCTGAAAATAAATAAATGTTTAAAATAGCTGTTAATGAGGAGCTGTTGAAACAAATATGAATATTTCACACACTTTAACTTAATGAAATGGTTTATTACTCCAATTAACAATGTTAATTAGACTACAATTACACCTTTGTCCATGTTTTCTCATGGATTTGGAAAATATTTTATGCAAGAAAAATTTGACAGCCAATTTCCATAATATGCAATTAATGTATTTTGTCCAAAAAGAGGTGTTAGTGCCTCTCAGGACTATATTTGTTTAATTCCAGTTTGATGCAGTAGGTCAATTTTTCATTTATTTTCAGCATACTTGACTGAAAGAAAATCAGGTGTATGAAATTTTAAAGCTAAACTATATTTGTTGGAAAGGTGATAATAGACATGTCTATCAAGTCCATCTGCTATAGAAGTGTGAAACATGCACATTGGGGCATATTAATCACATTTCACTTTTTGAAAACAACACCATATTTATCAATAGGTAACAGGATTGAAATCAAATCTAGGGGCCATAGAATACATACCTTAGGTTTCTTTGACATAAGGGATCATATCATGTTGTCATGCTTCCTCAGATTTACATATCTTTTTGATGATTGATGATTGATGATTGTAATTGATAGTTGCTAATTGACTAAAAGACTACGGTTGGAGTTGTTGGAAACATCTGTGGCTTGATGACTGTATTTATTCTACAAAGAAGACAAACTGTACTATGAAAAACTGTGGAAAAAGCTATAAAAATCTGGATATTTTTTTCAACATTTTGTTCTGAGTGTGTGGCATAAGTTTGTGCGACATAAAGACATAAATATCTTGTCTGTATGCCATGCAAACTTGCTCCTTACACACAAAACTGCAGTTTGTACTGCCACAGTTACCCCTAGTGTAAACTTTACAACACAAATAAATACAAATCCTAACACTTAAAATAGTAATTGATAAAATAAAATTGAATTTCAGGATGTCCAGTTATGGCATGTCTGCTAGCAAGCCTCGGAATTGGATATTTGCTTAATACTTTAATGGACAGGCTGACAATGGGACTAGAGCACTCTTTTCAGGATACATGCACTTGCACCTGAATCTAGGTTAAGATGCTGGATGAATGTAAACCACCAAACAAGTCACAAATCATCTCCCCAACTCTTTGGCCTTTGATAGTTAAATTGTACTGATTGTACTTGATACTCTTCAAGTTAATTAATTAATTAATTACTTCTAAATATACATACAATGTGTCACTTTAAAAAAATTAATAAAAAACAATACTTTAAAACTAAAAACTAGTAACACACGCCCTCTAATTGTAGGGATAAATGAGATGAGAAAAATGGGCCAAATCCTGATTTAAATAAACATTGCGTGAAAACTGTTCCCATTACTGCAAAAATATTTTTTTTAAAATTATGCAGATGATTGCACATATCAAAAACAATATAAATTCTAAAAATACCAAATTATCACATACTTATGTTGAATTAAAATACCTAAACCAACAGACTAGTGATACTATGCCAAGCACCCCAATTTATACTATATTATAACTGATGGTTGAAACGAACTGATCATTAAAAACATTCCAATTTAGTGCAAATCCTTTGCAAGTTAGAAATATTATATGAAGAATAAAGCTTGTGGTTTTGTTTTGTTATGCTGTTTTGTGGTGTTGTTTTGTGGTGTTAATTTGTTTCCAATTCATGGAAACAAATTCATAAAAATTATATTCCTACTCATAATGAACTGTTATCAGTGGCATGTGCAGCTTTTCCATGTGTGGCATAATCATGCATGGCTCTCTGCCTGTTAGTCAGGAACACAAAATTTTATAAAACATTTGAGACATTTGAAAGTGAATGGACCTCTCAGCATCAGCTCCTTAGTCCTTGTTTTATATGCCATTCAGCAAGGAAATTCATTGAGTTCACCAGGCCAGCTTAGCCAGCTGAGCTGACGACGATGATCACATGACTTTCAAAAATTTCTGTCAGTTATATCATTGAAATTTCAATCTGTTGAGTACATTTATTCAATTTAATAATTATATTCAACTGAATAACCATATAAATAATGAAATTATGAGAATTTAACGAGCGATGTAAAATTTGCTAAACACGTATACCCCGTAGGGAAGCGCTTGTCAGGCGTTGCCTGACCCCCTCGCGCGCGCGCCACGACGCGCGACCCAAATAATGGATCTGACGACGTCAGACAAGGAAGCGCGCGGTGGCGTACACACACCTATGCAGGCTAAAGAATAGAAATAAAAAACTATATAAAAATTTTCATGATTGCTTGTTATATTATAACTTTATGAGATGAATGACCGGACCTAACCTTGCCCTTGCTCTAACCTTGCTCTATAACCTTGCTCTATAACCAGATCCCTAGTTTTACGCGCGCGCGCGACACCCCTGGTTAGGGGAAGCTCTAACCAGATCCCTAGTTTTTCGCGCGCGCGCCTTTCTCAAAACCTCGTTTCGAGACGCAACGCGACGATACGCCCGTGGTTAGAGGCTAAGAACCTTGCACTAACCTCAACCAGCGCCATATTCTGCGCGTGCGCGCGCGGCGTCACCATCTGCATCGCGACCGCGCGCGCGGCGTCACCACCGCGACCGCGCGCGCGGCGTCACCACCGCGACCGCGCGCGCGGCGTCACCACCGCGACCGCGCGCGCGGCGTCACCACCGCGACCGATCGCGCGTTGCTAAACACGTATATTTGGCGTGGCGCGTACACACACCTATGCTTTGGCGAGCTTTGCGGCGCCGGCTTAGGGAATAGGAAGCGCGGCGCCGCGGCGCACGAGGCTCAACGTTTTATATAGCTACTTTGAGTTATTTTGAGTTTTTTGAGATATTTTGAGCCATTTTTAGTCATTTTTATTTAGTCATTTTTAGTCATTTTTAGTCATTTTTAGTCATTTTTAGTCATTTTTAGTCATTTTTAGTCATTTTTAGTCATTTTTAGTCATTTTTAGTCATTTTTAGTCATTTTTAGTCATTTTTAGTCATTTTTAGTCATTTTTAGTCATTTTTAGTCATTTTAGTCATTCTTAGTCATTTTTAGTCATTTTTAGTCCTTTTTAGTCCTTTTTAGTCATTTTTAGTCATTTTTAGTCATTTTTAGTCATTTTTAGTCATTTTTAGTCATTTTTAGTCATTTTTAGTCATTTTTAGTCATTTTTAGTCATTTTTAGTCATTTTTAGTCATTTTTAGTCATTTTTAGTCAGTTTAATCATTTTAGTAATTTTTAATCATTTTTAGTCATTTTTAGTCATTTTTAGTTATTTTTAGTTATTTTTAGTTATTTTTAGTTATTTTTAGTTATTTTTGGTTATTTTTGGTTATTTTCAGTTGTTTTTAGTAATTTTTAGTTATTTTAGGTGAGAACCGAGGCAAAAATGGGCGAGAGTTGTGCCCATAATATAAATCCGAGAGTAAGCCGTCAAGCCGATGCTACAAATCAAATTTTAGTTTTACTGTAATTTATAAGAATGATGCAAAGTGAGGCCGAGGACTCGATTCTTTATGCTCTTATGATATGAAGCTGGAATGATGGTGAAGTGTTACGTTGGGAGTAAGCTCAGACTTCAAGTTCCACTTTCAACACCTGCTACATATCTGCAGGTTACTCAGGTGCCACTCTCAGTTTCTACCATATCATATCCCCTGACTTTTTGTGCGGTTCGACGTCATCAACTAACTGTTTTGGAGCATTATAATTACGTCACTTTAGCCGCCAACAAATAATGCGTCGATATGTAAAGGACCCGGAGTTGCCACGTTTCTGTGCTGTGAGATGTACCTTTATATACACTCACTTTGACATGAAAATGTAGACAGGAGACTTGCTGGTGTAGCGTGTACAGATCTCTCCTTGCCGCGTGTTTATACTTGATGTACGACTCCATGATACTATCACAATGAAGCCCAATTAATGTTTTCCGTCCCACATGTACCAGTACTAGTAGGAAGGTACCTATTGTGCTGATATTGTGTTCGCTAAAGGGCAACTCTCTTTCTTCTGGCCACACTTCTACATTCGTACATTTCAATCATTTAACCGAGTCCTTTGTTTTGTTTGTGTACATTAGCTCAGCATCTTTCACAGCGGCTGGGTAATGATACAAGGATTGGTTGCCCCTACATCACAGTCAAACATTGCTATTTCTTGAGTCTACATTATTTGCAATCGTTTGCATAGCAAAATCAGTGACTCGGCGCCCGTCCGGCGCCTGATAAGCGTTAAATGGTGATGCCTCCGATCAGCGCCTGTTAAAATAGACCTTTTTATCGGTGCCGCTTAGCGCCGATAGAAAAAGGTCCATTTTTCATAGGTAATGATCAGCGCCAATCTGACGACTGACAAGGGTGGTACCACCGACGCCCTATCAGCACCGTCGCACCGATCAAAATCGGTTCATTTTTCAGAAACGCTGTCGCACCGATCATCATCATCAACACCGATCAACACCGATCAGGGTCGATTAACATTTCATACTACTAAAATAACTATAATTGAATCAGCACGCCCTCTGATCTCTCTGGAATAACCAGTACTTCGGTAATACTAATTAAGGTAGAGTAATAGCCAGTATGATTTATGAAGTATTTGATTTCTGAGTATGTAGCTAATTCCCGCCAATATCGTGTGTAAAATACAGTATGTATATCTGGGATGTATATAGTACATGGCATTAGAATTGCAGTTAATCAAATGAACATCACATATATCACCGGCTCTGTCATGATTTCTCTTCCTTGCATTTCTCTTCCTTATCCCACCCTCTCATTATTAACTCTTAAGTCCACTGCTGTGTTCCATGCTATCTTGTTTTTCAGTGGTGGAATTCGCTGTTCCTATGAGTACACTACTTCAATTTGGCAATTTGATAAATAGACTCGATCATTTATCATTATTTTCAATCGAGCTCGATTTATGATTAGAAAGTTAGATTGGATCCATTGGCCCATTGCATCCATATTGCTATATGTAATTGGGTATTTGGGCAAATTCACAATTATTGTGACCCTTTTTTGCCAATAATCACTTTTGACTTATTGCTTTACTGTATCACTGATCTGCATTTCACTAACTCTTTCCCTACAGTGATGTATAGAAGGGGCCTCACTTTAGTGAGTAACGCTGTGAATACATGGAGCAAACCTAGAGCATGGCACATAGCAACACAATCTCGTTTCCTAGCAACACAACCTCGACTCGTAGCAACACAAACCTCACATGAGAAGCAACACGGTTCCAGTCAGGGAGAGGGGAAGTTCCCCAAAGTTGGATTGTTAGCAGCAGGTTTCACAGCCTTGGGTGGGGCCGCTCTTGCTATGGACGACTCTGGTGAAGAAATCCCCTTCAGTTTAGAAGACATAAGGTACAGCAACAGTAAACTTTTCAACCACTTTTACTCCTTTGCTTCCTACAAGTACGACAACGAACTTTTCATGTCTGGGGATGATTTCCTGAAAGCTGTACTTGACAAAAAGCATCACGAGATGTCACCGGAGAGAACCAGCCCTATTATCGAGCTATCAGAAGTTGAGCACACTATGATTTTAGAAGAAGCCCCTCTCGTTATCAAGAAGGCCGGTATCTTCACTTCTCTTGGGAGTCGTGCTCTAATCAGTTTCCCAGAATACGTGTTCCTGGTGTCCATTCTGAGTCACCCTAAGAGCCATCTCATGAAGATATTCCACATGATAGATGTGGACGGGAACCGGGTCTTGGACAAGGGAGAGTTCGAGCTGTTGGGCATGTTCTTTGGGGGCGTGGAATGCTCGTCTCACAACACTTCTCTTAAAGTGCACTTCTTCAAGCAAGATGGATCAGGAATCCTTAGCTCCAAAGCCTTTGTCCACTTCATAGATAGTCTACAGGCAGAATGCCTCAAGCTGGAATTCAATGAGTACGCAAGAGGAAAGAAGAAACTCACTGATACAGCCTTCACTCAGCTCCTTCTGGACAGAACCACATTAGATGACGCAGAGAAGAATGTTTATGTCAGACGTGTTGAGCAGAGGAGTTACGGAGAAGAAAACATTTCTAAGATCGGGGTTACATTTGCTCAGTACAAGCAGTTCATGGACTTGCTCAACAATATCCACGACCTGGAAATGACACTGAGACTCTTTCACTTGGCCAAGAAACCCGTTACACCAGAAGAGTTCGGACGGGCCGTCAAAGTGAGCACTGGGATTCCACTTTCTGGAAGAATGATTGAACTGGCATTCAAGATATTTGACGATGACGGTGATGGTGCACTGAGCCACGAAGAGTTTGTGAAGGTCATGAAGGAAAGACTGCAGAGTCGGGGCGTCATTGACCAAGATGTAAAGGATGTTGTCGAAGGTGGCGACTATGAATTTTAAGAGACTGACGGTTTCATATTTTAAGAGACTGATTGGACACTGGACTTGTGGATTTATATTCTACAACTTTATCATTACACCCTGAGTGCATGACTGTTTTTTGCGGTTCAATGTTGCCCTTGGGCATGATTATGTTACATGGTTTAGAGTATACTTATTATCGGAATATGAATAGAATCTATACATTATGTATTCCTTATTAATGAAAGGACTTGAACTGAATAAAAGAATTACTATTAGTATTGTATCAGTACTTTTTAATTTTCACTTCAAGTAATTCGCCCCATTTTCAATTTTTGCTTTTATGGCTCCTATCTTTGCAGGACCAACGAGAATGTGGGATGGATCGATTTTTAAGAATTTTATCTCGACTTCTGAATAAAGCGGTGCTGATGTTATAACATTAAACTATGAAATAATGTTTATTCTTATCAGTTGTTAGTCATTATTGCAGTTTTCATCAGAATGGCTGAAATTGGAATTTTTCACGGTATGGAGGGGGGGGGGGGCAATTCAATAATCGTTTATAGCCGTCTCGTGATAATAGCTTGTTATGGGAACAAGTACAAGAATCAGAATAATTACTGAATTAATCGAAGTTTAAAAGTGATACTGGAGTTATGGGTATTCAGTAAATAAAAAATCGAAAGGGATCATTAATTTTAACAAGTGTGAGTCTCTAACATCGCTCCCATTATATCTTATCTCTAATTTATGCTAAAACTCGACAATTCTAAAATACACCTCATCGCTTTGAGGGCCCTTATTTAACCGGCACAATGAAAATCTACTTTTAAATTTTGGAGAACCGCCTAAAGTACAGGGTCGGTAAAATATTTCGGAGTGGGGCCGATAAAATTAAAGGTTACATTGAAAAAGTTGATTTTGGGCATGTCATTCACGTATTATTTCCGATAATTGTGCTGGAAGTCGCATAATTCGCAATTTATGGAATAATTTTTGAAACAATTATGGAATAAGTATCGAAACAATATACTCATTAAAAAATGCAAAGTAATTGACTGCTTCATGTTCCAGCCATGGTTTTTGTCAGACCTCAACCAAATAATGGGTATGATTTAAATTTTGGTTAAAATGCCAAATGGGCCAGTAAAAATGATCATTGGCTCAATAGTAATGCGATTTTGGTTGTTAGGCCGGTGAAAATGTGGTCGGTTAAATAATAAGGGCCGATAAGGTATAATAGTAATACACTAATACGTTAGTAAAATTATTCAAAATGAAAATCATCTTGGTGAAAATAAATAATATTAAACCTAAAATACGCAAAACCCTCGACCTAAAAACCTAAATATATTCTTCTACTCTAGGGAAACTACTTTCAGTTGACCACCCTTTCCAATTGCTAATTACTCCTGAAGAGTCATATCTGAGTCCACACTCACAGGAAGGCTTCAGAATGGTCCTAATGAAGACTTTCTAAGACCCAAACTGGCAAGTTTCCACGGTGTTACGAAGATTGCTATCAGTCCCCAATCGCAGCTATTCGCCTTCCACAACATCCCGCATTTCTTGATCTATGACACCACGGATTTGCAGTCTTTCCTTCATGACCTTCATGAACTCTTCGTGGCCCAGAGCACCATCACCGTCGTCGTCAAATATCTTGAATGCCAGTTCAATCATTCTCGAAGAAAGTGGAATCCCAGTGCTCACTTTAACCGCCCTTGCGAATTCCTCTGGTGTAACAGGTTTCTTGGCCAAGTGAAAGAGTCTCAGTGTCATTTCCAGGTCGTGGATATTGTTGAGCAAGTCCATGAACTGCTTGTACTGAGCAAATGTAACCCCGATCTTAGAAATGTTTTCTTCTCCGTAACTCCTCTGCTCAACACGCCTAATGAACACATTCTTCTCTGCCTCACTCAGAGATGTCCTGTCGAGGAGGAGTTTGGTGAAAGCCGTGTCTGTCAGTTTCCTCTTCCCTTTGGCGTACTCATTGAACTCCACCTTCAAACATTCCGACTGGAGACTGTCAATGAAATGAACAAATGCCTTAGCGCTCAGTATGCCAGTACCGTCCTCTTTGAAGAAATGAACCTTCAGAGAGGTGTTGTGGGGAGAACTGAACTGAACACCTGAGAAAAACATTCCGAGGAGTTCGAATTCATCCTTGTCAAGGACTCGGTTCCCATCGGCATCTATCATGTGGAATATCTTGAGAAGGTGGCTTTTGGGGTGGCTCATGATGGAAACCAGGAAGAGGTATTCTGGAAAACTTATCAGAGCCTGGCTTCCCAGCGAAGTGAATATTGAAGCCTTCTTGATACGGAGAGGTGCTTCCTCTAGGATCATCATGTGATCTGCCTCAGATAGCTCAACAATAGGGCTGGTTCTTTCAGGTGAGATTTCGTGATGCTCTTTGTCAAGTACTGCTTTCAAGAAATCATCTCCAGACATGAAAAGTTCGTTGTCGTACTTGTAGGAAGCAAAGGAGTAAAAGTGGTTGAAAAGTTTACTGTTGCTGTACCTAATGTCTTCTAAACTGAAGGGGATTTCTTCACCAGAGTCGTCGTTGGCCAGAGCAACCCCACCAAGAGCTGTGAAGCCTGCTGCTAACAATCCAACTTTGGGGAACTTCCCCTCTCCCTGACTGGAGCCGTGTTGCCTCTTGTCTGAGGTTTGTGTTGCTAGGAGTCGAGGTTGTGTTGCTAGGAAACGAGATTGTGTTGCTATGTGCCATGCCTTGGGTTTGCTGCATGTATTCACAGCATTGCTGACAAGACTTAGCCCCCTTCTATACATGGCTGTGGAGAAAGGATTAGTGATATGATCAATGATTTAATTCATGAATCAAAAGCAACAAGACATCTAGATCATGAAGCCATATGGTCACTGATCGAGTTCACGGCAATTGACGGAAAGACCACATTGCGTTTGTAAAATCACCGACCCGGCGCGGATCAGCGCCTGCAGGTGCAATCGGCGCTGATCGCCAATACCACCTTTGGGCGCCGGTGAAAATGGCCCCCTCCATCGGCGCCCGTGGCCATTTGCAGCGGGCACCGATCAATGCCGATCAGCCACGACGGCGCCGATGGAGTGGGTACATTTTTCACTGGCTCCCATTGGTGGTATCGCCCATCAGTGCCGATTGTTGCTGATCGGCGCTGGGTCAACGATTTCGCAATGCGATGATTTGCCAAGTTCACATCAATATTTTTATCTCTATTTAAACCGATAAACCCTTCAAACGTTTTCTAAATTAGGGTTTCCATCTAGATATTATCTAGATAAGATTATCTAGATAATTTGCAAAAAATCTTTGTCTATATATCTAGATAATTTCTACTAGATATCTAGATAAACTTCATATCCCTTTTGCCGAGAAATTTCAGCTAAATTTGCCAATTTTCTAGAAATTTTTCAATAGTTATTGGACTTTGAATATTCAAAATTTCTGTTCTGTTCATTTTCATATCCGTTTTGGAGATCTAAGTTAGTAAGACACCTTGTGGCTATGCATAGATGGACTTGGACTTATTTCAGACTTCTATAAACATTGCTCAATGTTCATATCAGGAACTCCAGGTTAATGGAAAGACTGTCCGGCTTCAAGTACAATCTGTTTACCTAATACTAATGGGAATAACTTGACCATTGTCAAACTGAAATGAATAACAGAACTAGATAGTAGAAGGCAATGTTTAAAAGTTTAAAGGATCTTATCACATCAAACAAATCGTCATTTGCCACTCTAACGAAAGTTCAATACCTACTCGCTCGATATTCTCCTCCACTACTATATTCTGTCACAAAACAGTGTGCCCTTTTCAAAAAATGAGGTGAAAATATGTACGAAATTAGCGTCCAGCTATGGCAAATTCATTGCTTGTTTAATAAAATCAACCCCCTAAATAACCAACATTAAATTATTAACGCATCCAACTCGAACAACCATTAACTTTGGTATGTTAATGAGGGAATTTCATTCCTTTTTCTTATTCTCTAATTCTCACTCCAGCAACTCTGACTGTCCGAGGCCATCATCATGAAATCAATCTTAATTCGTCATTAATTGACTCCTTTCCGATGGATAATGGCTAATGCAAGTGTTTATAGCGACTGATGGGTAGATGAGGAACTTGTTGCTACTTTTTCATGGATGATTACTTATTTCAACTTAATTAAATGAAACAATGAATGTCCTGAACTCCATTCGATATCAAATGATCTTTTGGTGGTCATTAATATCATAAATTTCAATAAACAACAATATTAATAACCAACAGCTGGTTATGGCATGATACTCCACTGCAAAAGTTGTGAGTTTCTTACGTTGAAATTTGTGTCAAATATGTATAACTTCCGGATTCAAAAATTATCTAGATTATCTAGATAATCTAGATAATTGCGGAAAAATTATCTATTTATCTAGATAAAAGATTCCAAGTAGATAATGGAAACCCTATTCTAAATCTAATGCACAAAAAACGATCCTATGTCAAAACTGAAGCGGCTAGGGCACCATCAAAAACCCCACAAGGAAAGAAAGAACGATACAGCAAGGATTTCACCAACTTACTGCTTACCTACTGTAAGGACCCTAATCTAATCTATCATGATATTAAATATTGATAGAATTAGAGTTGCGATCATATTTCTCATATTAGTCTAAATACAATAATTTATAGTGATTTACTAGGACATCCAAAAGAAAAAACACACACACACACTCTCTTTTCAGTTGCCGGTTGCATTATGTTATTGCAAAGTTCACGATGATTTATCAATTTGATAATTGCTCTCAGTCGTGAAGGAAGCGAAAGTAATCCATGAGAGCCCGATTTTCTCCTCACTGTATCTTATCACTGCCGGCCGCCCTGGCTGTGACCCAAAGTTTTCAAGTTCAATCTCACCCTTGACCCTGAATTGTCCTAAATTTTGCCAAACGGTAAATATTACGAGGTTAAGTGTCGTGAGGTAAAACATGGCAGAAGAGGGAGGGGGTTCAAAATGCTATGACGTAATAGGTATGTGACGGATAGCCAAGGAGCCTTTATTTCTCAAGTTGCAACGTGAGAAAAGCGCTCTTCTTGTACTGTTACCGGTGGAGACACGTAAAGAAAACGAGAATACACGCTGTGGTGTGTTGACTCAATATATAAATACTGCTTGATGTCCGTGTCCTGCTTGCTAATATGATAGCAGTTACAGAATATTCACCGTAACACTGCATGATGAATCCACTTCATGAATCTACACACGATTCTCAGAAACTGAAGAAGAGTGAGGAGATAACTTTGCTTTCCTCGTAGTCTCAATACATACATTCTACATTCTACCCATAAATCTACACACGATTCTCAGAAACTAAAGAAGAGTGAAGAAATAACTTTGCTTTCCTCGTAGTCTCAATACATACATTCTACATACCCATAAATGTACACACACGCTTCTGAAGAAGAGTGAAGAGTTAACTTTGCTTTATTCACATTCTAAATACATACATATTTGGTACCTACACACTCAGATTTGAAACATTTGATCATGAGGTATATAAGTGTGTATGTAGACTGTAGGGCTGTAGGCTTGTAAAATGAACTATCATAACATTATCACCAACAAAAGATGTAATATTTTGGGAATAGAAATTTCCAAAGATATGAATTTCTACAGTTACCTAAAACTACCTGTTGGATTGCGAACTAAGCCACTTCAGGGGGCATCGCCTATAGGCGCCTTTAGGTGGCACCGCCTATAGGCGCCTTTAAGGTGGCGTCGCCTATACGCGCCTGGTAACCTCCTATAGCTGGCGCCAGTTCGGCGATTCGTCACTTTGTCCTTATTTTCGGAATTCCTTAATCACCTTGACAATGCCTGACTAATTTGAACCACTTTACTACCATGACACTGTTTCACTACCTCGGCACCGCTTTACTTATACCTTGACACCGTTTTACTACCTCAACACCGCTTTACTACTGCGACACTGTTTCACTATACCTTGAAACCACTTTACTACCTAAGTACCTTGACACCGCTTTACTACCTTGGCACCGCATTAATACCTTGACACCATTTCACTATCTTGGCACCGCTTTACTTCTTCGACACTGTTTCACTACCTTGACACCACTTTACTTCCTTAGTACCTTGACACCACTTTACTACCTTGGCACCGCTTCAATACCTTGACATCATTTCACTATCTTGACACCACTTTACTTCTTCGACACTGTTTCACTACCTTGACACCACTTTACTTCCTTAGTACCTTGACACCACTTTACTAACATGACACTGCTTTACAACCTTGACATCGCTTTACTATAACCTTGACACCATTTTAAAGTAAAGTGGAGTTCATGATGTAGTGAAGCGGTTTAGTTGCTGAGTTGTTGTAAAGCGGTGTCAAGATAAGAAGAAAGTAACGCGGTGTCAAGATAGTAAATCGATGTCAAGATATGAAATCGATGTCAAGATCGTAAATCGATTTCAAGTAGTAAAGGTATTTAAGCGGTTTCAAGGTACCATAACACTATCTTTTCACCGCTTTACTTCCTTGACACCGCTTTTCTTCCTTGACACCGCTTTAGTCTTTACTACCTTGACACCGCTTGACTACCATGACAATTAACCTCTTCCTGATCTCAAAATTTGCACCAGGAACAAGAGAAATTTTAATCACTGCTGGCAGGTGCAATTTTTGTCTGGGAAATTTTGTTCGGTTGTTCCGAGATATTGTACCTATTATTTTGCTTGGTGATGATATGATGATCTCACTATTTTACAAACCTATCTTTTAAGTTTTTGCCTACTACCGATAAACTGGCTGATCAGGGTACAGCGCTTCTGTACTGTGGTTTGTAGATAAAAATACATACTACCCCATCATTTTCTAAACATAAGATACACACCCAAATGATATCATTAACCTAGGTGACCAAGGCCGTAATTCTCAATTTCGAGTTGGGGGGGCTGGGCGAGCGAAGCGAGTCCAGGGAATGGTTCCAGGGGCGGAGCCCCTGGCGGCAGGGGTCTGGGGGCGCAGCCCCCAGCGGGGTCCAGGGGCAGAGCCCCTGGCCGGGGGTTAGGGGGGCGGAGCCCCCCGGAAAATTTTTGGGTTTTTCAATGTCTGAGAATGAATTTTGGGCTACAGAAATGGGTAAGAATCGTGAAAATTATGAGTCGTATAAAATGGTACTTTAACAAGTCTTGAGCAATTTTTCATGTTAAAAAACCGTGTGCAGACATATTGTGCCTCATAATCCTCCTTACCCAAATGATGACCCATTGTTAGCCCAGAGCACTTGCTTGTTTTAAGGCGTTAAATTGTTATGAACATCATTGAATCTTTTTGACTTCCCCAAGATATCCCTGAGGCTGAAGGAGTCCTTGATCATTGAGAGCGAGCTCCGGATGGTGGACGGAGTGTCTCTTAACCATTGGACGAAACGGTTTGCCCAAAGTACACAAGCAAGGCACCCCACTCCGCCCCATCATAAGCATGACCGGGGCATTCAACCACCGTTTCGTCCAATGGTTGGAAGACACTCTGTCCTCCATCCGGAGCTCGCCCTCAATCATTGAATATTTTTATTTATTCGAGTTTGTCACTTGCATAAATCTATGAGCATGTTATGAGCATGATATGAGCACGATATTTAGTTATTCCTTTCCTTGTTATTATTATTTTGCCTACTTACTATGGAGACATGGATTTATTACAGCACTTCTGTACTGTGGTTTGTAGATAAAAAATACCATGATGAACCTACAAACTAGCATACATGAAGAGTTGATATGATGTTGAAACCTTCACAATTGCGAATGATGCATCAATATCATTCCCCATTCAATGAGCAAACTGTAAAGATCAGTAAATATGGAAATTTTAATAGGGAGTTAGAATTTTTTTGAGTCAGTTCAAAAATCTTGGGGGGGCTTCAGCCCCCCTAGCCCCCCCGGGAATTACGGCCCTGTAGGTGACCACGATAAATGATCATAAACACGATCATAAATGAGATTATGAATGAGCTCATCGTTGATGAGTTCATCACTATATTAGCTTATTTATTGTACTAACGCGCGCACGAGCGCGCGTTTTTCTGAAGACCTAGGTCGAAAAAAAGTCTTGGCGTGTTACACGAACAAGTTATGTTTTTTCGGCTAAATTGTGACCGGACCAATTTTGGACAAAATGTTGACGGCTCTAAAACTCCCAGAATCATTAAGAGCCATAAATGAGGAACCCATTAAACCTAGTTCTCTAGTTGAGTGATTGTTTCATCAAACGGGCAGTTACATAGCCAAAATTTTGTGCAAATTGTACTACTTAAAATAGAAACTACACATTCTATTCATGCTATACTAAAAGACTGGTTACCGGTTGGTGTGTTTTGATTGGTTGTAAAGTGTATTTGTTTGGGTGTGTCTTAATGTTCGTGTTTCGTGAGTAACGTATATCAAGAGAAGTTAAACAAACTCATAACCAAACGTAGCAGATGAGGAATGAATATCAAACAAATAAATATCATTTAGACATATTATTACAATATATAACTTCATGGGGAAATAACCTTGATCGGCGAAATGGAAAGTGTGATGATCACTAGAAAATATCTCTTAGTAATTCTGAAAACAAGAATGGAATAAGGCAGGTATGAGTTGATATAAAGAAAATAAATTGCAGATAAAATTCAAATAAACAATCTTAATAAAATATTAAGTTTCAGGAAGCATGTATTGTAAATATTCTAAGTTTTTATATATTATCAACTTAATATATTAAAATTTAATGCAATATAACATTATATACACGTCTATTCGTCCGTCTATAAAGTTTAAAAAACAGACTAAAGAATCAGAAAAACCTGTTAAACTCGACTTAAAAGCAAGATAAATAAGATTTCTAGGATAATGAATTATTTTCTCCTGAAAAAGATTTATTAGGTACAATCACAGGCATATTGATTCAGGCAATAAATAAACATTTATTGAGAAATAAAATGAGTTTTTTAACAAATTAATTAATTGAAATTCTAACAAGTTCTTAATTTCTGCAATTTTGAACCTAAAAGCTTCCTGATTAGTTTCTTTATTCTTCGAGTGATGTAATTATATGAAATTGCCAGGTTTTGCAGTGTAGCTCGATTCATAAGATTAAGGGGCTAACCCACAAAATGTTGCCACGTATCCAGGCCATCCAGGCCAACACGCGCGCTTCAAATTATCAGGGCAGAAACCACCCCCTTAAACTTTAAAGAAGATAATAACAAGAGTTTACTACTTCACTAGTAATAAGTAAACTTGCTTGAAAATGTTAGAATATTTTCCACGGTCACTTAGTTCGAGGTATCACCTGGACCCTGGTCAAAAATCAATATATTTACATTTTATCAACAACTTCGAGCTTTCGAGACACGATTCACTATCATGTTAAATGGGACCAGCCAGTATAGCGTTTCTGTTAACATCCAATCAGAGTTCGTGTTGAAGGGGAACATCCAATCAGAGATCGTATTGAAAGGGAACATCCAATAAGAGATCGTGTTGAAAGAAACATCCAATCAGCTCAGTGAATGACAGAGCATAGATCGTTGATATATCAGTTATTTTGATGCAGGAGTAACGTTAAAAACAACAAGAAGATGGAGTAACTGAGGAGGAATGTTCGGCTGATGGGCGGTGGTTTGATGTCAACTCTAATGAAGGGGTAGGCAGTGGGCTGTTCCTTGGTGTTCACAGCAACGATCCAAATGTAGTGAGATCTGTTAGGCGCCACGTCTGAAGTATAGAGTGAGTTAGATACCTTAGGAGGTTTATTTATGTGGAGTAAAATTTTGGTGTTTACAAATTTGGTTGGTTGTAATTTGGGGATTGTATTACTCTATTTAAATATTTCGAAAATCATTTGAACTGTCATCGTCGTCAAATATAGGCATTTTTCCGAATCTATCTATAGATATGTCGTTTAATTGTTATACGCAGCCTCGACCCATTGTAATGTAACACTGTAACAAAACCATTTCTACCAGTAGGGTAAGTATGTATTGCTCCTAAAGATCTGTACACAATTACACCGGGTGCTTCAAGACTCGTATCTATATTTTAAATGTCTCACAAAGTGTTGAAACACCTGTACTTAAGAAAGTGGTCATTTGTCTCACCCTCAAATGAGGCAGTGTTGGAAGTGACACACTTCACTGGCTCCTCGTTCTCCTTGACTTCGTGTCCACAAGCCACCCAGTCACCGTTCAGCAACTCACCCAAATCTTTCTCCTGCAGAAAATAGGAATGTAAGGGGGTTGGAAACCCCCTCCTGCGGCGGTTTGCGAGCTCGAACCTAACAGAGAAGGGACGAGGGGTTCGAGTCTGAGGTCCCGAAGGCTCCGAGGGCCATGGTGAGCATCCGCATTGGACGGCGACCCTAAAGGTTACACCAGCCCGATCTCCCGATGAATCGAGCCCGATCTCCCGATGAATTGGCACTTGTACAATCATCGCAACAGTATCATTACTCGCCGCTAAATTAGCGTATACAATACAAACAGTACATTCTTACATTGTACAAACTTACCAAATAATAGAGGCAGTAGTGCTTGAGAACTGCAGTGTCACTGTATACCGGCTCAGTCCACTGCAAGTTTATTGTCTGACCATCCACGCTTACAAAACACCTGAAAACACATAGAACAACAGTCAAAATTATGTGAAATCAAAACGCAATAATTGTCTCTATTATTGTTTCTATTATTGGACAGTAAACTCGCATGCTGCTAGGTCAATTTTTTGACAATTTCGGGATCCTACGGGTAATTTAATAAACTGCTAATATCAAATTTGGTAAGTTGCCAAATCCCCGGATTACCTCTGATTCATCGTAGACCTCCAGGACGTAGTCATCAACTTGTGAGTTGTCCTCCACATAAATCTGGTAGGTGTTTACAGTGTCCAAAGTGGAGCGCTTACCTCTCAGGAGGAACTCATATGATTGGTCATATGTGATCCTTGCAGTCTATTATTCCCTCTCAGGAGTAACAGTAATGATTGGTCTTACGAGGGGGGTGATCCTTGCAGTTTATTAACTCTTAAATTCTTACTTTCTTAAAGGGGGGAGGGGTCAAACCCTGATATTTTGAAAAACAAAATAAGTCTCCCTCCCCCGGTTTATGGAAGCCTACTAAAGAAGTAACTTCCAATGGAAGTCTTTTATCTTATAGCTTTATAGACTTGGTATAAAGTGGTTTTGGATTTACAAGGAGGAGTAATGCGGGTTAAAACTGCGTAAGGGCGAGTTACATGGGTTCAAATTGCGTGGAATTAAGGCAAGATACATGGGTTCGAGGTGTGTAACAGCAATTTTCATGGGTTTAAATTGCACAAGGACAAGTAAAGTGGGTTCTAACAGTGAATATCTGTGAACAAAAAAAACACGCAAAACAGTTGGTCAAGACTCGAGTAACCCTTATGGCTCTGCGGGCTTGGATCACTCGATCATGTGACAACAAAACCCGAAATTTAAAAATGGTTTGCGTCATTACGTATCAATTATGTACAATCTGAGGATGTGTTGAGCAACACACTTTGTTCAAGTTACAAACTACAAAACAGGAAACTATAATTTAATTATCTCACCTCATATCTATCATTCCTTGTGGGAAGAATAGCTTTGTGAGGGGGAGCTCCAACAGAAACTATTGTAGTGTAGTCATTGTCTGAGGAATGGGGAGAGGTGTTAGGTTGTTCGAAATGTTCCATATTAGAGCATCAGCTAGTAATCTTATTTCTTTATGATCCTAAGTGTATCTCCTATAACCGATAATAATGTCTTCTCACTTGATTCATAGCAGTTAATTATCTCGTTGCTAACTCTGTGAGGTGCGATGATGGACGCTGCACTGCTCGCACTCATAGATGGCTTCTGAATTCACTGGGCACTTGCCCATTCTGTCCCACTCGATGATAACACCCATTTCTGCCTGCTTGTCATTTATCTCTTCTACTTCACAATTATACAGACCACGTGTTTAGCATAACCTGTATGAACTCTCACGTCATCCAGATATTGATTCTCAGCTGTGATTGTAATGCATTTGTTGCATTAAAAGATTGTTTATTAATCCATTTTAAATTCCTATTTCAAACAAAATTACACTAATACTTCAATCGAAAATAACATAAAAATAAAAATGAATAAATCATTCAAGCTGGAAGAGAAATAAGTCCGGCATTCTGTGGCTGTTCTGTCTCGTACGAGGAGGCGGCTTCTCTGATAAGTGTCTTGGCGAGTTATTCTGCCCTTGATTTTTTTCCTCGAGTCTATGGTTGTGAACGCCTTCCCCAGTTGACTTTCGTACGTAACTGATGCCCACACAGCTTCTGATGTCGTAGCTACAACATGCCCCACTGTCTGGCTGTGCAAGGGTAACGTAGGACCAGTAGCTTCTCGCGATACGTAGAGAGGTCCATTCCGAATGTCACTGGAGTCCCTGTCACTACCTTCCAGGAAATCTCTTCGACTCCATTTTCAACCTCCTATAGAGAGGATTATTTGTAAAATCAGGGATTCTGGCAACTGCAAGCCTCGTGAATGAAGCGAAGAAATTTTATTGAGTAATATTGGCCCATGCATTGTCAATGATATCGCATGGATCTTAGTTTTCAATTGGTTATTATAGAGTTTGGTGGTCAATCGGAAGAACTGCCATCAAAGAATGGTTTTACATCTCGCAATTAATAATGAAATGAATATTAATATTAACCTCATTCAGTTATTTGTGATAATCCTTATTCTTATATTTTGTTCTTGTTACGGTTTTCAGTAGCATTCAGTCCTCTGCTGCAACAATCCTGCTTGTTTCTCTTTATATTTGCTCTTCTCCACCCATTAGTGTCCGTTCACTACCCTCAGTCATACGGACTCTCACTGTTCTGATTTACTTAGATCATTGTGTATTTACTATTTAACACTTATTTGAGGCATTACTTGCAGGTCACCAGCAAATAATTTGGAGTTGATCAGGCAGATCGTTTATGAACAGAACAAACAGCAATGGTCCAAGGAATGGCCCTTGTTGTTAAGAAGTATATCCAACCACCGGTTGGGCATGTTAACTCCCGTAATGTATGAGTGGTAACTGGTATTGCTCTTGCAGCTTCGTGATATGGATTTCACTAATTTCCGGGTGACGCACACAATTAGATATTTATGATGGCTGTCACATTAAATTTGGACTTAAACACGGCTCGCAGATCCCCAGGGCCCAGTATTCCATGACTGGGTTGGTGTCATTTCTGCACTACTGCGAAGTGCTGTGACACTTGTAGCTTTGTGAAAAAAGCCTACAGTGATACTTCTAATGCTCGGATGGAGCTACTTTACCTCGTCTATTTTATCTATTTCTATAACTCCTTCGTCACAGAGTCACAGTAATTGACCAAAAGTGCTTTGGATTTGTTTGCTGCTTTGGAAACTCTCTTATTACTTGTTTACCTAGTTTCTGGGGCCAACTTCCTCTGTCGCGTGGATGATTGTTGTCGCGTGGATGATTGGGATTAGCAGATTTCTTAATTCATATCCATTTCTGGTGGATGTACTCCTTGTCCCACTCATTTGCACATCTTTCCAGTATTTTGTGCTATCCTCATAATGGTAATCTAGTTAACAACAGATCTGAGATCGTGTGTCAAGCTATCTGATCTTTGATCATCTCGCTGCAGTAGCAGCATGTGTTTCTTCTATTTTATTCTTCACTTCTTCTTTCGTTATCTTATCTCCTCTCGTTATTTGTTACTAATTACTAATATTACCTCAATAAATAAGTTAACCTGCTTTGCAGTCTTTTTCAGTCCCCTTGTGACTTTCACATGTTTCTGGTGGGGGTTAGAGTGATTCGTGAGGGTTGGATTTCTCATTGCATGCAAGATTGTAATTGTCCAAGTATCCTTGTATTCTACTATATATGCTCCTCTGCAGGCAATATCGATGATATTGTGCAAACATTATCACTCACAGAAACTACCATTCCTGATACAGTAACCAGTAACACTTCAGGTGGCATGGCTGAACTGGCCATTACAGATTCTCAGATTGACTGCAGTGGTCAATTCTGTTTTCACACGTCGACTCGACTTCAACCCCGCATTCGTGTAAGATGTTTCGTCACACCAGCCTGGCTAGGACGAATGATCCTGTGCACTTCAGTTTAAAGTGTAGAGACAGGTGGTTGCCTGAACAAAAAATACTCAGGGTTGAAACGTAAAAAAGTTGGAAACGTAAACGTTTGACTGACAGATATAACAAACATTTAAGTTCACGCTGTATTCAAGTATACCTTGAGGATTTTCACACGGCTTGATTTCTCCTAGCAGTATTCCTCAGGAGTTAAAGTCTGCTTCAGGTCCCAGAAGCAGTGTCTTGGAACGGGTTTCAGCTGTTACCTCTCTTGTTTCTTAAGGTTCTCTCTTGCCTAAGGGTGATGATTTCCACTCACTCAACCTCTTCCAATATCGAATGATGTCAGTATTACCAAGGAATTTGGTGCAGCAGGAGCTCTTCCATGAAAAGATACCGTTAATATTTAAATTTAACTTTCAAAAAACTTGTTACTCTTATTAAGGAATAAGGATTTTTCCACCAATTTTCTTCCAAGAAAATTCCTCGTAACTTCATTGTTTATGAGCGCGATAAGTATTTGGGATATTTCATCATGAACTCGGGTCAATGGGAAGATTGAATTTTCCATCATCCTGAGGTATTGACTCTCTAGTTACCCTTCTGTTCCGTTACTACCCGTGGAGCCTGGAGGTCAAAGGGCCATCAGGCGGCAGGGCCGTAATCCCTTGGCAAATTATGCCCTCTTTGGCGAGATGCGTCCTGTTAAATGTTTAGTGAGATACGCCCCTGTTTGGCAAGGAGCCAAAATGTTTGGCGATGTACGCCCCTGTTTGGCAATGAGCCAAACTATTTGGCGAGGTACGCCCCTGTTTGGTGAGGAGCCAAATCATTTGGCGAGGTACACTCTGTTTGGTGAGGACAGAGGAGCTCCACCAACTGAAATAAATCGACGATTGCTTTCCGTTCCCTTCCAAAACAGACAATCCATAAGCGGAATGTAACCCAGGATGTCACAATGTGAATATTCATGAAAACGAGGCAATTTCAAATTAACATTTACTCAATTAGCGTCAAGTAAAGGGTTACTCTAAACTCATAGAACAGTCGTCGAGTCAAAATACGTTGATGCTTTTTTAAACAGATAACGACTTAGATCAGAACCTTCCTATTAATTTGCCTCCTTAGAGTCAATTCTGTCTGGTGAATGGTGACTATGAGTTTTGGTTTTACCAGCAATTCTGTGGAAGATCATGATAATGATCTTAAATTCACCTCTTGCTCTTTCTGTAATCAACTGCTTGTTTTCATCTAATCATACACGTGAGTTATGAATACATTCTGTTAAATTTCATCACTAGCAATTCTCTCTTCCATTTTCCCGCGCCCAACTTGTATTTCACTCCAGAATATATTTACATCAACTGTGTAGGAAGACCTGTCAATTATGATACAAGGTTTGGTGATGAGCTCCATCGGATGGATAGCATCTTAGTGAGCCAAGTACAGTTGCTTTCCACATCCAAAACAGACAATTCATGAGTTGGGGTGTAACCCAGGGTGTTACAAATTGTGAATATTAGTGAAGACATGAAGTATAATTCACAGACCAGTCGTCCAGTCAAGATATCAATATGATTTGTTGATGCGTTAAACAGACGACGAATTTGTTGGGTATTTTATTGTGGAAAAATATAATTTGCCTAGGTACTTACTGCCAGGTGACGATGATTTTTAGACTGCATTTTTTTGTTCCGCTGTTTTTACATAATTTATGGCGATTATTAAACGATTAAATTTACAATATTTAGAGCAGATTTGCAACTCGCACATTTGTGCATAATATAATGCGCCTCGCTCATCAAATACCCCTCTATCTTCCCTCTTTGCTTAACCAATTTAGTTGTAGGAGTTGATCCCCCAGGTTTCAAGGTTTGTCCGAGAATGTAATAACTGATAAAGTAATAAGTCTGTACTCTTAAGGCGATGGGATCATTTGACTTTTAGCAACTGGCTTTTAGTTAGAAAATGATGCTAAGCTTTGTCGATTGTCACATATGGCAGAATATTTCATGTGCATGGTGAGTATCAAGGTGCTCATCTTCCACTGTCTTTGCTATGTAACATACAATTCTTAGAGTCTTTTGAATTAAAAACTAAAAAGTTTAAATAGGAAGTTGTTGACTTACATAGCCAGTCAACAATTATCGTTTTCACGTCAAATATTATGATTGGTGGGTTCACGAGTGGAAATTCCCACGAAAAAATATAATCATATTATTTCAAGTGCTCAAGTGATGAATGACACTTAAGTGTGAAAGCAGCTCATTCATGTGGTAGGAACGCAGCTAAGAGCGTGGTGAATGGGGAACACCAAGGTAAGCGTTTATGGTTGTGTAATATAGCCTGTTTTCTTTTCCTTTCTTTTCCTTTCTTTTTCTCTCTTTTCCTTTCTTTTCCAAATTTGATGTCGCTTTTTGCTAAGACTAGTTTATAGTTTTCCTCTCCACCATAATACTAGTCCTGTGTAGTGAAAGACAAAATAATTCAATGTTACAAAAGAAATAAACCTTGGTCGGAGATACATGAGTGGAGTTCTTTTTCCAGCTCAGTGTGATCCACGACTGACTCATTCATCGATCGCAGCAAGAGCACAACTACTTCTGGGTTGCGACCCTCACGCAACTCTTCAACAGCACCCTGCTGCTGATTTTACCTCAATACAATAATCACATTGTAGTGGTAACCCATTGTCACTGCCTGGCAGTGACGAATGTCCAGTGTGTCTGGTACGGGTTTCAGCTGCTCAACTGTTTCTTCTACGAGTCCACATGTTTCTGTACATCTTATGGATTTGCTAAGCGCCATATGCCAGTTTTCACTCTTTCCATTCCTGCAATTTAAGTTTTTTCAGGAGAACTCTGCTGCGCTGGTAGTAGCGTTTCTAATCAAGTTCCTGTCATAGGCTGGTACTTGTTGTCGGATGAATTTGATCTCCTTATATAAGGTGTGTCTCCATCTGAAAAAGGATACAGACTCTCTATGTGAGGTTTTTCATTGTCTAATAATCAAGGTTAGTAAAATTTGAAAAAATTTAGGTTATTAAAACGTCGTCAGTTGTGAGCGACACTGTTTTCTGTGATTTTCTCGGCTGATTGCTGCACAGTCACAGGTGTCTCTCGTCCTGACCCCCTGTTCGCTCCAAAAGTCTGAAGGTAGGGTGGCATCCTTGTTAGCCGTGGTGACTCTGTTACTCCTGAGTTGCCACCCTCTCCCAGCTCTTCAGGAGTACTCTGCTCACTCCTCTGCATGGGGAATTATGCGCTCCTTGAAATGACGGTACTGATTACCATGATTTGTCCATTTCTCTGTGCCACACTTCCACTCTAATGCATAATAGGGGGCATACGTAATTTATGATAAAAGACCGATTATCCCTTTTAGTTTGTGAGCTTTTTGGCATTATATTATGTATGATGATTAATTGTCATGTTACGCAATTATTTAACTCAAATTCAAACTGATTCATTATTTTTATTACAATAAGCTCAATTACAATTTTAATATGTGGCGTCGGTCTCATTAAGAATACCATTTTTACATGTAAGGTGTAAGTTCAGACGGGACTTGGGGCAAATGACTGGAGGATTCTCTTGCTGGTGAGACATTGTTGACATTTTTACACTAATTCATTATAACATGGGTGGGGAGACATTATACAAAAGGATAAAATTGACCCCACATCAAATAACATTCAATCATTATTATCATATTAGAACTGCTAAGATTTAAACGAAGAAATTGTTTACGTGATCAAGGCAGTATCAGTAGGGCTATAAATTTATCATATTCTTGCAATCAAAGAGAAAAAAAAAGGTGAAATATTTCCCAAAACCAAAAAGGATTTGGTTGTGATGGTCCGCGGCGGTGTTAAGCGTTCTTTATTGAAAAATACATGATATGAGAAAGAACGCGACGGTTAAAACTGCCGCAACGTCGCTTTTTGAACCAACACTGACGCCTGATGGCTCAAAAAAGTGACGTTGCGGCAGTTTTAACCGTCGCGTTCTTTCTCATATCATGTATTTTTCAATAAAGAACGCTTAACACCGCCGCGGACCATCACAACCAAATCCTTTTTGGTTTTGGGAAAAATATCATTCTTTTTTCAGTGTTCAATCCTATTGTGAAAATTCGAAGGATCACCGTAATAAATAGTAGGAATAGGATCAAAAGATAGGGTTGAAAACGTCTATTCCAAGCCAAATTTTGATAAACGTGATTTCGTGACGTCACTATGACGTCACCACTATTTCATCAGATATTCTCGGGGGAATTTTTTGGAGTTTTTACTTTCCTTCTTTCAAACACCAGTTTGATGAACCGTACATATCAACCTTGTATTAGCTGCATTTGTGTGTAAAAAATAACTTACTGCGTGAAACTGATGACGTCATAAGTACGTCATCATATTTAAGATTCAACTTGAAACCCATTTATTAGTTCATGGGACACTATAACCGACATCATACAGTGATATGGAGTCCTGGGATCCCCCTGTTTTTTCACCACTAAACTTGCCGTTTTGGCTATTTTTTCAATTTTACGTCAAAAGGCCCAAACAATCGCGAATATCTCCATTATTCTGTGAAGCAGGAAACTTTTTGACCACATTTTCAGAAAGTACATTAAATTTCCTTTCTGCATTATTTGATGCATTTTTCTCTATCTCGAAAGCTTCATACCGAAAAATTGCGTTGAAAAACGCCTATTTTTGGGAAATTGAAATTCGAAATTCTTGATTTTGTGACGTCATTATGACATCATTGGATTGTCATCAGATAATTTTTGACACCATTTTTTGAAAGTTCTATCTTTCTTCTTTCAAATGCTGGGTCGATGAAGCATGTATCTTTTATAGTTGTTGAGATATGACATCATAAAAAGGACATACTTGTCGTTGTTTTTATCCTCTATTGATATGTATATCTGTATATCTTCTATATCTATATAATCGTTACCCTTTTTAACAAGAACACCCTCAATTTTGGCGATTTCAAGTTGTTATAACTCCGCCGTTTTTAATCCGATTGATCTGAAATTTTGACAGATGCACCTTTGACCCCCAACCATGCGGTGTATCAATTTTGGTACCATTCTGACATTGTAAAGTTTGCCAAATTTCGACGTGAAATATGGCGAATCCATAAAAACATATAGTTGGGGGCTGGCAAGCAACGTTACATGAACACACTCCCGATGCTCCGAGACTCGTGTACTGTTAGGATCGCCGTCCAATGCTCACCCTCGGACCCTTCGGGTCCTCGGGCTCGCGCTCGGGCCTTCAGCCCTCGCATTGTTAGGACCGCCGTCCAATGCTCGCCCTCGGACCCTTCGGGTCCTCGGGCTCGCAGCTCGGGCCTTCGGCCCTCGCACCGTTAGGGTCGCCGTCCAATGCTCGCCCTCGGGCCCTTCGGGCCCTCGGGCTCGCAAACCGCCGCGGGGGGCTTGCCAGCCCCCTGATTTTATATTTCTATCACATTCACTTTGGAGGAAATAATTTTCCATCGTGTTTCGCTCTTCAGAAGCTCATTTGCTTGCCTTTTCAATACTGTTGTCTAGGAGTCTAGGCTACTTACTTAGTTCTAAAATACTTAGTTCTAATAATAATGCATGCTCCAGAAATTAGCATTCAAATGGACTCATTTGCTTCGATAGGGATTTGAATTACTTTGATTTATCATGTGGCTTCGACTCCGTTACAAAATCGAGAGCAGAGTTGCAACTGGCACATATGAGTATATTTTTCGTGATTGTCTTATAATAAGTTCTAATTTAGGTTGATTACCACAGGTGAGGCTCTTCCTCACCACTGCTAACTAATGTGATGTTAGGTGCCGTATATTGAACTCTGTTGACCTCTGGGCTGACAACCTCTCCCAGTTTTCTGCTAAAGCCTCTGCTTTTATGACTTTAGTGAGTTGTAATTTCTGCAGTATCTCGTGAGTTATGCAAAATAACATAGGCAGGAAAGTAGAATTCTTGCTGGAATGTTGAGTAGCTCTTGAGAGGTCCTGATCAATACTCTTTTTTTTCAAATCAAACAACGTGCGTTATTATTGCTCTGTGGTTCCTAAAGCCAAACTTTCACACCGCTATTGTAATCTAAATACACTTTTATATTTCAAAACATTGATATGTCTGTTAGTTAGTTAGTCTGTTAATAACCTTAGTAAATATATCTATGTTAAATTTAAAATGTCTTACAAAGATCAAAATAGTAACAGTATTCGGGTGAAAACAATGTTGTACTCGAATTTATGAAAACTCTTAAATACAGTTTAGACTTTAGACTCCGCTACTGAATTTAGCGCTTTTGTTTATCACTGATTTCTGATTTGAATGTAGGTACTATTACTTCATTATCTATCCGTGTTACCCGGGTCTTATTAATCTCCTGACTTCTTCTAGACATGCTGTAAACTGAACCATTTTCTATTGATCATTTGTTTCCTGCTCGACTGCTGTAAGGGACGCTTGGAATTTGCAGGGATCATCCGTGTTGCTCCAAAAGACACACAGTAGATCGTGCTGGCAGAATCTATTGCAGGTTCATTATCCTGGTGTGAGGAAATGGTGGCTCCAATATCACTGTGAGTTGTTTTTCCTTCAGGTTTCCGGTCTCCAGGTCTTATACAGCGAAGGGGCAACTCTGCAGGAATGGAAAAGCATGCTGTTATGTCTCTTCTTTCCCTTTGTGCATCACTTTCTTCAGAACTAGTACTTCTTGTTCCCACAGATGAATACCTATTGTTAAACAATCTTAAAAGTGAACTATTATAGTTGTTTCAACATTTTATCTTTTTAATTTCATGGTGCGATTGGGTTCCCAGATGGCACCAGTTTCCTCAATTGGGATATAGAATTAGTCTTTGACTCCGAATTGTGTTGGACAACACGGACTCTGAAACTGTTTATTCCCAAATCCAATCATGCCTTTTTGGGAGGATGAGCTGTTTTATTCTTCTACTCTGTATATGAAAAATAATAATTCTTCCACTTTGATGGAATGAAAAAATAATATTCTGACCAATAGAATTACTCCTCAGCAGAGAAATCGCTTGATTTATTACCTGCAGTCAGCACCAACGAAATTTTCGTTTCTCATTAATAATTGATGAGAGACGAAAGTATTCGAAAACGTGAGAATGACCTCTGTGCATATTAATATAGCTATATGCCCAAAGTCTATGATTTATTAATATGCCCATTCTATGATTTATCTAATTTTACGAGCTCCTGTTATTTGTAGTCAGTTCGTAAGATTTCCAAGATACTTGGTGTTTCATGATCTCCATACATATTCATCATGATACTAAAAAGTAGATCGCAGCAAAATACTATCGGTGATAGTAGCTCTCATTATTATAAATTCTTTTCAATTCGCTAACGGATGAGCCACTTGTTTAGTACATAACTTTCGTTGACTTTGCCAACAATTTTCCATGATATTTCCCCACCTTTTTGTAATTGGACAGATTAAATTGCAGATTACATACACTTACTGTTCATATACTTGAGTTGCCCCCCAAACCATCCCCCTCCGTAGTTTTGTATTTTTACTATGATGCAACACCAAATTATCACCAACTTTATAGCTTCGAAATGGGTCTTTCAGAGAGAAACTATTGCGAAGTAAAGTGGTCATAGAATACGCAAATAGTGGATGATTCGAATTTGAATTTTGCTTTTTTACAGTGACTTCATAATAGAAGAGTTGGTTCTCTCAATCTCGAGCATCACTCGTATCGCCTGACTCTCGGTGGATTGATGTAGCGTACTCTGAAGGTTAAGCGAATATAGATTTTAAATATATTTAGTTATCAGAAGTCGAGATGGTGGGTGTTTTTATAATCTTGCTTATGCCCCAGTGCGTTGTTTCAAAGAACATGACAATTCCTTTGATTGAAAAGATAACTGGGTCCCATGTTAGTCATAACTTGTTTAATGCCGATGGATTTGAGAACAATTGGAATTGTCTTCGGTTCTCTGTTAATGTCATTAAGCACATTTTGCAAGGTTTCCTCAGTCCCAAAAAACTTCGGGAGTTGGCCACCAACACCAATGACACCAATCCCATTTGTCGATTTAACTTCAATGCTTTCGATGCTTACCGGTTCGGACTTACCACCTTTGATCATAGGTACACGGAATGGTTTTGTGAGATAAAAGAGGACTTCATTTGTGACTATAGCAGTGAGTGTCTTACAGACGAGTGTCATTGTAAAGAGGAGGAAGAAGAGGGTTACGATGTTTTCTACTGTGCAGACGGTTCAGGGTGTGTTGCCTTCAGTAAGTTGTGTGACTCTATCCACCATTGCATTGATGGGTCGGACGAGTGCCTCTGTGAAGGGGTACACTCTTTCTCCTGTCCTGGCATCAGTGACACTCCCTTCTGCATGCAGGAAACCGATGACACTTGTGCTAGAATGGTGGAGTTTCTCAATCTCACTGAAGAGTGTAGTGGAGCACTGAAGGATTTCACCTGTAAGCCCGCAATGATGCTCAATGATTCTTTGGACTCCCATGATGAATCATTTTTCGAGTGTTTGTTCAAAGGCTATGACACCGTTTTCTCGCCTGAGTTAAGTATCAGTGACGACACAGTACCGAAATACTGTCGGGAAAACTGCTCAGATAATGAAGGCTGGCGTTATTACTGTGATCACATCTTCAGGGGCGACCAATCGGGAAGCTTCCAGTTCAACATGCACGCTTATGTCTTCAACTGCGACAAAGTTGCCTACTCCAGCAGCACGATCACTCTGCTCAACGTGTGTGATGGGATTGTGGACTGTAAAAACATGGCCGATGAGATCGGGTGCTCTGGTAGGTTCTATTGCTCTAACGACACGGCTGAGTGGACACACCTCTCCAAGGTTTGTGACAATGTTAAGGACTGCTCCAATGGGTGGGATGAGTGCCAGGAATGCAATGTGGGTTCCCTGTCCTCCAGCAAGTTCCTCATCCAGTCCAATGTTGTCTTCTCCTTCACCATCCTGGGTGGTTTGTCCATCTTCCTGACTAATGTGATTGTGGGGGTGGAGTGTTACAGAAACCCCTCCGGTAACAGCGCTGGTTCTAAAGACAGACTCATTCGACTGCAGGTGTTTGTATATGACGGACTGATGGGTGTGTACATGTGTCTGATAGTGATCGCTGCCATCATTCTCCGGACTAAAGGAGACTTCTGCCAGTATGAAGAGATGTGGCGGTCCAGCATCCCCTGTTCTCTGCTGGGTGTGGTGTTCTCTGTTTCCTCCCATGGGTCTCTGATCACCATCGTCTTCCTGAGTTTGGTAAGGTGTGCTGTGTGTCATAACCGAGGGGATGTGTTCACTGGGGGTGTTATCAAGGGAGTCTCTGTAGCGCTGTGGTTCCTCAATATTTCCAATGCAGTGCTTCCTTTGCTGCCCATTCCTGAAGTTCAGAACATCTTCAGAACGGAGATCTTCCTGGCAAATGCCCAGGATAACCCCTTCATCAATTCCAATCCTCTGAACATGACCAAAGTAAATGATCTGCATTTCAAGGTGTTTGGAAGGGAAGATACCATCTACAATGCCCTTGAAAACCTCAACAACTTGACTTCCAACCACCACATGTTTGATTACCTGGAGATAGGTTACTATGGCAACACAGCTGAGTGTGTCCACAACCTCTTCAGCTCCAAGTCCTCCTTTGAAACCTTCAAGCTGAGTTACTGCACATGTGTCTCAATGCTGCTCCTGGTCCTCAGTGCCTCCTACATCCTTATAGTTCGGAATGATATGAAAGGGAAAGCCGAGTTGGCGAGGGTTGGAGGACCTCAGAATGCTGACACAGCCACCGCTCTGACCGTCAAAGTCACCCTGATGATCCTCACTCAGTTCTTCAGCTGGGTGTCCCTCATTGTCACCCTCATCTACTTCAAGTACATTGCTCGTAGACCTGCCCCCATGGAAGTGTTTGAGTGGTTTGCTCTGGTTGTCATCCCAGTCAACAGCCTTCTCAACCCTATCTTCTACACTCACCTTTACAAGAGGTGGACCACCTCCATGTGGAGACTCTGGAGACTGGTTGTCAACCATTTCCATTAGTTCACCAGACTTGATATATTCTACTACTAGAAGTAGAAGGAAAGCCAACCACCTCCAGTAGTTAACCACTACTGCTATATTCTACTACTAAAAGGGAGAAGGATTTCCGGTAGTTCACCAGACTTGAGATATTCTGCTACTAGAAGGGAAGCCAACCATTTCCGGTAGTTCACCAAACTTGGGATATTCTACTACTAAAAGGGAGAGGGATTTCCAGTAGCTCAACCAAACTTGGGATATTCTGCTGCTAGAAGGAAGATGGATTTCTGGTATTTCACCGAACTTGAAATATTCTGTCACTTGAAGAAGACAGGGACTTCTTGAAGTGGCAAGCTCGGTCACAGGACCTGTACCCAATCCTCTAGAGGCCCATTACAATATGGAATTCCAATGGGAACAAGACAACGAACAACGAGCCCTGCATGTACCTCCCCGCTGACTTCAGACACTAGAGGAAACAAGGATATTCACCACCCTAAACGATGAAAAGTAAGCATTGATGCCCAACAGAAAGAAAGACGCTGCCTTGAACTCGAATTTGTAGACTTACAGTTACTTTGACGTCATGCCTTGGACTCCAAAAACAAAATATTATTGTCCTTCGGCTTCATTTTACAACTGTGCATGGTGTATTATGTATAAAATATTTTGAATAATTTCTAGGCTTCTTTTGCCCCAGATCATAATTTTTCACGTATTTTCCAGCAACTTTTTCCCACAACTATGACTCAGATTTGCAGTCTTCCTCATCCGTTGCTCATCCATTTTCCAATTACAAACTGTCGTAACGTCCAATGCACCGAATCTGCGTTTGAACGATTAGATATTCGATAAGCAACTATCATCATTGCCATTTAAAGTGATTCAATTTCTATGATTTTGTTCTATTACATTTTATGTTGATTTTTGGCTGATAAAAAGCGATAATAAAGGTAATAAATTTCATAAGCTATCCATTACTGATTCTCTCTCAATGCATCGAAATTGTTTGATTTTGATTGAATGTAGCTGATTCACATAACACTTCCAGTTATTTATTCCCGATATTCTTTCCTGTTTCTCTGAATATGAAATACGAATAAACCGAATCCCCGAGTGTACATCTCCGAGCGTTTGCCTGTTAGAGTATACAAAAATCCTTTTCCATATTTATATTTTATTTCAATAGATTCGGGCGCTGAACTGGCATAGAAGCATCTTAACTGCAGCGACCAGTGATAGCACTTGACATATTGTCTGCATTGTCTGCCTGACCAGTGATCCATTCCCAGCCCTACTGGAGGATACCTTATTTCTCAAGAAATGATGTTGATAAGAAAAAGCTACTTAACATCATCGGGGGCTAAGACTCTAAGACATGGTACATTTGTTTGATTCTGTACTAATGTTGAGCGTTCTTAACGCGTGAAATGTATGCAAGAAGAGCATTATAACAATCTTAATTTCCCATAATTATGTTAAATAGCAAGTGGTTGTGGTTAATTGGTGCAATCAGGTGCCTAATGCCTTTTTTGGCAATATCTTTCCCGCTGTTTTGGGTTCTGTGAATGTCATCTTATATGTCCATGGTTGAAATAACGTTTAATGTCTGACGTTTTCTGCACCGCTTCCTAACGAGTGCAGAACGGTTTTGCTATTGACAATGAGGATCGTCCCTGAGAATCCCCGCTGTATCATCATGTGGCGGGAATAGCTGAGTTCTCGGACCTGCCTCATGATTTAAAACAATTATTTTCAAGTTACTTTTTTGTCATTATTTTAGATTAGTTCAAGCATATGTTCAATGAAAAATTCACAATAACCTGGTAATTCTTAGCGTCAATTGTGTTTGATTTATGTCCCTCAAACTTGGTAGATCTTAACTGGTATTGTGGGTACAGTTTAAGTAATTAACCAAATCCTTTAACTGTCTCATGGGTTAGAAAGTTATTTCAAATTCTATGTTACTTCCTAATTAAAAAGTTTATTTGTTTTCCTCTTACAGTTACAGTTTCCGAGATCTTTCGGAGGTTGAACGTTATTTGTTCAATGTATTTTCTACAGAATATCCTTTCCGAAATGCAAAAGGGTCACCCTCCTTAGTTTCACGGTCTCTACATTGCTTTTTGGTCTGTTCTTCATGAGTGGGGGGGGGAGAGTGATAGTGGGATTCCCCAGACATGCTGAACCACACGATTTTCGAGAGGGTCATCTTATCCGTCAACTGGATAAATCCATGATTGAAGTATTGTTAAGACGAATCCAGACTGTTTTTATTAGGGGGTGCACACACGTGGCTTATAAGCCATGGACTATAAGCCATGGCTTATAAGCTACGTGTGTGCTGTCGATAACTTACCCATGGACTATTATCCATATGTGTGTCTTGGGTGAAAGTATCGACTACACTCTACAAAAGTGTGGAGATTAGTCCATGAAAAATAGCCGGTCTTAAATGTGGTATTACAATCCACATGGCTTGTAAGCCACGTGTGTCTTGTAGACTATAGTCGACACTGTACATAATTCCGAGAAAATTTGTATACATTAACGCTAGCCAATCAGAACGCTGTATCATGCGTGTCATTAACCAATCAAAAGCAATAAAAGTGATAGGGGTAATGTTTCCGATTCTTCCTGTGTTGTGCTACGATCAGAGCATCCGAGGGTATCGTGTCAAATTCCGTCAATCAATTTCTATTCGGGGACACAGAAGAAATTGCTTTCGATATTTTGTTACGGTAACGTGTGTTGACAATAGTCTACAAGACACACGTAGGATTCGTGGCTTATACTCCACGTCATGTGTCTTCACCCCAAAACTTGGCGTAGACTATAGTCGACATGGCTTATAATCCACGTGTGTGCAGCCCCTTAATTAATTAATGCAAGACCGTTTTCCTGATGAATGCAAGACGGTTTGGCAAAGAACGTTTCGAATTCATCCAGATCAGCAGATCTTCTTGAGATTCTCTTCTGTTCCGCAAGTTACAATCTTATTACAGATTATTTCATGAAAATTTTTAAAACATTCAAAATTTTCATCATTTGAAATACACACGCATAATAAAACACTTGTTTATAAAACAACAACAATTAATAACTTAATAAAAACTAAAAAAGAACATCTTCAACTCTTCCTCATCCCCTTCCGAATGATGGGTGGTGGGTTCTGGGGAGGGGGTCCTGTGGGGGGTTTGTCGCCTCCACTGAAGGTGAGGAGGGGGAGGCGGGTGTCTCTGGTTCCATCACGTCCTCCATGGGAACCTCCGGCATCTGGTGGGTATGAGCCTCCCACATGTAGGGGTTTTGGGGCCTAACTTCACACATTCTCCTGAAGTGTTCTCTTTCCTCCTCCAGCTTCTCCATTTGTCGTTCAAGTCCCCTTTGGTATCTTCGGTCCCCACGGCCCTCTTTCTCGAGCTGCGCTATCCTCTCCTGTGCCGAAACCAGTTTTAAGGAAAAGTGAGCACTCCTGCTCTCGCCCTTATCAGTGTTTAATTGATCTGCATCTGGCTTATGCCATATATGCGCTACTTAAGATAACGACCTAATCTATCATATTTAATTAATTATGTATGTAGGGCTCAACCGTAATAATATGTCACCAATATGAGGCGATTAACCAAATAACTAACTAGCCTCTACATGTACCATAATTTAATGTACAGTGTGTACACTAATACATAATAGCTTTACCCTGGCCCTACAACATACACTCTGTGTATATATCCTACAACAATATCTTGACTGAAAACGTTTACGATAACCTCATGCATGAATTTCGATAGTTTTGACTTCAGTTTCAATTGTTCCACCTTGATAATAACAATCGAGCTTGATATCAATCCTTTCACCTCGGTATTGTGGGTGTTGTTTAACTATTGATAATAAATAACCGGGGAGGATCGGGGCTCTCGTCCCATCCGGGAGCCTGGGAGTGCTTGCCTCTAAAGCTCCCTCTCCTGGGCGCCGCCTGGGCCCTCATTGGCCCATCCCCCATCCAGAAGTGATATAGAAGATCAAGAGGATCCTCTTATCCGCCAACTGTCTCAGTGTCTCATGGGTTGGATGGCTTTCCTCTGTACCTTCTATAATCTCATCTCTCTCCGTCTGTCATCATCTACATTGCTTATTACGACAAGTTTGTTCTTCAGGATTTAGGCGAGGGTTGTTGGTTTCTTTTAGGATTAGTTTCCGAGACGGAAACAGCAAAACATGTACTGGATCAGTATAAGAGTTTAAGCAGCTTTATTAACCATATACCAGCCGTAGTAGTGTAACATCTTCTAAAGTCCTAAGATTTCTGTCATCCTCAGTACACTATAACATCAGCCGTATTAACTTTTTCAGTGCCTTTCACATCGCTTGAGCTCACGATGGTTACGAGAGGGTCTTCTTACCTGTTAACTGGTTAATATAGCATTTAAAAATCAATTGATTAACAAATAGATCCATTTAAGGGGCCATCCATAAAGGACGTCCGCAAAATTTCGGCCATTTCAGACCCCTCCCTCCCCCCTTGTCCGCAAACGTCCGCAATCCAGAAACCCCTCCCTCCCCCCCGGACGTCCGCATTTTTCTTCAAAATCTTTTGAGTCATCATTTTTGGCCCAAAAATTTCGTGATTTTCTAGTGAAATAGCCGTCAAATCGCCCAACATTTCCATGAATTGCGGACGTCCGCATTTGGCCAAACACCCCTCCCCCTACGTCCGCAAACGTCCGCATTGGCCAGACTCCCCCCTCATTGCGGACGTCCTTTATGGATGGCCCCTAAGATATATATTTTATCCTGGTTGCACCTTGCTACTTTGTCAGTACCTTGGTGGCACTGAGTTGTGAATGTCAATTGCATTCTACTTGAGCTGGTGAATTCAACACCGCTTCCCGAGGAACGCAGAACGGTTTTGCTAGTGACAAACAGAATCTTTCCTGAGAATCCCTTCTGTGTCATAATGTGGCGGGAGAAGCTGAATTCTCGGACCTGCATCATGATTTATAACAATTATTTTCTCTATAAATTGTTCGTCATCTCTCTCTGTCATAATCAATACACTGTTACATGGGCTGTAATAACGATAAATCAAAATGGTTTAGACTGTTTGATGATTCAAAAGTCTTTAGGACCTGTCTTGCAAATGAATGTGTAACTCACAACTGCCTTTTTGCATTTCATTCGTTGATAAATTCTAAGAATGTTAATAAAATGAGAATATATTATTCAAAACACAGAGACAAAACACACAGAGATGAGTTGGTCGAATTGCTGCAATGTTTACTGAGTTTTATAGATAATAAAATATGCTGTTTCACTACTAACAATGTTAGTTGCGCTAGTGATTTGTCATGTCAAATGTTAGTAACATTTGACATGACAACTCACTAGAGCAACTACTCTGTACTGTGGTCTGTAGAATATGATAATGAGATGTATAAGTATTTCGTTGAATTTCAAAGACATAAAGAAGAAGAAAGACAATGGAAATGGAATCAATGCGATTGGAGCATCATGAAGTTGGGAAGGGAGGAAATCAGGTGTAAAAGAACAGTTGTGGAGAGAGATGATTGCGGTACTTTGTAAATCGTAAGTATTGTCATGTTGTGTAAGTATTGGTGGAGTTTCCTATTGTCCACCCCTGACCACACCATATGGAGCTTAACTTAAATTCATAGAATTATCTATCTTATGAGACCAATTCATAAGGTACGAAATTTGGGGATTTTTTGAAAATTTTAGAATGATTCTCAATACTTTATTCTAAACGTCACGACACCTACGTAACGCGTGTCGCGTTCACATCCCATTCTCAGGATTGAGACTCAGAACTCCAACACAGCTACCGATTTGAACCCCCTGGCCGATCTCATTGCAAGAAGAACAAAGCTCTCTACTGAAATGGACTCACTGGATCATTCAGTGCCTGTGAAGCGACAAAGCATGTCCTGTGCAGGTACTCCGTACTGCTAATTAATAAAAAAAATCGGAGTTTTTTCGAATGAAGAATAATGTTCGCCAATTAGAATATGACGTGTTTCAGTTCTACTTTTGTCCTCTGTTTCAACTTGTTCTTCATTGTCGACGTCTTTATCTTTATCACTATCACAGACAGGTACTACGTACCTATGATAGAGATAAGGTAGGTAATGGTATCTGAGATACATACTCATAGGTAAGTACCTGCCTACTTTCTCCTATCTGCTTGACACTATCATTTTGTTCAGGGGCCGGATCACGGTTAATCCTGCGACTACTGAATGCAAGAAGAGTGGATACTCAGCGATTTATTTCATGAGTTTTCACACTCAGGAGTGTAAAAACTCACGAAAGCCTCTGCTCGTACATTGGAATTGGATGGGATTCATGGGTAAGTTATAGCAATAACTCAATAACAATAATACTTTATTTCCCTCGCACACATTTTGAGCTCACAAAAATGTATTACTTTAAGTACGATTTGAAATATACGACTTTCCAATTTCTCAATCCGACCTGATTTCAGTGTAAATTGCTCTTTAAAATTCAGATTTCGATTGTAAGTTTGTTGTTATATTAAAATTTATACTCCTAATTTCAGACCAAAGAAGTGTAGAAATTGGTTGTAGCCAATAAGCAGTGTGCGGATCGCTTATAGTTCTGAGGGATTGACGAGGATTTACCGCGATTACGGTTGTGAATCTCATTCTTATTATTATTCTCGTCCAAGTCCAAATGCAGTTGAACTTGGAGATTTCAAAGTGTCCTGTCATAGTCATACCGGTGTTCACTCTCCACGTCTTTTTAAAGCTTAGCTGTTAGCATTCACTTTAACTTTAAAGGACGAGTAAAGCGAAGAAATTTTGTTCAAATATCGTTCTGAGACGTTGTACACAGAATCTAGGGCAATTCTCTAATCTAATCGTTAAAAACGAAGATTCTACCACCTACGAACTCAATGTTCCCTTCCATATATTTATCATACATAACATGCAGTTGATGTCAATTTGGTCCCCTGGATCACGCGACCTTGCTGTTATGTGATTTTGCATGTTATTAATCTTGCGTTTTGATATAATCACATCCCATATGAGTGAAGGTTAAACACTGTTTTGCTTCTTTTGTCTAACGTTGAATTCTCGAATTCTATGAGTCAATAATAAAAACCAACAAATCCATCTAATTAGTAATCGAGGCGTGAAAAAATCAATCAAAACCGTCAAAAAACAGTGGAATATATACTGTGTTTACATAGTGAACTCAGGGTGTAATTTGATACTGGGGACCATAATGCATCATATTTTGCATGATAGAATTGCTCTTTGATTTAGCTATAACGTGCGGTCAAAATGAAGTGAATAGAAACATCGGACTTTGAATTAAACGTGTTTGTTTATAAAATTATGATACCTAAGTAGCATAATATGAAATATTTTATATTTCCTTAAATTTTTTTAGACCGCGTCCTTTAAATTGAATGACAGAGGCCTCGATAAGACGCGCAAGATTTAGGGGTACTTTAGCAATGTGTCCATCTGAAAAGAACAGATTTGAATTTGATTACGGTGGCATGTCGAACTCATATGTGCACGGCTTTTAGTTTTTCATGCGCGGGGATGTGAAACATTAATGAAATCGACCTGGATCAGAATGATAGTTCTATTCTGTCTATTGCTGAGCCAGAGCAGCAAGCATTCATTGCATTTGATATGAACATGAACTGTTTTAGGCGCCCGTAACGTTCGTTGGTCGATCGAATGGAATTGGTCGATCGATCAACTCCATTTGAACGAATGATGTGTTTTAATACTCCCTGTTGACTTGAATCGTGTTTAAATGAGCAATATTTAATGTTTTAGTTGTTTCCTACTAGCTTAAAGATTTTCTATTAAAAACACATCAGTCGATCAAATGAAGTTGATCGATCGACCAATTCCATTCGATCGACCGACGAACGTTACATGCACCTTACTTTTTGTCAGACGTTGTTGGGGCGGTGCGTGTGTGAAAAGGGTCAGAGCAGACAACGTGTTTACTGTTACATTTACAATGCTGTTCTTAAATAATTTCAGAACAGCCTTGTCAATTTTAGTGAAATTGACAAGGCAGTTCTGACCCCCCTCGTCTAAACTCCTAGCTTCGGCGGGCGGGCGCGCCCGCCCGCCGAAGGCGAGGGGATCAGACAACGTCTGACATTGACAATACATTTATCCTTGATGATTATCTTGTACATTGTAGCTACACGAAAATGTCTCAAAATGCCATTGCTTAATCACGATGTATTTTTTTATTTAGGATTAAACGTGTTTGTTTATAAAATGTTTCAATTGTTTCAAAAAGTAGGGTACGTATTACTATTACGTAAATCGTAATACAGACTATTCAAACTCAAAGCTGGGTCAGTCTCCCATATAAACGGGAGCCTTCATTATCTATGACAATGACGTCACTCAGAAAAATATAATTAAGCGCACCTAGCGCTTTAAGGACTTGGGTTAGGGTTAGGATTAAGGTTAGGGTTTTTGTTAGGGCTATGGTTTAGGTTAGGTTTAGGATACAGAAAAATTGACGTTTAGATCTGTGACGTCACTCAGCCCCGTTTATATGGGAGACATACCTAAAGCGCTAGGTGCAGTGCGCTTAATTATATTTTTCTGAGTGACGTCATTGTCATAGATAATGAAGGCTCCCGTTTACATGGGAGACGTACCTCATTATCTATGACAATGACGTCACTCAGAAAAATATAATTAAGCGCATCTAGCGCTTTAAAGGTTAGGGTCAGGATTAGGGTCAGGATTTGTTAGGTTTAGGGTAAGGATTAAGGTTAGGGTTTTGGTTAGGGTCATGGTTAGGTTTAGGATACAGAAAAATTGACCTTTAGATCTGTGACGTCATTCAGCCTCGTTTTCATGCAGGGAGACATACCCAGCTCAGGTTCCTCATAATCCTCTTCCAGTTCTAATAATGAAGTTGATATTCGATTCCAGGGTCATGGTCATTTGTCTTCACATATAACATCTTGTCTTGTTTTACAATTACAGCAAAGCTTAGTTCCCCTAATCAGGGGCGTCGCGAAACGCTTGCCGCGCCGCGCACGTCACCCCGTGCGCGTAACCAGGGTCCTGGTTAGGGCAAAAGTTTAGTAGCATCTATATTTGCATCAATTTTACTTTGATGATGATTGTAGTTTGAACAAAGCCTATTCTTTTGGCAAGAACAACTATAGCCTCTGGAGGGAGCTCTCTTTCTGTTAAAATAACAATTGCTCCTGTGTCCACAGCTGCCTTAGATAATCTTTCAATAGGGTTTATTCTTGACATTTCTGGTGTGTTTTTATGACTGTACGTGGGCCGAAACCCTTCCGTTTCCCTTTGTCACCTGCTGATGGGACATCTACATCGCAGATGGCAGGGAAGCCTTACAACTGTAGGGTAACCGCTGATGATTCACAGTTTAGTCTCTTCCTCCTCTAATGTCAATCCTTGAATTAGAAAATCGATATTCAGTATTTTGTTATGTTTGTAGTATACCCATACACCTTTATAGTTAAGACATTGGATTTCTGAAGATGCTTGCACACCACTCATCTTGGTGTGACTCACTTGGATCCTACTGCTATCCTCATTGCATTACCTAAAGGGGTCATGTTGGTGTTCAAGTACAAAGTTGGAGAAAAGTCTTGCAGATTGATGTCTTGAAGAAAGATTTCTTTTTAATTCAAATATGTTTCTGTTTAGTTGGTTGACAATTTGTATCTGATGAAAAGGTAGAATCTGTAGCTGTCAATTGCCATTCCACATAGTTTCATCTAATTTCTTTAGCCAGTTAAGTTTTCTATCTAAGGCTTTTTGTACATTACTGATTTCATGCTCAACAGGGTCTAAAAGCTTTGATCTATCTGATAAAGACACACAATATTTCAATTGTTTGATCTCATCTTGCTTTGACTTGATGACAAGCTTTAAAAGTTCAGATTCTGCTCTTTAGGCTACAGCTACCATAGACTTTAAAGGAGTTAATTTGTTTTTTTTGGTTCTAAATGACTTTGGTGGTCTTTTGAGAAATCTACATTGCTTTCTATACTCATTGTTAAATGCCTAGTGAATCATAGAAACAGTTGAATGACATTTGTTTTACATTTTACAAAAACAATAACTCATTTAACTAACTGAGGTAATAGATGAATCATGGGAACACGTCAATTTATAGATTGGCTGAATGATCGACTGGACAAGAGAACATTTCCTGGTTGTGTATGGGTTGACAAAGGACAAAAGATATTTAAGATATCATGGCCAAGAGCAGACAGAAGTATGAACCCAGATAAACTCGAGATAATGTTTGACTGGTGGACCCACAAGTTTGGAAACACAAGAACACACAATCAGCCCACTGCAATCAAGGGAAACTTCAGGTTATTGCTGTTCATTCTTACAAAGATGACACCACATCTAGTAATTTGCATTACATGTAAACAACTGTAGAACTGTGTGCTAATGAGTGTTATCCTTAATGAGTTATAGTCTATTTCAAATTGTAACAATTTTTAAGCAGACTTCATTGAATTCAAATGAATTAAGGTTAGATGAACTATGTCATTGAACTCAGTTGACTCAATAGATCTAAAAGAAATTATGGATCCTTTCAGAAACAATATTAGGCTTGTATCCAATAGTCTAATTCATTTGATGATTTTATCTACTCTGATGGATCCATAACTATTAGATTTGCTGGACACCCTTGGACATTCTTTCATATATTCATTGGACATGTCCATGTCATATATTCATTGTCCATTAAACATGAAAGATTGAATGTATTCATTCATTGGACAATATTCACTATTCTTGGAGACTTTTGGTTTTCACTTGATTATCATTTTCAGGTCCTGCCTGAATAGCAAAGTGCAGAACTTAGAGATCAAGAAACTGCAAAGCATGAATGTAAGGCAAGGTGATAATGATTGGAAATTCTTTCAGTTTACAGATGACAAAAAAGCTACAAAGGCTACAAAACCAGAAAGGTAAAAATCCATAATTTGAATTATTGTACATTAATCAGGAAATGATATAGGCCTTAGACTTGGCCAAACTTAATCCTTCTCTTAAATTTGTTCTCAGCAAATTTTTGCTTCAAGTTGCTTCAATTCTTTTGTTCTTCATGTTCTTCATTTTACAACCTAGAAATTATGAAATAATGACTAGACACTGGAATGATGTAGACCATGTTTAAATGTCATAAAAACAGATAGACTGTGCCAAAAGGTGGTAAATTCTCCAAATTGGAAGCAACTGAGCATCAAAAGGACATGCTGTGACCCACATTTTAACATTTTCTTATTTTGATAGTTATTCATCTATCATTTGAATTAATCGACAACTTTATCTATAATATGTTTTGTTTTAGGTCACTCCACGTGTCTAAGGATGCAGCATCAAGGTGAGTGTGTTAGAATTATTGATACATTCATGCCATTTTCATTGAAACTATTTCAGAGTTCTTTTTCAACATAAAATCTTCATCAACTTTTAATTGGAGCATTGTATAGTTATTCAGATGCATTCAGCTAGGGTGAATAATGGCACAGGAGACCAGTTTGTGGCAAATTTTTAATCAACATGATTCTTTGCCATAGTCTTTCCCCCTCCTTTGCATGTCATTACATGGTTTTGAGTTACTAGGGGCTTAGGACATCATTTAGACATTTTTCTTGGGACCTTTTGAAATGTAAGGGTAGCCTACATTTGCATTTTTGAAGCAATGCCTACCTTACGTTTTACCTTATGACAAAGTATGATAAAGATGCTCCAAGCGACTACATTTATAATCAGTTAAATATAATAAGTTAAATATAATAAGTTAAATATAATAAGTTAAAAAGAATGAAAGAATGTCATCACATAAAGGTCACCATAATATAAAATGATAAATTCAGTCACAAAAATGTTACACTCTTCAAGGAAGGTGTGAATATTCAGGAATAAAAGTGCACTTTTATAAATGATTTTTGAACAATTTAAGAACATTAGGTACCATGTTTATTTCTGGTTTTCATTCCTTCCTCAAATGATAGGTACCATTTGTAGTTCATGATTTGGGACCTACCAAAGACTCAAAATGAGCAAATAAGGCACCAATTTTTCGATTGGTTCCATTCTGTTACTACGTTTAAAAAGCATTATTTGATAATTATTGATTTTGTTGGGAAGATACTTTTAATTGCTACCTCATGAACAAACGTAGCAAGCGAAATTTAAATGTGTTTTGGTCGTACTGTGTTATAAAGTATATGGTGCTGTATGTCTGTGTTATTATGGATGTTTCTATTCAGAATTGACTGTGCTTTCCATGTAGAAGTATGCTGTGCACCATAAAATGAGAAGATGATATCAGAAAGGAGTTTCATCATGGGAAATTTTGTCAGAAGAATTGGTACTATAACAAATATAGAGAGATACCAGTAGAATACATGACAGTGGAGAGATTGCCATAAATCTCTCCACTTTTAAAGCAAGGTATCCTTTATACCTATTTCTTACTAACGTTTTACTTTTAAGCCCACCTCAATTCTGGCGGTATCCAATCTCAAGTGGTACTAGTGGTTTGTGCTCTACTGACTCAGATAAAAGTGATGAAATTGCAGAAACTCAGCCTCAAGTCAAAAGAGGACCCACTCTCAAAGTTCTTGTTAACCAGCCCTGCAGACCTGCTAACCAGGTGATTAACCAGATAGTTCTAGGGATTTAACCAGTTTGTTTACCAGTTTACCTGGTAGTCAGGTAGTTAACCAGGAATTTAACCAGGTAGTTACCTTATCCGGTATTCATGCATTTAAACTAGTTGATAAAGTTACCAGCTGGCTTTACTCAGTGGTCAGATTACAGAAAAATTAATATCAATATCAAACTTTTCAAGTATCAATAGACACAGATGATGTGTTACCAGTTTTTGACTAATGCAATCAACTGTTTTCAGCTTGTCAAGACTTCTATGGATAAAGAAGAGGTCTGCCATAGCCCACCACACTTGAAGAATGCCCGTGCTCCCAATGTTACACCAGTTTACGCCAATCCAAAAGTGAAACCTCAACTTCCTGTGGAACCGATCTTGAGGCCTGATAAAAGCACCCCTCAGCAGATGAGACCGGTTATTGACCCCCTCACCTTCTCCATCCATTCTCCTCATCTTGGGGGGACAAGTGGTCACTCAATCGCTGATACTGAAGATAAGGCTCCTTTACAGAATCCCATACAGGGATCTGCCAGCTCTACATTGAAACCTGAACTGTACAACCTGAGTCTAATCCTGCAGAATAAAAACGTGAACGAAATACTGAGGGAGCTGTTCAAGAATCAACCGCATCCTGCAAATGCAAATGGGGAAGGTAGCTCCTCTCAATTCAGTAACGAACAGTCTGGCAAGCACTCTCAGTGCTCCTCTTCTTCAGCAGAGGTAATTAGTGTGAAGGAGGAGGAAAGCATGTGTCCCATGGTGCAGGAGACAGACTCCTCCAAGAACACTATCTCATCTTTCCTTCAGTACATCGGGAAGGAACTGGAAAAACTGCCTTATGAGGCTCAAGAAAAAGCCAAAATAGAGATATTCCAGGTGATATCAGACCTGAAGAAGCAGAGTAAACCTACCATGTTCATGGTTCCTGATCACTGGCAGCTTCGTGGTAATCAGCCGTAGTACTACGAGAGTGATGGCCTCCGTGACCAGGCCAGGATCTACCTCTGAATATCAGCAAGCAGGAAAGAAGATGATGTAAGAGTATAAGGTCATACTGTTGTACAGTGTTAATAAGGGATCTTTACTCGTGTTGGGGTCTGCTACGCTTGCCATGCCACATCCCCTTCAGTTAGTACCTTAGTAAACGAGAATAAAGCCAGATGCAGCTGATTAATGACGAATTGATTGATGTCAGTAGAGATTGATGTCAGTGGAGATTGAAAGAGATAAATGAGTGAAACTATTTGGCAGCGTTGAGATGCATTTTAGTGCGTATTAGACGAGGAGCAGCCGAGGTTAATAATAGCTTGATATGCTCGATATAGATATGCTTCGAAGCGATGGCCTTTTGTTATCATATCATAAGGTGAGCAGAAATTTTGCACTGTTTGTGATACAAGAATCCTCGCGAGGCCTTTTTCTTAAAAGTATGTCAATCTACAAGTACCACAGTATTATTTGCACAGCCTTGTAGTCAGAAATAACAAATTTCTTCCTGTTAGCGTACTTCTATAACGTCAACAAGACGTAATGCCCATCGTCCTCCGTTCTTTAACCTTCCGCCAAAACATTACGATCATGAGGAAGTCAGTTGTTACACGTGTCGCAGTGTGTAATCTGATTTGCTATTCAATTACCAATCTCCCGGAAAAGTGTGTACTCGGTGTTAATAAAACATGATACAATGTGATGAAACATGATACCCGGGCTCTAATCTACGAAACTGGAAACCTGTATAATATTTCTCGGCAAGGGGGGACAGTTGTTTTAAAGTGTCAAAATGGTGGGGAAGTGTCTGGAACAAATTTCGATACATACCATAAGGCTATTTATTATGAATTAACAGTGAAAAATTGTTCGAATTGTCAAAAAAATCCATAAGACTCAAAAATGGAAGATTTCGACAAAATTTGATGAGATAATAGTAAAAATTTGAAAAGCTACCATGGGCGTTTTGGAACCTTGATTTCTAAAAGTATTATCAACCATGGCACATTTTTGATAAGCAGTCCTCCGGCCAAATTCTCGAAAATTCATCATATGTAACTCCATGAAAAAAGTACGTGAACCCCCCCCATTTTCTCAACAAAATTTATCACAAACTTTTGACTTTTCGATAATAAAGTAATAATAACACATACATATGCAGTAAAATCCGTTTAATGTTATCTCTTTGTCTAATCTCTCTAAGGTTTCTTCAGATGGATCATATTGCAAAATTTCAAGGAAACAATTTTACGGGCTGTGCACTGTTAATAATGTTCCCCATATGTATGTTTTCGGCTCCCTTGGTCCGATATAAAAAGTAACGGCTCGGACGTTACGTGCACGACCCCCCCCCCCCAATTAAAAAGGTTTTATTTTGGGTGAGGATCCAAACCAATATGGACCCGATCACTTTCCCACATGCATGTACATGTTTATGCATACCAATTTCATGCTTGCCTCATAATATAACAACTTAACAATAGGTTATCATTTCGATGCATATTGACTTTGTACAATGTACATGATATTAAACACGGCTTCTCCTCGTCTAATATGGACTAATGCACCTCAATTCACAAATAGTAGTCATATTATATTGTGGACACTGATGAAAACGTCCATAAAATGGTGGAATGTCTGTGTGTTTCCTGATTGGTTGATATTATGATGAAATGAAATTATTGAAATTACGGGACTGTGAAGATGTATGATTGTGATGAAAGAATGAAGAATAATGAAATACTTTGATACATTGAACGGGTGGATTTTGTTGTTAGCGAAGCGTCTTGATTTATCCACTGTCAATTGGAGAGCTTACTATGTTGCGTGAACGCTTCTTTATTAACACCAATTGCTTGAAAATGCCGATGTTCAATGTTTTCAATAATTCAAACATTCAAAATATGTTTCTAATTCAGATTGTGAAATGTTCAAGGAGATTTGTCTATAAAATTCAAATATTAGTATGATTTGCTCCTATATCACGAGTTTTCAAGTGAAATGAAATTGATAATTGAAATGTGTTTTGTTTACTGTTTAGCATTTCTCTCGTGCAGAGGTCAAGGCATTCAGTTCTCATTACTGAGTGAAATGTCGCAAGCTTCCATGGGAAATAATTCAGTATGATCTCCATTTCATTCGTAACTGTTTCCGAAGTTACAAACATTCTTTTTCTTAAAAAATACTTACTGTTTGAGGGGAATGAATTGATAATGCTGCAGAGAGATATGCTAAACCCTGAAATGCACTTGAAAGGTAATATGTTTTTAATATATTTATTTTCTGCATTCAAGTTTTCATTATTCTTGGAATTGTAATAATATTTCATTTGTTTTATTGGCACAGGCAATTTTCAAGAGAAGGCTAATTCAATTCAGCAATCTTATCGAGTAATATCAAGTTATACAGTTATCACTACTTCTTGTTGTCTTTTAAAAGACTTAAAGACACCGGTTTCTGTAATATAATACTCAGAACTGAAACCTAAAGACTAAAGTCGCCAGAGGGCATAGTCTTCAGTTCCTAAAAGCACTTTACTCAGGTTCTTTTAGCTTTTAGTTTTCAAAGACTTAGTTGGTATAGTCCTTAGCCTAAAGTGTCAAACAATATCTGGAAAATTCTACGTTTTCAATTAAAGTTGACAGGGTGTTTGAAACTTTTTGAAATTAGACATAAAATTCATTATTTTCATTAAAGCAAAAGTACTGTCCAGGAGTAACAGTTTCTTCTATCATGGAATCTTTAAAGCTTCATACCTTTATCCATAGTATATACCTGTGATTTCATCCAAAAACTGGACCAATGGTTCAATGGGTGAAGAACTCATTTGTGAAGACTTTTAAATAATTGGTATATCAATAGCTTCATCTTAGGTCCAAGTCCCAACTTCAACATTTTTCTTCCCTCTTTGGGAAAGTTCCCCCTTGAAATTTTGAAAATTTGTAATTTCCATTTCGACAACCCACCCCTGCAGAAGGTATCTGAGAAGGTACCCTTTGAAGCAAGACAAACGTAGTAAAAAATGGATTGATTCCTGTAATTTCACACTCATTCCTTATGTCTATGATCACTTGAATGATGATCAATGATAGTTAATAATACTGTAAGTGAATATTCTAAAAAGTGACATCTTGCATACTGTGCCTCAAGCCTCGTAGAATCTCTGGAACAGAGAACCAGGACTCTGGTAAATTGGGGGTGCAGCCCCTAGAAGCCAGAGGTTCTGAGAAAAAACTCAAATTCTCGCCAGTTCGTTCATATCTTTCCATTGCAGTATTATCACATGTCACAAAACCAGTGTATCTTTGAATAAGTTTAGAACTTTTTCAGTAGTGAAAGTGAGCCTCCTGGATTGGAACAATATGAGCCACCATCGGAGTTATATCAGGAGGACCACATTGACGGGGAATTCAAGGAAGTGATCAATGAGGCTCGGAGATGGCAACTTGGCATCAGGGTGAGTAGTAGGTACCCAAGATATATGCGTTAATGATAGTCCATTATATATGGGCCTGGGTGTTATCTACACATTAGCCATGGACTATACTCCATGGACATTACTCCATGGACTATATCCTTGGAATATAGCCATGGACCAACTCCATGGACTATAGCCATGGGCTATAATACTCTGAATGGAGTATGGACTATAGCCGTAGACTAATTACTGGCTGTACTTTACGTGTGTCTGCATGCAGCAGAGAGGTGGTTACTCCAAGTTGGTAATCCAAGGTCTTATCTATAAAGGTGCTATGGGTAATGGGTATATTACTATATTACAAACATATCAAAGTACTGCAAACCGATGTTATACTTTATACCAATTTACTTTACACAGGTATTCACGCAAGACAAGACGCTAATTCAGCCTGAATACACTTATGATTACATGATGGCGCACCAGGGATGCCACAAGCTCCATTTCTACTGTTCAGGTGATTTGATATTTCAGATAAGCAGCACCAGCACCTTTTTCAGGTTATAAAATATACACTTATTCCACAATTATTCTATAGATACTTCTCATGATATGATATGTTTTATTTCATATTGATTTATGCCAATTTATCACTGTGTCAACACTTCGTCAGGTAACGAGAAGAGACAACGTCGGTTGCCCTTCATCTACAATCACCAACTCCCTGACTCTAACCCTGCACATATCATCCCCGTACCAATAGACCCTGCCAACCACCCCTATCTCAACAAGAAGTTCCCCAGCCCCTCCAGATCGGAAGTTAGGGCAGAAGTTGACTGGCTTTGCAATTGTTATGGATACTGGAATTAAAATTAAGTTGAATTAAATGGAATTTGTCAGCATGATCGTAAGATAATATTTGATTGTTATCACAGGATGCCAAAAGAGTAAATCTGGCCCTTGCAACTTTGTAAAAGAGTAAAAGCAGTCCAATTTGTTACCCTGAACTTCTCCTTTTTTTCAGGGAACCTGACAGGACTACTGACATGTCGGAGCTCTTCTGTCCTGGATTTATCTTGGAAGTTGACAACATGTTCAATATCTACATAACCAGGTAGGTACTTGTTATGTATTATTTGGTTGAATGATTCGCTCTCAGTCTCTCACTGTCTTAATGTTTCTATTCTCGAGGTTGAATTTTACGGTAAAAGTTTTACAAACTGTTACAAATCCAGAAATTGCTAAGGTTACTTTATATTAGTCCTCATTTGTTAGGTTTACTTAAATAGTATCTGTTACATCGTACCAATATTATAAATTGAGCATGACAGTGTGGCCCTGTGTAAGGTTTCAGAGAACTCGGAGGAAATATTATACTTCTTCGTGAGTGAATTTTAATTCAATCCGGATAAAATCGTAGAATCTAGAAGTGTCGTGATTCACTGGAATGACAGAAGGCTTCAATTTACTTCTTCATTGTTCACCAAGATTCAATAGATTGTGCCGTGTTTATTATTGTTGCAAATTATTTCAAAAGCTGGCAATTATTGCGGCGTCACGATAGCTGGAAGACAATTCTATTTCATTGTTGTCAAAATTACTAGAGCAGGCCCATTATTCCTTTATTCGAGATTACTTTATACATGAATCTAGGCGGACAAATAGCAACGATCTACCCTGCCCGCTTTAATTTCAGCCTTAAGCTTACCATTCACTCTTTCGGGCCTTTTTTCTTTTACAGGGATTATTGACTTCCTTCAAGTATTTTGAAATTCGAGAGGCATTTATCACGGAATTATTTCTTACCGGTCTGTACTGTAACTAGTTTTTGTTATTGGTTTCAGGCTCAGTCAAAAGCGGATTCAGTATGGTCACCATGGATCTACAAACTGTTGGGTGGACTTGGAGTCACCAAAGGGAAAGCCCCCAAATGGTAAGGCTCAATTCCTTCCATTGAGTACCATAATCAGATCTCGGTTTCTAGCAAATATGTGAGTGCGTTATCCATCCCATTTTGACTAATTCTGCCCCTTACTAATTCTGTCTTGCAGCTGTTCGAGTGAATCAGATGGTTTCATATTGACTGCAATCACTCCGATCTTAATTGCAGCTGTCGTAGTGGCGGCAGCTGCCGTTCATTTTGAATAATTTCATCCCCTTATTCCTCTCTGACCTGCTGCTGTTAGAGTAGGCAGTTACGAAATAGTGCTCATTTTGACTCCTTTCACTCCCTACTTACGCATCCTGTTTTGACAGCTTTTATTCCAAGGTACTTATCCCTTTATTCTCTCCTCTTTTCAGCTGTTGGAGTGAGACAGATGGTGTTCAGCTACCCAAAGTACGTACACCGGCTCTACGTCTACCTCAAGTGGCTGGACGACCCCACTGTGGGTAAACCAGTAGTGGAGATGATCACCCCTACGGTGGTGATTGCTGTGAGCGCTAAGCCGGAGTTAGGACAGAGTTACACGGCGGGGGAGGCAGGGGAGTTCTACTTTGAGATAGAGCATCGGGCTGCTAGTAGACTTCACAAGATGGTGCTGGAGAAAGAGAGTTCCACTCCACAACAACCCAACATAAGTGAAGACCAATACTCCACAACAACCCAACGTTAGTTGGCAGCTACTGATTTATTCTACCGCTGTGCAGCTACTTACTTATTCCGCATGCTGAAAGGAAAAGTTGCATCACCACAAATCAGAAAAGAAAATTGAGTACTGTAGGTTTTTTTGTCGTGAGTAATTCTTTAAATTTGAGGCTGTTGAGCTCCTTGTCCTACAGATAAGTGAAGACCAATACGAGTACATCACGGGAATGATGGATAAAGTGAACATCTCTGCTGGTAACGGCGGCCCCTCCTACATCCCCCAACCCTCAGTGAGTTGCAGTCGTCAGGCCCCTCCTGCATACGGCCCTTCCCAGCAACCCCCTGGGATCCTGTTCGACGCCCAGCAGCCTCCCATGTACTCCTGCGAAGCACCTCTCTTCGTCACCCAACCCTCGCCCGGGTGCAGCGTAACCTCCCCTCCCATGGAAGTTATCAACGGTTTCGAGCAGGACATGCGTATGGCTGCGTACCAGGACGCCTTCTCTCCCATCAGCGGCGCTCCGTCACCCTGAGTGTCTCTCGCCACAGAGTGTGGGGTCCTCTTTCTCTGCTTCTTCTACAACGACACTCGGTCGAGAGGCTCTAGGTGAGTTAGGGCTGTGAACAGTGAACGAATACGTTATTATGAAGGAATAGGATATTAAGCGGTTACATGTCGAAGTGGTGACCGTATACCGCAACTTACATGGTCGAGGCGACAGCCGAGACTGTGTAAGTTAGATAATGGACGAGGCGTGCCGAGTTCATTATCGAAGGTATACGGTCACAGCTGAATCATGGAACCGTTTATACCCCGACCGGAAATAGTTTTGGGCCTATAGTTATTCTCGTCAAAACAACAGCATTTCTTCCCACTCGGGTCTGACGACCCTCGTCCGGATTCAACGCTTAAGTAGATTTTGAGTGCTCCTTTATAAAATCAAATATCATTTTAACCTTTTTTGCACTGTCATTCAATGGAGACCGTATAACCAAACTTACACGGTCGCTAAGACAAGCTTGGAAGGGGTATAATACCGTTTATAGGAATGTTTCATGAATACAGTATTGCCTTTTTTATGTTTATATGTTAACGATTGTTTGCTCCCTCAGAAGCGCACAGTGCGCGGCTGCGCGAGGAAGGTCTCACTGCGGCTACGGCTCCTGGAGACTACCCTTTCATTCACAGCAACGAGCCTAACCTAAACGAGGCTGCCGTGACTTGGACCAACCCCTACTCGCCCTTAAGTGAGGCGTCCACCATAGTGGAACAGGTGGGCCCCCCGAACAAGGAATTCAAATTTTACGTTCTTTATACAGGATTGTTACGATGCTGCACCCACCTACCTTCTTACTTTTATTTTTAGTAAGTTAGTACCTACAGCATACAGGTACCATATTCAGTAACCTATTCCTCCCTCAGCCAAACGAGTACCAATTCTGAAACGGCCAACATATTACAAGATGCATCCATGTACAGGTGGTAACCTCCACTCAACTCTTAAATCGGTGGAGTCTGAACTGAAATACCTAATCGATGAGTAGGTTAATAGAGTGTTTATTGGACATTCGATTTAATTCCTGTAAAAACAACTTTTCTCAATTCCATGGTTTTGAATATCTGCAAAGAGTGTTCTCTGAAAAACGGATAACGGTGAACTATTTTGAATCTATATACCTACAGGGGAATTTATTCTTCATTTAATCTAGACGATCGAAAACACCTTTTTATTTCAACTTAGAGCTATTGAAATGAATTAAAGGACTTATCGTCCCTGAAAATCCTATTTTTGGACATATGACATGTTTTCTTCTATGGGATTATCGGGTCCGATAACGTTTTTTTAACTTTTTAATCACAGGTTATAATAACATGATCTTTGATTTAAATTCCTTTATTAAAAGTTTAAATAAATCATCTGAACTGTATTTGAGTGGCAATGAATGAGGTATATGCCTGGTATCTATATACTATATCGCTTGATTCTGAATTCTTATTCTCTAATATCTACATATTTGTGGCTCTAATCTCTTCACTGTACCTCTTATCTCATTTTAACTGCCTTTATCTCAATAATAATATTTGTTTTTAGTTGTGATAATTCTTTCCATTCCTTATTTAACGCCAGGAAACCACGCATTTGTAAAATACACACTTCATAATCCATATGATGCTAATTACGAAACTGTTAATTTATAATCCGCAAAATTATAAATCATCACAAGCTTTTGCTAGTCGAATGAACGTTTTAATTTGTTTTGTATACCTTGATGATCGTTTATTTTTTTAAGATAGAGAAAAATTGAATCATATTCATTACTATTAGATTAGTTGATACTTCCATTATTAAAAGTACTAAAGAATTATTTCGTTTTGAAAATAGAGAAAGACAAAATTATGTTAGATATCACAATTGTCAATTTCTACTTTAGTGAAAATGGATGTTTTACTTGTTGAACTTTGTATTGAGAAAAGTTCAACCCAGTTTAGTATGAGATTTACTATTTTTGAAGTTACACAGCATTTGCATTTTGCATCGCCAAATAACTGCAGTTTGATGGATCAACCATTCACGTTGATTCATTGACCAATCAGCGTGCGAATTGACCGCAAACTCGGGCACTGAATGGTTTATGTGATGACGATTTCAGGGTTCTGGCAGCGAGTTAATGTAACGCTGATATTAGTCAGGCCCCCATAACCGTATTGTTCGAGTTATCCCCAAGACGCGTCTTTAATTACTGTCGCGATTAGGCCTCAACCGTTCGTCTCACAACGCCTCCTTACAGATTGAGAGATGGGGCATTGTGTAATACTGTAACGTGTCATTAACATTCCCACTGTAATTAGTGCGACAATGGCGGTTTGAATAAACATAAAGCTATAGAGAGATAGATCTTAGAAAAGTGAGTCGTATACATCGAATGGAGGAGATAGAGAATGGTGTGCTTGTTTCTTTGTTGAAATGTAGATAAGATCAAGAGGATGTAAGAACCTTTTGAATTCCTACTTACAACAGCTCATCTCTTACACCTCATCACATCCAAATCAAAGGGACATGTGATAGCTGTGTAAGAGTAGCTTTTGTCCTTGGAGGAGTGGAGAGAGTCTAGGGGTCATCCATAAAAGCATAAAGGACGTCCTCAATGAGGGGGAGTCTGGCTTATGCAGACGTTTGTGACCAAAGGGGGGGGGTGGTTGGCTATATGCGGATGTCCGCAGTTAACAGAAAATTTCGGTGGATTTGACTGGTATTTCACTATAAACTGATGACTTTTTAAGATTTTTAGGAAAAATGCGGACTTCCGGGGGAGGGAGGGGTTTCTGGAATGCGGAAGTTTGCGGACAAGCGGGGAGGGAGGGGTATAGAATGACGCTACATTCTTACATGCCTCGCCTGGCAAATGCAATGGATGTCCTTTATGTACGGCATGTTAAACAAGGAACTGAAACCTAAGGTTTCCGTAGGTATAGAATTCGTTATTCACCTTCTTGTCATGTATTACTGTTGCACTCAATGAAAGTATAAACCTCTCACACCTTTGCTTATAAGCTCATGCTTACAACGCCCATTTCCTCGGTACAGGTTTCTCATTAATCAAAAGCGTATTTGTCGCGGGTTTCATTAAATGATTCATCCACAATTAAGCAGTTACTACTCAATTCCTGCACCTTTAATCCCGTCCTATTCCAAATTTGGATTGAATGATGTTGCAGAATTGCCAGTAGCAACACGAAAGCTAACATGATCATAAAATAATAGGCTGCGAGTCCTATCACGTGTCATTGCAATGTAAATCACGCGTATGTAATGTGACAGAGGCCTAAGGTTTGGGGCAGGCGGTTGCATTGTCAAGGTACTTTGACACATCATCGTATGAGGAATCTCTCAACTACCTTGAAGCTGTCGATTCAATTATCAACATCATGTGCCACTATACGAGTTTGGAACGCTGTGTAACTTTCGTGATGATTTTCGCTTTTGCTTCAACACTATACGGAAGGCGCAAACATGATTCAAGAGATTTGTCGGCGCGCAAATCCAATTAAGTATGCGCGCGCACAGAATTGGGCAGGCGCGCGCAGCTAGGCCTAAATTTCTTTTGTGCCTACCTACGTAATCGCCTTGAAGCAAAAGCGAAACCATTTAAAAGACAAAAGTGCGTTGTATGTACCAAGATAGTATGTCATATGCGCTTTATTATATGATTCAATTACTCGGTCGGACGTTAATAAAGCCTGCGTGTTAACATTAGAACATCCAGACTAGATCAGAGATCTCAGTCGCCAAATTTCAACCAGAGAACCAGCATAATTCCAATGTGTGCATTGATAAGCACACATTGCAGTAATTCTCATAAGGAACTAACACAGTAAGAAGCGGTATATAAAGACAAGATTCATTCATGAGAAAATATAACCAATATAGAAAGATCACACAGTATAACTCCACATTCTGTCGAATTCTAGCAATTATTCACCACATATAACGCTTCACTCAAGCACCAGTTAAAACCCCGCAAAGTAAGTAAAGATTCAACACATTTCAAAACTCTCAATTCTAAATAGAAATGCAGTGACGGTCCTAAATTTACGTAACTATGAATAATGCTTGCACGTGTACTAGTTACCATTGAAGAGACTGATGAAATAGTCAATAATTTTCAGTAAAATTGTGCATTTTCAGTGAAATTATGCATTTAAACTCCGGTTATTACGTCAATCATTTGTTTGAACTTACCAAACTACCCTTATTTATAGTATATAAAGTTGTGTGGTGATATAGCACTGTATAAACACTTAAACTGGCAGTGGATTGCGTAGGTGTCACTGAGACTTGGTTCGACATTAGGGGCCATCCAGAAATGAGCTCATCACTTGGGTATGTATGTATGTTTTGGAAATATGAGGTAGTGATGAGGTAGTATGTATGTAGGTTTGCAAAATGATGAGCTCATCACTTAGAGGCGAAATTTTGACATCAACCACTCGTTGGAAAATTGGGCCAATGTTGGACCTAAATTACAATTTAGATGATCTAACTTAAATTGCAGTAGTAACGTCACTTCAGCCTTTCATATTGATTGAGTGACGTAACATAAATCTTGAAATGATGAGATGAGGTCGGGGTATGTATGTATCTTTCCCAAAAGATGAGGTAGTGATGAGGTAGTATGTATGTATGTTCAAAAAAGGCCGATTTTTGATGAGCTCATTTCTGGATGGCCCCTTAGCAAGTCGCGCATACACGAAGTGCCAATACTGTTAAATCAGTGTCACGTACGTATAAATTACGCGCTTGTGGAAATGTCAAACTCACTCAGGCTACGTCACACTGCAGGCCTATGATAAGCATGTATAATGTATATATTGTATAAACATTCCAAAACGTTATGTAATATGTATGTGCAGTAAAAATATCTTAAAAAGCGAGAAGTTTAATAATCATATCACCAAGCTTTATTCACTTATAAAAGAAAAATAAACAACAAATCGATAGAAAATAATTCTGTATAATCACAATGTATAAAGTCAGCCATTATTTGAAAATTATTAAATTAAAACTAGGGGTTACACATGCACTGCGTCCCAGTTTTACAAACTAGCGATAAATTAATGAATGGCCTTATAATATCGATATGTAATCATTTCACGATCACGGGGTGGCAATCTTAAAGCTTATAAGTATTTTAGCAATTCCTTAAAGGTGAAAATCACTTCAGGGCAAAAAATCCCTATTAAGATAGGGTGAGATCGTGCATATTATATATAACACTTCCTTGAAAATATGAAAATGATTCGAAAGCTTAAGCTTCAACTTCCTTTAAAATTTAATAGCGTTGCACAATCAAGGAGTTTGGTAATATAATACTGAGTTGACTACGTTGAGTCAAAGAATGAACCGTTGGAAACAGAACCACGCCCTGGCCAAATGCAGCTGAAAAGAACACTACTTGCCAGCTGGCTGCTGCACGTGCAAAGTACACTACTTGCCAGCTGTGAAGCTGCACGTGAGAAGTACACTACTTGCTGGCTGCTGCACGTGCAAAGTACACTACTTGCTGGCTGCTGCACGTGCAAAGTACACTACTTGCTGGCTGCTGCACGTGCAAAGAACACTACTTGCCAGCTGTGAAGCTGCACGTGCAAAGCACACTACTTGCTGGCAGAGCCTCTCCGGGGTGGCAAGGGCGGTGCCCCGCGGCTGATAGTTTTTGGGGGGAGGGGAGGAGGTTTCCGATCCACAGGACTAGGAGAGGACACAGACGGACGGGACTTGAGCGGGATGGGCGGCGGAACAGAGGGTGAGGCGTTCGGCACTGAGAGAGGCGGCGGCCGGTTCTTCTTGGCTCTACCTGTAGGACATTGTTTGTTTAATAAAATAATACAGGTTTTTATTTCACACTTAAAAGAGTTAAAGACCCTTTGGGATACTTCAATCAACCACATAATTTGGAGCCATGCCCTAACAAGTCGGATGAATGAGTAACTCACTGAGGACAGGCTGTCTCGGGTCCCCACTTGGGGAGGTAGAGGAGGTGCGAGTGGAGGGTTGTCTCCCCTCCCCACTCGGAGGGGTAGAGGGCGTGCGAGGGGGCTGCCGAACCATCCCCGAGGGAATGTTCCTATCGTCGATGTGGATGAAGCGTGCTGCCGCGTGGATATCTGTCAAAGACTCGCCTGAAAAGGGGATTGGTTACGATCATTTAATTGTAATTTCATGTAATTTCCAAGTGGCGCAAGATCTGCATTAAATAGTAATACTCAAATCAGAAATGCTCATTAATCATGCTGGTTCAGCAGAAAATCTGCACGAAACAAGCGTCTTACTGACGTAATAATTCTAAGGACTGAATTTAGAAAAGCCAGAAACCTGAAGTGCCAGAGGAGTCCCGTTCTTTAGTCTCTATGATGCTGGCCAAGGTGCTGACATTGGATATGGACCTCTTGGGCATGCTGGGTTGGCTAGGAAGTGGCTTTGGAGGGACGCCACCTGGCGAAACAGTGCCTCTTGGCGGCACACTGCCAGGCGCCCCAGTTCCCCTGGGCGAGGTGTTGGGGGAGCTGGGCACGGCCCCTGTTCTGGGTGGGGCACTGGGGCAGTTCCCCGTTCTGGGCGGGGCAGTAGGGGAGTTGGGCACAGGTCCTGGCCTGGGTGGTGCACTGGGGGAGTTGGGCACGGGCCCAGTTCTGGGTGGGGCAGTGGGGGAGTTGGGCACGGGCCTGGGAGGGGCACTGTGTGAGTTGGGCACGCCTTGGGCAGGTGGGATGGATCTGGGTGGGAGGGTGGAGTGCGGTGTCCGTGGTGGGACGGAGGTGGGAGGGGACTGCTTGTTGAAGATCGTATCCAGATACTCCCCATCTTCAGTAGAGGCCAGGGTGGGCGCTGAAAGTGGGAGAGAGTTAGTCAAATCACAGACAGACACACAGGCAGACACACATACAGACACACAGACAGACACACAATCACACAGACAGGCACACAGACAGACACACAGAAAGACACACAGATATTTTGAACGGAACTGCCAGTTCGTCTGAGTTCAAATTAATGTATCAGTGTAATAGTCCTGTATTTTTGCTTCATACCAGGACATAATTTCTTATCTCGCCTTATGCATTTAGCGTCGAATTTCAAATTTCAGTCCCATTATTTTGTTCTTGTTGAATGTTGAAGTTTTGAATTCCAAGTTGACAGAAATACCGAACTTGATGCTTTCCATGAAGCAGTATCATGTACAAGTTTCTCCAAGATGGCATCAAGAAAGGCTTCGGGAAGGACAGGGAGTTGTCAGCCTCCACTAGTGAGCTGACATCCTCTAAAAACCCAGAAAACTCCACTCTGCAAGCCGCTCAGTACATCCTCAAATCCTCGGTTAGCAACATTCAGAGTGTGGGTCCCGGTCCCCTCTACCGGTCCCAAAGCAGCATAACGATAGGAGAGGATATCTCAAGACAACCCTCATCCCTCCCCGCCAGTCACATGACCTGGCGTCAGGGGGATGCGAATCAGAGGATAAGAGGCATGTCCTCAAGAAGTGATACCATAGCTCTGCCGATCAATGTTAGTCTGGCGGCGTATCTTAGTGATGAGATGGAACCTCTCACAGACTACGTTACAGATCTATCCACATCCTACAAATCTATCAGATCAGATGACACCTTCCTGACTAGAACAGGTAAGTTACAACTTTTTTGCAGGGTAACCAGACAATTTGACGATTTGACCAGACCAGTGCAACCCAAATTCATGAAGTCACTACCAGAAAAACCCCCAAACGAATTCCTCCGTTTCAGTCAAATACTTCCCCCAATTCCAGGTCCCAGCGTGGCTGAGTGTACGGCTGAGTTGGAAGCTGAGGCAGAGAAAGCACTGCAGGAGATAGTGGAACTGGCAGAACACAACGAAGCCCTGGACACAGCCCGGTACATGGAGGGGTGCAGGAACACAAACTCAGGTACACATAAACTCAGGTACACACAAACTCAGGTACACAAACTCAGGTACGCACAAACTCAGGTACGCACAAACTCAGGTACGCACAAACTCAGGTACGTACAAACTCAGGTACGCACAAACTCAGGTACACACGAACTCAGGTACGCACAAACTCAGGTACGCACAAACTCAGGTACACACAAAGTCAGGTAAGCACAAACTCAGGTAAGCACGAACTCAGGAACACACAAACTCAGGTACGCACAAACTCAGGTACGCACAAACTCAGGTACGCACAAACTCAGGTACGTACCTCTCCATACTACAGTCTCAGCTGACGACGATAATCACAAGATGTTCGAAAGCTTCTGATTACAACTCTCTCGTATATCAGTTATATCGTTTAAACTCCAATCTCTTGATATCAGGTACGCAGCCAAGTTCCTGCAGAGTAACTACGACCTGAGCATGGAAGTGCTGAACTTAAGGACCCGGTATCTCTCCATCAAGTTCGCGTTCCTGAATGGTATGATTGAGAGGCTGGCGCACCTCAATAAGGACGCTGTGGCACCCACCTATCTCACCATGTCCACTTTCAACGACTGGGTCAAACACTCGCCAGTCATTGATGATATCCAGGACAAAATGCTGCGGGTCCGGACCAAGAAAGTGCGGATAAAGAGGAACTTCCTGTCAGCATTCTTCAAGGATAAAGGCATGTTTCAGGACTTTGAATCTGAACGTTGTGATAACGTTCGGAGCATCAGTCTCCGACTGCAGTCTGTGACTCAGGAAATGGTGTACATGCGAGGGGGTGACATTGACAGTCTGCACCGACAACTAGCACACATCCTCAATGAGAACTCCTCCCAGACAGAAGAGGGTCTGGATGTCTTGCGGAGTCTCCTGGGTGACGCCTCCTCCTTTGAGAACAGGAAGATGGACGAGTATGTGAAGGAATGTCTGGAATGTGAGCCGGTGGAGACTGACCATGTCTGGGAGAGTATCCTGGTGTTTGAGGATGGGAATCCGGACCCTTACTCAGAGAGTATCCCGGGAGCTAACCCCTCCAGGTATCAGGAGTATGTCAGTGCTATGACTCTCTACATCTGTGATAAGTTGAAACATGCTGCTGTATCCATGGACCATATTGGGGTGTTTGCTACCTTCGAGCAGAGGATAATGCCAAGGATTTACAGACAAGCTACTGCTACAGTCTCCAAACCAGACACTGATGCTGAAATACTGTACAAATGTCAGAGAATATGCGGGTAACGTATGTTTCAAAGGATTTATCTGATTATTTAACATACATCATCAATGATCCAGGGTCTTGACATAACGGAGAACGCTATAAGCACAGCATCTAAATAGCTAAATGCCTGAAAGTTGCATTGATATAGACCTTGCTTCTGCAGTTAATTGTGCAGTAACTTTCTTCAGGTACACCCAAGACCAAATAGGGATACCGAAGCAATTCATAACCAGTGAGAGCATACCTTACTGCAGCGCAATAGCCAGACTCAAGTGTCTCACCTTTTCCATGACACCTACTAATATCATGCAAACTATCAGCTACGCTGCTAACGCAATACACCAGGTCAAGAGGGCTTGAAAGCAGGAACATCTCATGACCTGATCAGCAGGGACACATTCAAATATATAAACAAAGTGCACTAGAAAATAATTTGAAACTGTTCAACGTCAGAGTCAGGATAATAGTCTAACGAATGAGGGGCATGTTCCATTTGATGACGTCATTTTTCTAACGAATAGAACCATAGAGTTTGGTGGTATCTATTGTCTGAAGCACCCCTTGCCCCCACAGGAAATGAAGAAAGTGAGCCCTGGAGCCGTAGTGGGAGCGGATGCTTTCTTCCCTGTTTGGGTGTACTGCATCGTGAGAGCTAAGATACCCAACCTGGCTAGTCTGGTTCACTTCCTCAAGGGATATCTGAACCCTGCTCTGCGCTACTGTGAGATCGGGTATTACGTCACTTGCTTGGAAGGGGCTTGCGTCTATATTCAGGTACTATTATTCAATATTCAGATACTGTATTCAGGTGAAATAATACAGTATTATAATACTCTTCTCACTTTTATCACTGAGGAAACTGCCTCATAGGGCTCAGTAGTTTGCAGCACAACTCTCAAAGCGATAGGGTATAAGGGATTAATTCATTATTGCACGAGCCATGATCGATGTAGCCATGTAACAAGATCAAGACTTGAATAAGACTTCCTTTTTGCGCAACAGGTGGCTGCTGGGAGGGAAATATCAGAATGCTATGATTGAGTGGTTCTGATTGGTTTCATCACTTTCGTAACTTTTGTCTAATATAACCACTCATTACCACATGCTACGTGTCCCTGTTTTTTCGCGAACGCGCGCGCTTTTCTGAAGGCTCCGTAACATGGACTCATGGAGTAACTCTCATATTATCAGGAATTGCGGGAGTGTGACTTCAACTCTGAGAAGAAGTACTTTGTGTTTGACAGAACGAGATTCCAATCAGACAAGGGAACATTCACTTACGTGAGGGATAGCACTCTCATCGGTTACAAACTCTACGTTAAGACTACCTATCTGACTCAGGTTATATAGCTTATCGCGTTATTTTGAAGTTTCTATTATTTATCAGGATATTGAGTACTTTGTCATTGGTCATCGCTGTTTTGGTGGCATTTTGATAAACTGACCAACAGATAAAAAAAAACCTCACAGACTGCCCAGACTGACAGGATGATCTCGCTTCGCTACAACAAAACTTTTGCTAATTTTCCTTAAATTTCATCCCATCCATCCAGGCCCACAGACTGTATAAGTGCGCAGCGGTCTACACTGGGGAATCAGATGACATTATCCGGGGAGGGATCCTAACCCCAGGTCCTGCCCTGACAAATGTACAAGTGGAACAGTTTGAGAGGTTAATGACGTCATCAGCAGAGGGTTACATCTTGGGGGAGGTGGGTGACGGGGTGCTGTCTGTTACCAGAGTAAAAGGAGGACCAGCTGATGAAGATGAGCAGGCAATGGCAGGTGGGGTTAATAGCGCTGATAATAATATATTAAGCGGTTACATGTCGAAGTGGTGACCGTATACCGCAACTTACATGGTCGAGGCGACAGCCGAGACTGTGTAAGTTGGATAATGGACGAGGCGTGCCGAGTTCATTATCGAAGGTATACGGTCACAGCTGAGATCATGGAACCGGATTATACCCCGACCGGAAATAGCTGGGACCTGCTATTTTCTGACCAAACAACAGTATTTCTTCCTACTCGGGTCTGACGACCCTCGTCCAGATTCAACGCTTAAGTAGATTTTTGAGTGCTCCTTTATAAAATCAAATTTCATTTTTAGCTTTTTTGCACTGTTATTCAGTGGAGACCGTATAACCAAACTTACACGGTCGCTAAAACAAGCTTGGGAGGGGTATAATAAGCGGTTACATGTCGAAGTGGTGACCGTATACCGCAACTTACATGGTCGAGGCGACAGCCGAGACTGTGTAAGTTGGATAATGGACGAGGCGTGCCGAGTTCATTATCGTAGGTATACGGTCACAGCTGAGATCATGGAACCGGATTATACCCCGACCGGAAACAGCTGGGACCGACTATTCTACGACCAAACAACAGTATTTCTTCCCACTCGGGTCTGACGACCCTCGTCCGGATTCATCGCTTAAGTAGATTTTAGAGTGCTCCTTTATAAAATCAAATTTCATTTTTAGCTTTTTTGTACTATTATTCAGTGAAGACCGTATAACCAAACTTACACGGTCGCTAAAACAAGCTTGGGAGGGGTATAATGGAAAATATAATCATTGCAATCACCATCTAAAAACTGTTAGTACTACAAGACAGTACAGCTCATTTCAAGATTAACCTTTAACCTGCCAATTTAGCTCAACTTGTGTCAAATTGTTAAAATAGCAAAGTCTCTTACAATCGATAATGCTGTTATTCAAACAGAAAGTGACTGGCTAGAAGTAAAGGACGGGGACTTCACGTCCCTGAAACCCCTGATGGTTCTCATTGTGTCACTCTTCCGGTGTGGAATATGGACTGAAGAGGAGAAGGAGGAACTTCTGAGGAAAGTAGCAGAGGGAAGTGTCTCTGTCCTCCCTGAGTCTGCCTATGCAAGGTGAGAAATGCAGAAAAAGTGAAGGGAATTTAGCATCCTGTGACCTCTGTCACTGCTTGATACTTTGCAACTTTGTATTCAATTCCATTGTGGTACTTTGTATCTTTTTATTTCAGTATATTGCGCACTGGTCTGAATAATGTCTCTCCTCAGGATAGCGATACAGTACGGCACCTACTTGAAGAATGAGGCAGGAATTGGCAGGTTTTTGGAGGAGGTTCAACTCCTGCTCAGGTACCTCAACAATCTCAGTACCTTTGCTCCTGTAGAAGGTGTGATCTCTGAACTGACAATGACTGGCATCAGAAAGTTCCAAATACAACAGAACTTATCAGGTTAATGCAGTATTCCAATTTACTCACTCATTCCCCTTCCTCCAATTTGCTCACCCCTATTTTAATTGATCCTTTCCCAGTTCCCTCACCTCAAATACTCCCCCTTTCCCAGTTTCTTCACCCAAATTATTCCCCCTTCCCAGTCCCCTCATCCCCAATATTCCCTCTTCCCACTAGGTGAGTTCCTTGAGAAGCTACCAGAAACAGGCATGTTGACACGAGACACCCACAACCGACTAAGAGGAGGTCTGAAGGCTGTGCTAGCAGATACTCTGAAGCTAGGATACCACCTCCATTGTAACCCTCTTATGAAGGACAACATCGACAAGATGACAGCTTTTATAAAGGAGATACAAGACGACTGCCGGCTAGGTGAGTAAACCAGGGTATAAGTTTAGCCTGACACCAAGCCACTGTGGCACTATAAAAAATAGTTCACCCTGATACCAGGTCACTCTGAAACTAGAACACCCTGACACCAGGTCTCTCTGACACTAGAACACTCTGACACCAGGTCACTCTGACACAAGAACACTCTGACACCAGGTCTCTCTGACTACAGTTAACTCTGACACCAGGTCACTTTGACACCAGGTGACTCTGACACCACTTTGACAACGGTTCCCTCGCTCAGGTGTTTACGTAAGGGGCAGTTTCTGTGGGAAGACCAGGTCAGCACTCCGCAGGCAGATGTATGAAAACGCAGTGGCTTCGTGGTACCACCCTCACACTAGCATAGTGATAGCAAACCCGAGTCAGTTGACTAGCCAGGTTTCATAGCAACAGTGGTCACGTGCCATAGCAACAGTGGTCACCTGATATAGAAACAGTGGTCACGTGTCTTAGCAACAGTCTTCGAGTGTCATAGCAACAGCTGTTGTCAAGTCAAATCGCACTACATAACATAGCAACACAGACACACTGAATAGTAGGTGCAATGATGGAGTGATGGCTTGCGCCTTGTTTGGTTCAATTATATTTCGATTGAAAAATCAAACGATAAAGAATTGCTGCGCGTTTGATGATAATAATAACCATTTATTTGTGGTGCTTTATAGCAGGGGACCTTAGTAAAAGTATAAGTAACAATTAATTGATCATCGAATTTGATAAATGTTCATTTTTCATAATAAAACAGTCGCATTGATCGATATAGAAGTTCATAGTATTGACGTATTAAGTTGAGAAAATGTGGAATATAAAATTTTATAAATGAAGCATAAACATAAATTTTAGAGCAGTCAAATTAAATTCAAATAAAGTAATCAATCATCGTCTAATCACTGGTTGGATCTCCTGAGCAGCTTATCTACCAATACTTGCCGCACAAGCTGTTTCCTGTAATCTTTCCAAATCCGCCCTGAATTATACTCCTTCAACAGTGCATCTACCGTGATCTTAGAGTTGGTCAACTTATCAAAGAGTTTGACCATGGTCTCCCCCGACTTGTGGAGCATGAAGGGGGTTTTGGGGAGGTAGAGGATGGTGGTGGCCTCCTTGGCGCCTACCACATAATTCTCCTCGTGAACGAAAGGCAGGAACATGTCACCGGGAAGGTATGAACAGACGGACAGGTACTTGAGGGTGGGGAAGAGAGGGGGCGGGGACGGCAGGCTCAGCTTTCCCCGCAACTCAGCAGGCTCTTCCTGATGCACACTCAGCCCGAACCCGCTTAGTAACGTTATCAAGGACCGTGTTGTGCACGGAGTTCTTGGGTAGTCTGGCGATGGTAGTCCCACAAGGCAGGGGCTCTTGTTGGAGGAAAATGCGTTTTTCTAAGACTGCACAGCCAGACACTACGACATGTGCGTACGTGTCTAACACTACTGGCCGATTCTTCAAAACTTCGGAGGAACGATGGGCAAGGCAGAATTCTTCACCTCTAACAATCACTTCACCTTTTGCGAATTTCTTGATGTAGGAGGAATCAATGGCCCGCTTGATGTCACTTTCGGAGACGCCCTCTACTTGTGGTATCATTTTAATAGCGTTAGCCTTCATCGACCTTTCCTCGTCATGGTAGGTGGCTAAAAGCTTCGAAAAGTCTTCTTTCTTAAGCGTGAAGCATTCAGAGTGTTCTGCAGCGATAACAGTGAAGGAGCGAGGGGCATCATCTAGCAATCCCAGCTCACCAAATCCACTCCCCTCCTCAATAGGCTTACCGTGGGGTTGAATTACTTTCTCAGTTTCAACAGGATCCGTGTCTGGGGATGGACATTCTTCTGTACATGGTTTTGTGACTTCTTTGTACAATTGCACTGAACCGGAAAGGATGAAGTAGAAAAACATGGGACACGATTTTTCAGTGAAGATAACCCTGCCCTTCTCATAACAGTTATATTGGATCTTGGCGGCTAACTGTCGTTTCAGGGGAACGGAGAACTTGTCAAAACACTTCATTCTGTTCATGCAACCAAGGATAACAACTAAATCTTGATTTGACCTCTTCTCTGGTTCTTTGAATAGGAGCAACTTCGAATGAATGGTTAAAACTTGATGTTGTTGTACAACTTTTGAGAAAAGGGCTACGTCGAATACGCGTTCTTGAACCCTGCCAGCCACCATGCGTCGCATCACAAAACCACGATCTTTTCCTGAGGATTTGAGTTTCTCCCACCGTAAGAAATGAATGAAGACGCGTGACAACATTCGCCATCGATAACACCTCCGAAGTTGGCATGTATCATGAGATTTGATACCACGTCTTTTGTGGATCGAACGAGAGTTGGAAGAAACTTGAGAAGCTATAGATTCTTTTTCTTCATTACTTGAAATCTTGGACATTGCCTCCATGATTTGTCAAACTGAACATTGAAATTACAGAACTAAAAACACGGGAATCATTAGCTAATGAAACAAAATGATAATCCGTTGGCTACTTTTTATCACTCAATCTGCACGTGCGTTGCTATGGGATACAAGAATGATGTCGTAATGCAAAATTATCCAAGTCCTCTAATAAACCAACTTACCCATCAAATCAAAACATTACGAAAAGGTAAGAATAAGCGTTACGAGCATGTACCATCATATTATCACAAATGATAAACAAAAACACTTCTTGTATTAAAATAAAAGCCTCGACTCACGCACAACAGATTACATGTACATGTTAGAGTAATTGCATATCATCATCACCACGAGACACTTCTGATGTTCTTAAAAAGTAGCAACTTTCGAAGTTTCCCAAAGTAATGATCCGGCCGTGATTCGACGAAACATGGTTTACAGATGGAGCAATCTTAATAGTTTTGTTAATAAAGAGTGTTCATACGCTAAACGTACAAGGTAGGTGTTGCTATGGAGTGCTAATTGAGGTACCTAGCATAAGTGGTTATTACTTTATTCATACATTTATCATGTTGTATTTGTACGAGAAATGAGTCGGAACAAATACAGAAGCAACAGCAGATACTAAATATGAACGTGAAAAAGCATATATTGCATATTACAGTGAGACAGTGGTACATATCTAGTGGTTTTGGCAGCGTAGAGAAAATTCTCTTCATTTCATGACAGACTGATGATCACAACTGAACTATTAAACGAACAAAACAAGTGAACACCGCACAAAAGAAGATACAAAGCTGTGATAACAATTTAGAAGATTGCCAGCTGCATATAATGCTTACTTGTCGACTTGATTCTCAATACCTATCACGGAATAGTTGTCAGACACAAACTCAATTCTACCCACGGTCGATTTCTCACGATTTAATAGTAATAATGGGTATTATTATAGACAAATTAAAATGTATGGGACTTCCACGAGGACTCATAGCTTAAAAGCTTGAGCAGATATTTTTGATAATCATATTTTAGTATTATATAGGGTCAATGGGCCATAGTAAAAGACTATGTATATTATAACCAATACAATGAATGAACATTATCACTCAATTGTTTGTGTTTGAAGTTAGAAAAGAAATAAGAATTGAGTGAACTCCTAAATTTTGGTCATTCTGAATTTTTGAATTCTATATTTTGGTTGGTGTTTATTGTGTATAACTCACAATGTTTGGTGTCTCGAAGGTTGTTGTGGCTTTTGCTCCGACTTGGAGTCCGAATGGGCGGTCCTGGCGGCGTAGACCCGCTACTATCTCGAACAGGCGGCCACGGTGGCATAGAGGTGACCCCATCTCGAATGGGCGGTCCAGGCGGCACAGATACGCTGCCATCTCGAAGAGGGGGTCCGGGCGGTGGCTTTGGGTCCCGGGCTGGGAGAGGCGGCCTCGGGGAGTCCTCTGAATCTAGAAAATAATGACGTTATGATAGAGGAAAGTTGTCGGGTTTACATGTAAAAGAGAGGCCGGACCCGAAGGTCCGCAGGAGGATAGCCCCAGAGTGGGACTGTGCCTGTTGTCAGGTTTGGCAGGGACAAAAAATAGAAAAATATTATTACTTTATTATAGGTAGTCGCAAATGGAGGTGAAACTGTGGATTTTTTGCAACGAGCCTGGAAAAGACAGCGAGTACCTCAAAACATTGTGAGACTTCTAAAGAGGTAAAAATCGTGTTTTGAGGCGAAAATCCGATCAGTTTTCCTGCCGTATCCACAGTACACTCACCATTCCTGATCAAGGAACGCGGGGTGGGTGAGGGTTCAGTGCACTCGTCTGACGTCTCACTGTTTGAGATGCAGGGGGCTAGGAGAGGCGAGCACTCCGGACTGTTTTCATGGTCCCCAACCCGTCTACCACACGCATCTCCGCCCGTGGAGAACTTGTACCCGAAAAACTGGAATAAAGAGGGGTTGGTACAAAAACAACTGCAATTTATCCCTTAGATTCACAAAATTAATCCAATGTAATTTTATCATGATCAGTATTGGACCACTATGACTTATCCCTAAAATCTCCCCCCTAAAATTACCCCAATATAATCACCTCTTTAGGGGAGCGAGTGCTGCCCGGAGAGACCGTGTTTTTACTGCCTGGTGTCCTAAGACTTCCCTCGCTGACATCACTCAGACTGCTGTCCCGGTGACGACGGATAGAATCAGACTTAGCTGTCCGATTCCCTGATATCAGAGAGCCAGTTCTAGATTTCTGAGGGAGAAAATGTCAGAATAGGTCTATGGTTACTATGAATTATGGTTATTATGGTAACTGACACTCCCAGTGGAATAATTTTTATAAGTGGCTGGGAATGGGGATTTCGCGGGAAAAACGGCTTTTTTTCTGTCTAGCGGCGTGTCTAAGACTACTTCAGTCATGATTTCATTCTCGATAGCGTTGAATTACATGTCTTCACTAGGCAACATGAGACGATGACGTTACGAAATAACAGATACAAATGGAATAATGTGAAATCACTTTCTTTTCACTACATGCGCCGCGCATTAGTATGTATCAGGCAAAGATGGAAGTTCTGCGGAGGTTACTTCGTATGCAAAGCAAGTAATGTTATTAGTGAGTGTGTTTGCGCGCGTCAGCGCGCGCAACACTACTCAATCCATTAAATTAAGCTTGGAACTCGGGCGATATAACGCAAAGAGCTGCACGTTCATTATAATTTATACTATCATGGAGTCATAAAGTAGCAAAATGCCTTTTGCGTCATAAGGGATTTCACTATCCAAACAGGGACCTCGAAGTCAACATTGCTAAGTACATTATTTCGAAACATATTGAGCCATATGGCTGATAAGGTTCCCACATTCCAATGAATCACAAAAACACTGCTTCACGACAAAAAGTTGATATAATGAGTTCCTGGATGTATAAACAAGCAATGGAATCCTTGCAGCGGATTTTAGAGTCCCTGGCTACTTTGGAGTCTGGCAGCTAGTTTGGGAATATTTTGGCTAGATTAGGATCCTGGTAGCTTTTTTAGGAATGAATGACGCGCGTTTTGTGCGCGTTAATTGATTCTGACGCAGTTTGAAATTGCTCCTTTATCAAAACTAGCGAGTTGAGACCATGATAATAATTGCGCGGCGTAAAGTAGCCAAATATTAATATCAAGTTTCTGTCAACCTAAATGGGCTTTTTTGCTTCGATTTGGACAAATTTTGGCTGGGATTGTCGCTCCAACATTCCTCATATTATTCTACTGGGCTGACACTTCACGCAGTTGCGCCATGGTTGCTATGGTTACTAACCACTTTAGGAGGGATGACTGCCAGGTTTTCCTTGTTGGAGCGAGGGTACACTTTAGGAGGCAGGTCTCTCGGCTCAATCTCCAGACTGAGGTTATACAGGTCTGTTTGGAGCTCGTCAGAGGTCCGCCCACGGAAGGGGTCCAGATTCAGGAGGAAATTCTGTATTGAGGGCGTTAAAATATCAGGATAAACTATGTGATTCTTAAAAGCGGCGCCGCCCCCTTACTTTACATCCACCTCAGTGAAAATCCCCCAAATCGCAGGATACTGAACTCCAGAATTACGCGTAAAATTACCACTTTCATTTATTACCTGTATTGAAGGCTCCGGGATGAAGTTGTACTTTTCATTCTGGTACAGTTTGATTTCACTGATGATATCAGCGATCATCCTGAATTTGCTGAGGTTGATCATGTCGTCTTTCAGGTCCTTATTTCCGTCTTGAGTATGCATAATCTTAGTCTTGTAGATTCCTGCAGATTTGTGGCTTGAAGATTCATGTCCAGTAAACCGCAATGCTAAAACTAAACACTAAAACAAAAACCTTTTGATATGATTTCTTTGGAGATTTGGACGAATCATTAAATTCTTCTATTACATTACCGAGGAGAAAAACGCAAAATCTGTGATATTCGTCACCATACCTATGAATGGAATGCAGGGAGGCTCGCATTTTCTCAGCTGTTCTTTGTAACTTTTAAAGTTCCGAGCTGGCCAACCTCCAACCTGGTGATAAAAACTATGCAATCACATGGAATAGGGATACTGAAGAAACTGGAGACTTAGATTTCTAAAGATTAAACTAAAAAGTCTCAATAAAGATTTTGTAAATCTCTAACAGACTAAGTCAGTAAGTCACCTCATTGAGAAATTCTTCCTCAATCGATTGAATTTGAGACTATTATGAACCAACTACGAATATGACTAAGACTATACAAGCTGAAGAGTGAAGACTGAAATAAGAAGTCTCTACAAGGATTTTGTAAGTCTCTAAGCAGACTGAGTCACCTCATTGAGGAATTCCTCCTTCTCCTTACACAGCCGCTTGATGGTATGGTCTAACCGGTAAACCTCCGCACTTTTCAGTGCACTGTTCACCTCGAACACACCCGTGAAGTTGTTGTACGTCTTCATATTCTGGGGATGGTTCAATGTTAATTCTTTGATAGAGGTATTGTAAGCGAATATTCTAAGGGAGGTTTATAGAAACGTGGGGAGATTTTTAGTCAACGATATGAAAACACAGCTGACATGGTCTGAAAAGTAGCTAGAAATGAGCATAATTGACACGATCTAATATCACTACTATCAGCAATTCTTCTGGCAGGATCAATATTCTCCATCAATTCGAAGACTCGTGTAGCGATGTAGATTCTCTCCTCCAAGTTCCTTGTCTCAACGATACTCTGTCTAATCCAGAACACAAATCGCTCCGAGAAGTTTACCATCTTAGCCATGTTACCGCCCTGTTTTTCCTCGTGAGAACCTGTGATAGAGAGGCAGGGGTAAGCCAATGAGAAACGGAGATTGATCGAGATGTACCGATCAGAGTTCAGTAATCAACCGAGATGAATTAATCAGTATTCAGTAGTCGGTCAGGATGAACCAATATAAATTATAAGGGTGCAGTTCTTTACAGAATAGAATAAACCTAGTGAATCGTAAAAAAGCGGAGCCTCTCAGCAATAGTTCCAGACTCACCTAGCAACTCCTGGGGCGTCACACTCCTATAGAACTCGTTCTCAATGAGAGTAGCCTGTCTGGCTATCTCCACCGGGTGGAGTGTGAAGAGGGAGTACTCGTGTGGGTCACGTGTCAGATGCCACACCACTGGTTCATGCACCACGTGCACTCCGCCACTGTCACCACGGCGACGCTGCTGGTTCTCCTGCTTCCGGTTTATGGTACGTTCTAGGGGCGTGATCCACTTCTTCATCGAGCTCTGCTTCTGTTTACACCTGGAGGGAGGGGTTTGGCAACTGTTTTAGAAGACGAGCAATTGCACTTACGATATAATCAGGTACAGTAACTAAGACTTTAATTTTTCAAGAGCCGCATTTACAATTGAAGAGTACACCCGCTTATTTGGCAGCCCCCTCCTGTTTATACAAAATTTTGAAATCTTCTACGGCCCTCGTATCTCGACTTTCCTGGATTAGGTTCTACGGATTAACCAATTCTTCAAAGTTTCAAAGAACACTCACTGGTCGAAGAATCCCATCATTATGGACACTAGCTCTGTTTCCTTCTCAAAGTCGTCGAAGTGGTAATCGATCCAGTGCCTCATAACGTTGATAACTCGTAGTTGCACCGGTTTTATGAACTCTTTCAGTAGCCGTTTCTGCATCTCAATCTGAAAGTGATATATCATTCAGGGAAAATTCTGTCCAAATAAAACATAAATTTCGAATGCCAATTAACATGTGAATCATCATTCATAATCCTGGACCAAACTTATATACAACATGTGACAAAACAAGCTAAGAAGTACCTTGTCTATGTCCTCAGTGTTCTGGTCTATGAGTTGTTCAGGCAGGGGAATGTTATACCGGTCTATCAAGTGATCCAGGATGTGACGAGGCTTGGCAAAGAACCGGAACGTTGTCAGGAACTGCTTGACAAGGGCCAGATCTGAGGGATTGGCAGGGAGTATAGGAAACATTATCATTTCAAATGAAACCACCACATTAGGAAGATGTCATAATACTCTCTCATTTTTCGAGCTGTGCAACCGACACAACTTCGTCTCGGCGGTATCTGCACAGCTCTCAAAGTGAGAGGGCATTTATTATTCATTACTTCATTAATCATTATAGCATACTGGCAAAGGAGTGAAAGTAGCTGATATCAATCATTTGTAAGTATGAATATCGAACCTGTGTACTTGTGGTAGGTGACGCGCTCTATGAGTTTAAGCAGCGTGCCCTGAGCAATGGTAGGAATGTCCGTGACACCCTTGGTCTTAGGATCCACAAACCGAATGTTGGTGTCGTCATCTGGCACGTTAAACCTGCAACAATAGGTAAACTTTTCCCACTCCGGTTATCTAATTTCCGGATTGTAATTCAGATAATACTCATCTGAAATTGATCAGGGAGGAGACTTTTATCATGTTTTTTCTACGTGCAAAAGGCTACAAGTAAGAAGACAGATAGGAAAGAGGACAGGAAGAGAGAAAGGAGAAAGAAAAAGGAGAAAGAAAAAGGGAGAAAGAAAAAGGAGAAAGAAAAAGGAGAAAGTAAAAGAAGAAAGTATACAGCGCACCTGTATGACTTGGGGAGTATGGAGTAGAAAAGGGACAGAACGACAGGGGACAGAAAAAGAGAAAGGGGGTAGCATACCTGTATGACTTGGGGAGTATAGAATAGAAGTCCAGCTCGGTTGTCTCGACCCTCTCCAATCTCTGGTGAAGGACTTGTCGGGAGTAGAGGATCAGGAGGGCAGACACCCACTCATCCTTGTCTCGATGGTTCCGGGCCTGGAACTTCAACTCCGTGTCTCTGAAAGTAAATCTAGGGTGGACATCAAGGGTGAATATTTGGTTATTAAATAACACAAAAAGTGATGGTGCTGTAGGTATTTAAATTTGCAGTATTTGAATAAAAATTTTTACTTGAATATCACATCAAACTGGGCTGAATCTATCCCGTAATCCTTGATATGCGTGAGATCCTTCATATTGTATCTCTCTTTGAAGATCGTCCTGACATTGGTTGCTTTGGCGTTCACGTCCTGAGGGGTTATTGGCATGAGAGCCCTGGAAAAAGCCAAATATCACCCCTTCTCGCACAATAGTAGGTTGATATGCCTTCATATGCCTAACATGGTACTGATAATTAACCACCTTTATAATTCATGGGAAATATTAACAGTTAACCAAAACTAATTCGTAGAGTGAAATTTATTACTTTTATTATAAAATTTAAGAGTAAAATCAAACCCGTTCGCCTCAGATCGACCCTGTACTCACCCTGGTGCAAATGAGGAGCATTCCATCGAACAAGTAGCAGTGCTTCAACTTCTGTTCTCCCTTTTCGGACACCGTGTACAAGTTACCATCTAGCGGGACACACGTTATTTGTTATGGCACTAATTTTCATTGAAAATTTCCGCCAAAATTTCAGGAAAATCAGAAAATGTGTGCGTTTACACTGTTACAATCAACAAACTGCTACATTCACTCATTGAGAATGTGCTCGTTGCAGGTCTGCGAAAACACCTTGTAGTTTTCCTGGACAGGTTGACTAGTTATATTGGAGTAAATGTTCAAAGTAAGCCCGAGGCCGGAGCACCACGGTATGGACTCATGAAAAATTGCCACAAAGGTAATGAACTAGTAGTGATATGCTATGTGTATGCGATCAATTAAATCTACTCTTTTACCCAATGAAGCATTTGGTAGCACCTTTTGATAGACTTACATTGAAGTTCTCTATTTTCTCGAAAGCTTTGTAAGCCCGCAGAACTCCCGGCTTTCTTGGCGTCAAATGTGGCGTGTTTTCCCTGCGTAATCAAATATTATAGCACAGGTAGCTAATGAAAACTCGAAAACATTCAGAACTCACAATATGGCAATCAAAGGGTTTTTTGTAACGGAAAAAGTGCAAATCGTGATAATTTCATGAACAAATTCCAAAATTGAGGAAGAGTTAGTGAATTGTCTAACAAATGTTACTAATTAACCATGCAAATATTGTAATTATTATCCAAATAGTACCTCGAGTTGGTAAGGATATCATGCTCAATGTTCTCGATTATTTCTGACATCCTTGCGAAGTTTTGCAGGGTTTGTTTTAGGTACATTTCCTCGTTTTTGTTGTCTTCAGGGGAGGTGACTGTCTGTGTGTTCATAAACCCATGCAGATCCTGGGGAAAAGTGTCAATTCACGGGCCACAAAACATAGAAACAACTAAAATGGTTTCTTCTCATGAGCCACAAAAGTAGGCACCACCGAGATTCGAACTCGGGATCTCCTGTTTACTAGACAGGCGCTTTAACCAACTAAGCCATGGCGCCGTTGTTGAGCTGTCATTTCTAACTTCTAAATTCATCACTGCACAACAGTGCTAATGGACGCTCTGAATTCGGTGATGTAACCTGAGTTGCGGGCTGTTAACAAGATAGAGGTCATACTTTGAACCCATCGTGCATATAAAATCATAATGAAATCACAACTGTCTAAATTCCATGCTTTACCTCGACAGTCTGTAAGATATGAAGCATGTGGTAAAGTGGCTCTTTGAGCAAGGTCTTCATGAGACGAGGGATTATCCCTTCTATAACGTAAGGTTGCGGGAAGCCGAGATCCTCTGCTGCATTCTAGTGAGGGGTTTAGTTTTATAGCAAACGTTAATAATATGATGATATTCAGGAAGCATTTCCAATGTGCGATCTGATGGATTACTCACAGGTCACGGCCAAATCACAAAACGAACATGTTGCCAACTTTTACTTTCGACTTTTTGACGAAGCAGGAATCAAAATTTCAATTATACCGTAATTTCCTATTATACCCTGGAATCTTTACCTCGAGGTACGAAACCAATTCTGTGTCGTCAAGTAGTTTCAAAAGTTGTTGATGAGCTTTTGTGAAATTGTTTGCATAGTAGGCGTACACATCATAGTCCTCGGCCTGAAACAAGAAAGGAGATGAATTGAAAATGATTCAACAGTCTGAATTCCGAAATTTCACTAAAAGTTCGTACGTGAGCACATTCACTGCAACGTCCGCGCGCCTTACGTCTACAGTACAAACTATACAAAACTATAAATATAATTGCCAATAATTGAGCGTTGTCGCAAAACGTTTACAACTTCCAAAATGCACAAACCAAGGCTTTTTCCTCGAAAACTACTCCAACGTGAAATGTTGAGTCTTGTCGAATCATCTCTTTGGCTTCCTCCAAGTCGTTGCGGAAGATAAGCTCGAATATGAGGATATCCTTGACGTTTCCAAACAGATAATCCACCATGTCTTCAGATTGCCCTGATTAAGGAGGCTTTTATAACTGCCCATTGAATGAAAGGTCAATTCTCTGAATATGCGAAACAATTCAATCCTGCAATTCAATGTTAATTCATTCAACAACCAAACAATAAACATCTCCATTTAGGTATTAACATCTCCATTGCCCTGACTCTGGTTTAGCAAAGATGGGCATTAGCTTGTTGACGATGACTTGCAGATCCTTGATGTATTGCTCCTGATCAGACATGAACCTTCTTACAGCCTGTAAATAGTGATGAGTGAATTATAAGAATGTGTCATTGACTTCTCTGTTGACGACCACTTATTGCCCGATCTAAGCCATTTTCTCTCTTTAAAGCTTAAAATAGCACGTTGCTAGAACCTTCGATTCTTCACAGAGATTAGTAAATTCATTTCAAAGTTCTGAGCTCCACAAAGGAATTAGAGGACTCGAACTGGAGTGTAAAACCTCTCCCATTTATACGTTTTATCTTGGAATGATTTCAGAGTAACCCTCGACCAATTAAACCCTGCTCCTACCTCCTCGTAGGTAAGGGCAGCTTCTGTTCTGAGGGAGGGTTTAACCACCATTCCCCTTCTCTCCTCCTCGAACAGCTTTCTCAAATCCTGCGGAGGAGTTAGCGAGGTTAGTGCAACCCTCAATAACCCTACCCTTTCCCCTACCTCTACCCCTGTAACCCTACCCTTACCCCGACCCCTGTCAGCTATCTGAGGGAGGGTTTAACCACCATTCCCCTTCTCTCCTCCTCGAATAGCTTCCTCAAATCCTGCGGAGGAGTTAGCGAGGTTAGAGCAACCCTCAATAACCCTACCCTTTCCCCTACCTCTACCCCTGTAACCCTACCCTTACCCCGACCCCTGTCAGCCATCTGAGGGAGGGTTTAACCACCATTCCCCTTCGCTCCTCCTCGAATAGCTTCCTAAGGTCCTGTGGACCGGAGATTGTGAGAATTACCCTTAACCCTGTAAACTATCAGAATACCACACTACTTATTCATTAGAGTAAAAGTCTGGGACCAGGGTACTGAGACTTGGATAACTCTCATAATGTACTTTTGAAGTAACATCTACCATTCCCTCTTGCCCAGTGGAATAATACGAGGATTGTGGGAGCGACAATCCCAGCCAAAACTTGTCCCAATCGAAGCAAAAAAGCCAATTTAGGTTGACATTAGTATTCGGCTATTTTACGCCGCGCATTTATTTATATCGTCTCAACTTGCTAGTTTTGATGAAGGAGTAATTTGCAAACTGCGTCAGAATCCAATTAACGCGCACAGAACGCGCGTCATTCACTCTAAAAAGAGCTGTCACACTCCAAAAAAAGCCATAAGACTCTTAAAAAAGCTGCAGGATCCCAAAGTAGCCATAAGACTCCTGCAAGGGAGTGCAAGGCTACCATCGCTTGTTAATACAGCCAGGAACTAATTATATCATCTTATTGTCGTAAAGTAGTGTTTATCTGATTCATAGTGAACAATAGAAGCCATAGACCATATATGGCCCGAAATAATGTTATAGTAAGGTCGACGTCGAGATTTTGGTCTGGATAGTGAAATCCCCCATGACTCAAAAAGGCATTTAAATTGCTTGATTAAAACTCCTTACTCCATGATAGTATAAATTGTAATCAACATTCAGCTCTTTGCGTTATGGCACCAGAGTCCCAAGCTTAATTTAATAAGTGAATTTGTGCTGCGCGCGCGACGCGCACACCACTCGATGATTACACTAATTGCTTTGTACACGTAATATGTGTAAAAAGCATTTAGTGTAATTATCGAGTGTGTGCGCGTCGCAACATAATACTTCCTACTTTTGCCTGAAACACTTAAATCATGCGTGCACGTTGCACAATGTGAAAAGTAAGTCACGTTGCAACTTGCATTATTTCATTTGCATCTGTGGAGCTGTAACTCTTTAAATTAATCGTGTAAATATGTTGCGTAGTGAAGATATGGAATTCCACATGATAGAGATATGATATCATGACTGAAGAGACGCCGCTAAACAAAAAAAGCCTTTTTCTCCTGCTAAATCCTTATTCCCAGCCACTTTTTAAAATTATTCCACTGGGCCCTCTTGGGCCTTGACAATTTTCCTCTTCTGTTCAAAGGAGACTACCCCCAATAGGGAAGCCCTCTCAAACCTCCCCTGAAACATCGAAATCAAACCCCCGTCGATGATTTTAAAGTTATGGGGGTTGCCTCCCCCACAACAACGCAGCTCTCACCTCGCGGAAGTTGCGGACGATGTTGATGTGGCGTAGTTCTATGACAGGTTTAACGTTGCTGTTCTTGAAGAGTTCCACCACGAGAGCGGAGGCGTGCTTGAGGATGAGATAGGCAATGTGTTCCAGCATGGCCAGGATGTAGACTATCATGTCGTACTGCACGTCTACTCCTCGGGGGTGCCACTCCTGGGAGGGGGTTTCTATACTTCTATGATAGTTCGACACAACGTGGAAATTTCAAATTACACATGTTAGATACATAAAGACATGTGATACAAAGGAGTCAAGTTATATATGGCTGTCACGTGAAACTAGGGTGAGAGGGGGAGATAAAATGAGGGTGAGGCCAGGAAGGATTGTAGTTCCAGCCCTCAATCGGAGGCAAAGACAAAGCATCTAAAAATAACAGAAAAGCCGCGCCCGCATTCACAATACCTTCCTTGCCAGACTGTAGATAGCCTCCACAGGGAACCGGAGTCGCAGTCCATCCGGGTTCCGTCGGCTTATCGTTCCTCGCTTTCGGGATTTCCTGCTGTGGACGGCCTGGCCTTTCTGCTTACACTGCTCGTAAATCTCATGAGGATAGGCCCTGAAGTCATGAGATAATGTTTGTTTGGTGAAATCAAAGGGGGTGTCAATGTGAGATCATTAATTACTGGATTCCTAGATTAGTTAATTGAACAATTAATTCTACTTATGGCTGTCCAGGCAAGGACAATTACTATAGACCATCTAGAACTATTTCACTGGTATTGATACGTACTTCACCAGCATTCTTTGCACACTAAGTTACAACTTACTAAGTTACAAGTAACTAAGTTACAATATTACCTAGATATGTAGTCCTCGACATCCTTGCTTGTGAGTGGTGCACACACCGTCACCAGCTCCTCAAAGAGAAGGAAGATGAGTTTGATTAGCTCAGTAAGAGCACCTTCCTCGATATCAACTGCTTTGGTGGTAGCTGCCAAGAGCTGCGTGGGGAATAGTATTTTTTTGAGAGGTACGATTCAGACAGGGTTTTGGTTAGTGGGGTTATCAGCAAGTGTAAATGAAATACCCAAAAAGGGAAATAGTACCTTCTGGAAAGAGTGAAAGAACCTTCTGAAAGAATAACCTTATGATTGAGTTTGAAAAGAAAAACTTTCTGAAAGAATTGCCATTTGAAAGAAGTGCAAGAATTACCTTCTGGATGCCATCCTTGATCAGATTCTTGATCTCGCTCTCGTTGTCAGTTTCCGTAATGCTTTCATACTCATTTCCAATGACCATTGTCACATTTATTCAAGTTCATCATTGACGCGGAGTACGATCTTTCTTCTGTGTCATTTTCTCATATCTCAAATTTGATTTATTCAGTAGAAGGGGGATGGCGAAACTTTTATGACTTTTATGTTTGATTAAGAACACTTCCTATGAATTTTCAAATCGTTTATTTGCAGAAAAACTATGCGAATTACAACTTTAATATAATCGCTAAATCTCCCATAATATTTTTGGATGAATTCAAATTCGCTCAATCGCACATTTTAGAAAAATGAAACATAGAAATTATAATGCTCTTCACTCTACAGCAAAAACTATCCTTTCGTAATATACATTATGTGAAGCAGTGAAATATCATGATAATCTTTCATAATAACAATTTATTAGTATCATAATTTTAAAGGCAAACAGAAGAATCAAAATATATATAATTATTCAAATAATCGGAGAAAAATATTAATAAAATCCACATAAAATTGAAGAGAAAAAAGTCAAATGTAATTTTGATTTTGATTGATCCGAAAAAATATTAATTCCTATGCACTAACATTTCAGATGAAATTTTCGGTCCTTCTTCAAGTCTCAATATTTCCTACATTGCTGGTCATCTCATTAGTTGAATCCAATCATTAGTGCCTTCAATCCTTCAAATCTTTTTAGTTATATGGTTTTAGTAAATAGAACAAGTTAACAAGTTAAATGATAAACAAATACAAATTTAATAAATCATTAATAGTATGTATACCTAGTAATTATGATTACAGAAGATGTACAAACGATATTACCTTCAATTGAAAATTATTAATTTAAGTCCATAAAACGATAAAAACAGCTATAATAGCACAATCAAAAGCAAGTAAAGAATATAACAAAAAAGAACATAATTCGGCATACGTCGGCATAAGCCGGTCATATCTCTAAGTCGTTTCATTCACGTTGTAGTCCTTATCATAACGCAGGTGTCGCAAAATTTATGAGAATGATTCAGAATTTCCTACCCATCATGTCCTAGACACTTGGATCCCAAATGGTAAATAATAAGTGATCATGATAATTTCAAAGTTTACCTACCTAATCATGTATGTACATATGCTACACGAAAGAAAATTTCGGAATAATTCTCATTTCATCTCTTAGTAACGACACCTGGGCGGCTGTGTCAGACTTAAGTACGGACAAGAGGATTCTGCTTCAGGTGCAGCAGAATTGACTTCATCCGCGCTGTATCCTTGACATTGCGATTTGCTTTAGGGTTGAAGTCACATAAGTTGCAGATTTTCTCCCACCGCTGTCCTGACTTGAGCTCCTGGCAGGACTCTTTCATGAACTCCTCTTGAGCTTCTCTGTTGGCCTCTTTCTTTTTGTGAAGTACCTAAAAGATGACAAATACTCAGGTCTCAGATAGGTAAGTCAATAAATAGTCATTGTTCATACAATACAATGTTTCATTATATAGTCTCTGCCTGCAATACACTGAAGAGAATTGAATTGTTGTTGAAGCTTGCTTTTGGATTTAGAATGAAAAAGGTGTGAGGGAAATTCTTTGAATTTAAAATTCATCGCCTGACTTCTGATCTACCTAGATTCAAAAATTGCTAATTAGCCACCGTATTGAAAACATTCATCATTATGAGATCATACATCCATTTCTGTCATCCAAGAAATATATTCTGGAAGTTTACCCCCACTATAATGCTATCATTTGTTAATACCCTCTCTTAGGTTGATCAATCACCTCATTTTGTTTAGAATGCCAACTCTCTAGCTCTTTGCTAGCCTCGGCCCTCCAATCTTCTAACATTTGTTTCGCCTTTGCATCACGTTCTGCAATGAACTCAGCCTGTTCCAGTTTCCATTTTCTGAGGAGGATTTTAAGTTATCTAATTGATAAAACATTATCATTTATTACATTCATGCTATGTGAAATAAATGTTTCAGTCTATGGTAGCTGAACACTGCAAATTAATAAATGAGAGTTTGGACTGAGAGGGAAAAGTCAGGCCCATGGGACGAAACGCCCCTCTGGGGGAGGAGTGGGGCAGGCCCCCTCGTTTTCCATAGGCCCCTCTAGAAAAATCAAAGGGGCTTTGGGGGAGGCCTAGGCCCTACCTAGGATTTTTCTCAAAAATTTGTACAGTGAAAGGGGAAGTTAAAATTAAGTTCCATTAGACAAACATTTTCTTTAAATTCACCTTTTTTAGAGTTAAATCAATCAATAAAAGATGATTTTAATTGTATATTTATGCAAAATAGTGAAAATTAGGGTTACAAAAAAAAGAAAATTTCCATATAATGAAAATTTCATTCCCCCCCCCCCCTTTAGTTTTTTCTTCAAAAGGCCCTCCTTAGGAAAAAAAATCTAGGGGAGCCATGGCCCCCAATAGTTCGAAAAAGTGTGTAATGGCATGGTCAGGCCCAAAATGTTCTCGAAAAGGATCAATTCAACTCAAAATAGCATTTATAGGGTTGATAATAAGTTGGCACCCCCCCCCCTCTGCAGCCAAAACGATTCAGTTTGATCTATTGTAAGCTTTAGGGCAGACCCAGACTGGTTAAGTGGTAAAATCTGTTGGGACTTTGATTTTTATTTACATTATGATATAATACACATTGTTGAAACTGAAGGTTCATACTACATTTAAAAGCTAGGGCCAAGAGTAGGCAGAACCAGGATTAGGCAGAATCTGGGCCACTCTGCAATTCAATACCTAGTACCAAAAGTCTTGGAGGAACTATTTAAATACCAAGTGTTCACATATACATATGTGAAAGTCTGTCTGTCCAAGAAAATGTATTCAAAAGGACAAGACACTAAACTAAGAAAATGTTAAAATATTTTCTGAGGGAGTCACTTTCTTCAGATATTGTCAAAGATTCAAACATAATCTCTCCTGTAGCTGCATCAGACCCTAGATTATTATCAAATTAATTTATCCAAGCTGGGAATTTCACAGTAATATAAAAGGGGTACTTAATGATTACCGAGATTTATCTATTCATTGTATATGTAACTGTTCAAATCATAATTTTATTTCATGGACATGTTACTGTTTAATAATGAATGGTACAAACTCAATGGGCAAAGTAAATCATAATTATAATCATACATGGTGAATATGAAGTTATCAAAAACCAACAAATTCTTAGACTATGGTATTGATATCTTTTTGTTCTTGCCATCTCCCCTTTCCAGCAAAAACTCCTTTTGTATATGCCTCCCATAGTTAGCTGGATAATCAGTCCAATACCTACCCCTTAGCTCTAAGGGTGTATATCTTATATTGCAAAATATATATTTGATAAAAAATGGACCACTTTGGTTCCTATCTGTTCCCAATCAGATTTATTCAATACTCAATTTGAGTGGATTTGATTCAAACCTCTACTATCACTGATGAGTTCAAAGCAATCACCTTGGCTGACTCCTTGGGTACTATCCTCAAAGATGGACATGACTCAATGGTAAATATTTAGTGATTTCATACATAATTCAATCAGTAGATGTGCCCATCAGTCAAAAGCAGACCTGTTATTATAAGATCTATGAAAGATCTGCTGTAAGGACTGATGTTAGAAAGGCCTAATGTTAGAAAGGCATGTATACAGAGAAAGATGTCTTAATGCCCTTCTATCTTCATCAATCTTACAGGCCTACAGTTGTGCTTTTGAATAATGCACATTCAGCTGTAACAAGAAGAGTTTTTGACTTGCATGAATCCCTTAACAGTAAATTATGTATCATCAATATGTTCATTAACTTTGTTATTTGAAAACATGCACAAGTGGTTTTGCATGCGCAACTTTCCTTGAACTTCATTTCAATACAACATTTTTAAAAAGCTGTGTATGTACAAACACTTTGGCATATTCTTCTATCAATCAGTTTGATCAATCATGAAACAATAAATTTATGAAACAATAAATTTATATTTTACAGCAATTAAACCAAAGCATTTTACACTGATGAGTTTCATTACCAATCAATAGAAATATCATGCTTTGTTAAGTTCTAGCATTAGAACCTGAAAATAAATACAGCTAACATTATAGAAACATAATTAAATAGAAAACTATAAAATATAAATGCAGTAGGTAAAAACAACTGTATACGATGACTGTTATTGTGGGTTCAAGATTTTCAAGATTTTGATAACAGGATTCCAAGATTAGTCTGATCCAAGATTAGTCTGATCTTAATGGACAATGCAAGAGTCTGAAATTTGTGATTCAGATTCGAATCAAATAGGATACTTTCTATTTTCTTTATGATGAAGTAGTAGTATAGTACTATGTTTTTCATGTAATCTATTTTCTTCAAGACATATGAAATGTTAATTGGTTTGAAAAAAGTGTAATAAATTGTCAGCTGACGACGATAATCACATGATTTTCGAAAGCTCCTGATTTAAAGTTTATCGTATCATTTAAACGTTTTAACTTGCTCTCCAAGTAATAAATTATATTTAAAATTTCTAAGAGTTCCTGACTAACCAAATGGGGGTTTGCCAGTTGTCGTACGATGTATGACCCGCTGACGCCAGCCGCGAAGCGGCTGGCATGGAGTCAGCGCCGCGCGCGCTGATTCTCGAGAGGGTCTGTCAACGCCAAACAAGTTTGCCAGGTTTAAAACAAAAAAACATAAATCCATATTCATTATTCAATGCCGCATTTTATAATCTGTGATGCATATGTATAGTTAATAGGATTTTACCCTGCCCTCCGCTGCGCCGCGCGCCATTTTTTCCCGCAACACGACCCTCCAAATTTCTAGGGTGAACAAATTTGCTTCGCGTTCGTTCCTAAGCCCACATAGGTGTGTGTATACGCGCCGCGCGGCGCCGCGCAAACAGGGATATACGTGTTTAGCAAACAAGTGTATGACAATACAGAATAATGTGTAACATTACTATCAATAGAAAATACTATGAATGAAAACTTCCGTGTTATTATTCATGATTATAATGTCTTATTATTTATTTTATTCTGGCCTTGGATGGTCTTGGTATGTCTCCCATATAAACGGCTCTGAGTGACGTCATATTTTTCGCATCGTATTCTGAATAGGTGCTTGTCTTGACCTAACCAGGGTCTTGACTTCGCACGAGTCTTGACTTCGTGCATATCGACTCACCTGGTTAGGGAAAGTGCGTGTCGCATGGGACCACAGGCTCATGGTATAAGGGGCAATAGATCAATGGTACACTGGGGCAGTAGATCAATGGTACACAGGGGAAATAGATCAATGGTACACGGGGGCAGTAGATCAATGGTACACGGGGGCAGTAGATCAATGGTACACGGGGGCAGTAGATCAATGGTGCACTGGAACACTAGATCAGTGGTGCACGGGAACAATGGATCAGTGGATCATTGGAACAATGGAGCAGTGGCACACGGGAACAGTAGATCAGTAGTGCACGGGAACACTGGAACATTGGTGCAATGGAACACTGGTGCAGTGGCACATGGGAGCATTAGATCAGTGGTGCACTAGAACAGTGGAACAGTGGTGCATTGTGCAATGGAACACTGGTGCAGTGGCACACGGGAACAGTAGATCAGTTGTGCACGGGAACACTGGAACATTGGTGCGATGGAACACTGGTACAGTGGCACACGGGAACAGTTATAGATCAGTGGTGCACGGGAACACTGGAACGGTGGTGCAATGGAACACTGGTGCAATGGCACACGTGAACACTGGAACAGTGGTGCAATGGAACACTGGTGCAGTGGCACACGAGAACACTGGTGCAGTGGTGCACGGGAACACTGGTGCACGGGAACACTGGAACAGTGGTGCAATGGAACACTGGTGCAATGGCACACGGGAACACTGGAACAGTGGTGCAATGGAACACTGGTGCACGGGAACACTGGTGCACAGGAACACTGGAACAGTGGTGCAATGGAACACTGGTGCTGTGGTTCACGGGAACACTGGAACAGTGGTGCAATGGAATTGGAACACTGGTGCAGTGGTATAGGTACACGAGAACAGTAGATCAGTGGTTCATAGGAACACTGGAACAGTGGTGCAATGGAATTGGAACACTGGTGCAGTGGCACACGGGAACAGTAGATCAGTGGTGCACAGGAACAGTGGAACACTGGTGCAATGGAACACTGGTGCAGTGGCACACGGGAACAGTAGATCAGTGGTGCACGGGAACACTGGAACAGTGGTGCGATGGAACACTGGTGCAGTGGCACACGGGAACAGTTATAGATCAGTGGCACACGAGAACACTGGTGCAGTGGTGCACGGGAACACTGGTGCTCGGGAACGCTGGAACACTGGTGCAATGGAACAATGGTGCAGTGGCACACGGGAACAGAAGATCAGTGGTTCACGGGAACACTGGAACAGTGGTGCAATGGAATTGGAACACTGGTGCAGTGGCACACGGGAACAGTAGATCAGTGGTGCACGGGAACAGTGGAACAGTGGTGCAATGGAACACTGGTGCAGTGGCACACGGGAACAGTAGATCAGTGGTGCACGGGAACACTGGAACAGTGGTGCAATGGAACACTGGTGCAATGGCGCACGGGAACACTGGAACAGTGGTGCAATGGAACACTGGTGCAGTGGCACATGGGAACAGTAGATCAGTGGTGCACGGGAACACTGGAACACTGGTGCAGTGGCACACGGGAACAGTAGATCAGTGGTGCACGGGAACAGTGGAACAGTGGTGCAATGGAACAATGGTGCAGTGGCACACGGGAACAGAAGATCAGTGGTGCACGAGAACAGTGGTGCAATGGAACACTGGTTAAGTGACACACGGTAACAGTAGATCAGTGGTGCACAGGAACACTAGAACAGTGGTGCAATGGAAAACTGATGCAGTGGCACACGGAACAGTGGTGTAGAAGTGGTCCCGCTGGAACACTGGAACAGTGGTGCAATGGAATTGGAACACTGGTGCAGTGGCACGGGAACAGTAGATCCTCGGTGCACGAGAACACTGGAACAGTGGTGCAATGGAACACTGGTTGCAGTGGTACAAAGGAACAGTAGATCAGTGGTGCCCGGAACAGAACAGTGGTGCAATGGAACACTGGTTCAGTGGTGACACGGTGGTAATGGAACACTGGTGCTTGCACCACGGAACACTAGAACAGTGGTGCACTGCCACTGAACAGTGGTGCAATGGAACACTCAGTGGAACACTTCCAGTGCACACGGAACAGTAGATAGTGGTGCACGGGAACACTGGAACAGTGGTGCAATGAAACAGTGGTGCAATGGAACACTGGTGCAATGGAACACTGGTGCATGGGAACAGTGGTACAATGGAACAAGGTGCAGTCAGTGGCACACGGAACAGTAGATCAGTGGTGCACGGGAACGCTGGAACAGTGCTGCAATGGAACACTGGTGCAGTGGCAAACGGGAGTAGTAGATCTACTGTTCCCGTGTGCCACTGCACCAGTGTTCCAGTGCATCAGTGTTCCATTGCACCACTGTTCTAGTGTTCCCGTGCACCACTGATCTACTGTCACCGTGTGTCACTTAACCAGTGTTCCATTGCACCACTGTTCTCGTGCACGGGAAAACTGGAACAGTGGTGCAATGGAACACTGGTGCCACGGGGAACACTGAACAGTGGTTCCAATGGAACAGAGTGCGTCAGTGGCACACGGAACAGTAGATCAGTGGTGAACGGGAACGCTGGAACAGTGGTGCAATGGAACACTGGTGCAGTGGCAAACGGGAGCAGTAGATCAGTGGCGCACGGGAACAATAGATCAGTGGTGCACGGGAACACTGGAACAGTGATGCCACTGCACCAGTGTTCCATTGCACCAGTGTTCCAGTGTTCCCGTGCACCACTGATCTACTGTTACCGTGTGTCACTTAACCAGTGTTCCATTGCACCACTGTTCTCGTGCACCACAGATCTACTGTTCCCTTGTGCCACTGCACCAGTGTTCCAATTCCATTGCACCACTGTTCCAGTGTTCCCGTGAACCACTGATCTTCTGTTCCCGTGTGCCACTGCACCAGTGTTCCATTGCACCACTGTTCCAGTGTTCCCGTGTGCCACTGCACCAGTGTTCCATTGCACCTGCACTGTTCCAGTGTTCCCGTGCACCAGTGTTCCATTGCACCACTGTTCCAGTGTTCCCGTGTGCCATTGCACCACTGTTCCATTGCACCAGTGTTCCAGTTTTCCCGTGCACCACTGATCTACTGTTCCTGTGTGCCACTTAACCAGTGTTCCATTGCACCAGTGTTCCAGTGCTCCCATGCACCAGTGTTCCAGTGCTCCCATGCACCAGTGTTCCATTGCACCACTGCACCAGTTTTCCGGTGCACCACTGCACCAGTGTTCCCGTGCACCACTGATCTACTGTTCCCGTGTGCCACTGCACCAGTGTTCCATTGCATTTGCACCACTGTTCTCGTGCACCACTGATCTACTGTTCCCGTGTGCCACTGCACCAGAGTTCCATTGCACCACTGTTCCAGTGTTCCCGTGCACCACTGATCTACTGTTCCCGTGTGCCACTGCACCAGTGTTCCGTTGAACCACTGTTCTAGTGTTCTTGTGTGCCACTGCACCAGTGTTCCATTGCACCACGGCACCAGTGTTCCAATGCACCACTGCACCAGTGTTCCATTGCACCACTGATCTTCTGTTCCTCTTTGGCACTGCACCAGTGTTCCATTGCACCACTGTTCCAGTGTTCCAGTGCACCACTGATCTACTGTTCCCGTGTGCCATTGCATCAGAGTTCCATTGCACCGCTGTTCCAGCGTTCCCGTGCACCACTGATCACTGTTCCCGTGTGCCAGTGTTCCCGTGTGCCACTGCACCAGTGTTCCATTGCACCACTGCACCAGTGTTCCATTGCACCACTGCACCAGTGTTCCATTGCACCAGTGTTCCATTGCACCACTGTTCCAGTGTTCCCGTGTACTAGTGTTCCCGTGTGCCACTGCACCAGTGTTCCATTGCACCACTGTTCCAGTGTTCCGGTGCACCACTGCACCAGTGTTCCATTGCAGCACTGTTCCAGTGTTCCCGTGCACCACTGATCTACTGTTCCCGTGTGCCACTGCACCAGAGTTCCATTGCACCATTGTTCCAGTGTTCCCGTGCACCACTGATTTACTGTTCCTGTGTGCCACTGCACCAGTCTTCCATTGCACCACTGTTCTAGTGTTCCCGTGTGCCACTGCACCAGTTTTCCATTGCACCACTGTTCCAGTGTTCCCGTGAACCACTGATCTACTGTTCCCGTGTGCCACTGCACCAGTGTTCTGTTGCACCACTGTTCTAGTGTTCCTGTGTGCCACTGCATCAGTTTTCCATTGCACCACTGCACCAGTGTTCCAATGCACCACTGCAACAGTGTTCCTGTGAACCACTGCACCAGTGTTCCCGTGCACCACTGCACCATGAGTGTTCCCATGCACCACTGCACCAGTGTTCCCGTGCACCACTGCACCAGTGTTTCATTGCACCACTGTTCCAGTGTTCCCGTGCACCACTGATCTACTGTTCCCGTGTACCACTGCACCAGTGTTCCATTGCACCAGTGTTCCATTGCACCACTGTTCCAGTGTTCCCGTGCACCACTGATCTACTGTTCCCGTGTACCACTGCACCAGAGTTCCATTGCACCACTGTTCCAGTGTTCCCGTGCACCACTGATCTACTGTTCCCGTGTACCACTGCACCACTGTTCCAGTGTTCCCGTGCCGTAGATACTAAAAGCAGGAACTAGCGAAACCACCCCGAAACAAGCCGAAACAAGCGGAACGACCCGAAACCACCCCGAACCCACCCAAAAACCTTCCGAAACAAACCGAAACAAGGCGAAACGAGCCGAAACAACCCGAAACAATCCGAAACAAGCGAAACAAGCGAATCAACCCGAAACAACCCGAAACAAGCAGTTTTGCATTTTTCACTTTTTTGGCTTGATTCGGCTTGTTTCGGCTTGATTCGGCTTGTTTCGGGTTGTTCCAGGTTTTAGTAAAATTTTGGCTTGATTCGGGGTTGTTTCGGGTTGTTTCGTGTTTTTGCTGCCATATCAAGCGAAACAAGGCAAATCAAGCCGAAACAAGTGAACCAACCCGAAACAAGGCGAATCAACCCGAAACAAACGGAAAATGCAAAACTGCTTGTAGTTCAGGTCGATTTGGCTTGATTCGGGTTGATTCGGGTTGATTCGCTTGTTTCGGGTTGATTCGCTTGTTTCGGGTTGATTCGCTTGTTTCGGGTTGGTTCGCTTGTTTCGGCTTGATTCGGCGAAACAAGTTGAATCAACCCACAACAAGACGAATCAACCCGAAACAAGCCGAAACAAGCCGAAACAAGCCGAAACAAGCCAAAACAAGTGGAAAATGCAAAACTCCAGCATGTTGCAGAGTCGACACTGACATGGGCTATTTCACTTCTTGTGTGCAAGATTACTCATGGATATGTCTAGTATCCACACTCCACGGCCCCGCTCAAATTCAGCATCCCTAATCCATACGTGTATCAATTTATAATACCTGGAGAGCGAATTTTGGGGCAGAGTTTCTATTCATGTGACACTAAATAGTCTGGGCAATTACTTGACTGCGATATATCCATTATCCAATATCTATTCATTCTCGGGAGCTTTTTTGAGATATTTGCTCTTCTAGAGAGGAAATGTTGAACGTTTGAGTATCAATCTTCAAAGAATTTTAAAACGAACAGAAAGTTCTTGTGGCAAAAAAATCACTATCCAATGCAAGAGCGGGGTTCGGAGAAATAACAGCACTATTATATCACTGAGAATTGAGAGATAGGTATGCAGTTATTTGATAGTTTTATTAGTTTATTGTACTTCTTGTCGTCTGAACAACTTGGCATGGGACACAGCTTTCCAGATAAAATACTGACGTAAATGTCTCTTTTTAAGTTCTAAAGTTTTCGCGGGGCCCTTCTAACCTTTCGAAGAGATGCTTTTGAGCTTTTCATTGATAAGCAGCACTCATAGTTCATACGTTATTCTGTAATCCTTAAATTCGTAACCCTTAAACTCGTCATACAAGTATAAAATACTGTAATAAAAAGTCGCCTATCATGAAAAGGAGATAAAATTATAAGTTCATAAGATTTGTGTCTACACATCTCCAAGAGTGCCTAGATAGCTAGATGACTAGAAGAACATATTTCTTGACAAACTGAATATCTATAAATATCCTATTAATGTCCCATAATTATACGGGTTGATTCACCTTGACTCTGACACTTATTTCGGATTGATCATGGCCTGCTTCAGATTGATTCGGCTCGTTTCGATATTGATTCGGGTTGAATCGTTTGATTCGGTTGATTTACTCGAAACATGCGAAACAAGCCGAAACAAGCGAATCAACCCGAAACAAGCCGAAACAAGCCGAAACAAGCCGAAACAAGCCGAAACAAGTGGAAAATGCAAAACTGCTTGTTTCGAGTTGATTCGCTTGTTTCGGGTTGTTTCGCTTTTTTCGGGTTGAGTCGCTTGTTTTGGGTTGATTCGGCTTGTTTCGGGGTGATTCGGCTTGTTTCGGCTTGTTCCAGGTTTTAGTAAAAAAATTGGCTTGATTCGGGGTTGATTCGGGTTGTTTCGTGTTTTTTTTCTGTCGTATCAAGCGAAACAAGGCGAACCAACCCGAAACAAGCGAATCAAGCCGAAACAAGCTGAAACAAGCCGAAACAAGCCAGTGTTCAATCCAAACAAGTGAAAAAGCAAAACTGCTTGTTTCGCTTTGTTTCGGGTTGATTCGCTTGTTTCGGGTTGTTTCGCTTGCTTCGCTTGTTTCAGTTGTTTCGGCTCGTTTCGCCTTGTTTCGGCTTGTTTCGGAAGGTTTTTGGGTGGGTTCGGGGTGGTTTCGGGTCGTTCCGCTTGTTTCGGCTTGTTTCGGGGTGGTTTCGCTAGTTCCTGCTTTTAGTATCTACGGTTCCCGTGCACCACTGATCTACTGTTCCCGTGTACCACTGCACCAATGTTCCATCGCACCAATGTTCCAGTGTTCCCGTGCACTACTGATCTACTGTTCCCGTGTGCCACTGCTGACTGCACCAGTGTTCCATCGCACCAATGTTCCAGTGTTCCCGTGCACCACTGATCTACTGTTCCCGTGTGCCACTGCTCCATTGTTCCAATGATCCACTGATCCAGTGATCCATTGTTCCCGTGCACCACTGATCTAGTGTTCCAGTGCACTATTGATCTACTGCCCCCGTGTACCATTGATCTACTGCCCCCATGTACCATTGATCTATTGCCCCCTGTACCATTGATCTATTGCCCCTTGTACCATGAGCCTGTGGTCGGGTGGTCCCCTGCGACACGCACTTTCTCTAACCAGGGGTGTCCCCTAACCAGGGGCGCGAAACCAGGGCCCTGGTTAGGGCAAGACATGCACCTATTTAGAATACGAAGCGAAAAATATGACGTCACTCAGAGCCGTTTATATGGGAGACATACCATGGTCTTTTTATTTGTTATTGTTTGTATTATTGCACTGTTTACTCACCACATTGAGGTGACCAGATGGCATTAACATTTTAATTTTTATCTTGAGCTTGGTATCAGGTAAATAACTTGGTAAAAAACATATGCTATAGTTAATTATTTTCTAGTTTATGTTGCAGTAAGGTGCCCGTAACGTTCATTGGTCAATCGAATGGAATTGGTCGATCGATCAACTCCATTGGAACGAATGATGTGTTTTACTGGTCCCTAATGACTTGAATCATGTTTAAATGAGCAATATTAAGTTTTTTCTCTGCTGGCTCAAAGATTTTCTATTTAAAACACATCAGTTGATCAAATGAAGTTGATCGATCGACCAATTCCATTCGATCGACCGACAAATGTTATGGGTGCCTAATTTGTGGCACTCTGCAAGTGTAATTAATGTCAGTCTTGAAAACTTTTGTTGCTACTTTACTTTGGAGCTACTGCAAGTGGCAAGTTCAATTTGATTGCCAGTACTTAGTTAACCTGATGATGCCACCTAGAAGTTGTTACAATGCTGTTGCAATGCTGGCCCCTGAGTTGAATGTTACCACTGTTATTTATATATTGTGTGTGTAAATTGTGATGGTTAAATACCATTACCCTTTTATTATTATTATATTTAGCAAGTCTAAAAATTCATGAAATGTAGTGTCTTCTGTAAGTTAAAGCACAATATCTAATTTTAGGCTCATGAAAAGATGAAGTTCATTCAACATAGCTGTATTCTATCATCATACAACAAATGGTAAGTTTCAGAATCCCAGGGTTTTCTATTCAAGTATTAATAGCAAGTATTAATAACAAGAATTAAAAATATGAATTGCTCTCATTCACAGAGATTCATCCATCTCTTCATCACAATGTTGGACCATATTATTGAAATAACCTTCTAGTGATAGAGATATATTTACAAGATCATAAATTACATTGTACTTTTCAGATTTTAAAGATGAATCTAGATGTGGACATCCTACTTCTGTGGTGACATTGTTTAGAGCTGTGAGTTCTTTCATTCCAACAGCTGATGGCAGTCTATTATTCTGATGTGGGGTAAACATTTGTTAATCAATAAATCTTGAGTCATGATTGTGACTACCAATAGGTAGGTACTGTCACCAATCACATGAATATTATTGTAATTTAAAGAAATAAAATAATTCAATCATAACATATTTGAATTAAAATTAAGTCCTTCTTCAAGGCATCAATCTGCAAGATCATTCTCCAACTCCGTACTTGAACACCAACATGATTCCTTTAGGTAATGCACTGTGGAGAGCAGCAGGATCCAAGTGAGTCACACCAAGATGAGTGGTGTGCAGGCATCTTCAGTCCAATACCAACCTCAGCTTTCGGGGTGTTTTTCTGTGTTTAGGTAGAATACCAGTGCATTTTTTTGCTTATGATTTGAACATAATTTTGCTTATAAATTTCAAATAGGGCGGTATTCTTAGCCCTATCTTGATAAAAATATTGGGGTAATGTTTTGACCTCTAATCCCTGTCAGGTAGTAAGTGTCATAGGGGTGTCAGAGATATACCAGATTGGCATGAGTGAATCAGTGATGTAAGATTTGCATAAGTAAGTGATTAGACAAATTGTTTCCGTGATATGTCATAGCTTCTTAGTGTCAAACTGGCGTCACATGTTAGTGATTTAACAAAATAACCTAATGATATGTCATAATAGTTTCTAAGTGTCAGACTGGTGTCAACTGCCAGAGATATACATCATGCAACATAAGCATGTCAGTGATATGTCTGATGGATGTAAGTTACGCTTGTGTTCTGTCAGAAGTCAGAGATGGGTTCAATGAAACGTCACTGACGTTTCATTGAATCCATTATTGTGACGAAGTGACACAAAACTAACTTCAGTCTGATTTATTACCATCTCTCATGACTGAAACCTGTCCGATGTATCCCTGATGGTGATCTTATGTTCCACTAACCGCAGTCTCATGTATTTCTGACTCCAGCAAGACTCATCTGTCACGACAGCAGTCTGTCACTAGTATGGAGTATCACTGACGCCAGTGTGACGTATATCTGACATCAGTCTGACGTATATCTGACGAATGAATAGTGTCTAGACTGACACCAGTCTGATGCATCCCTGACTTCTGACATTCTCTTCTGACACCATTCGAAGTTTGGCCGGTGCCATTTTTACAATACTACATTCATACGTTTTAGTATCGCTAAAACCAGTCTGACCTCTGACATAAGACTTACGTCGGATAGCTGTATACTGTATGTTTTATTCATTTCCCGCCCATGAAATAGGCAATCCCCTACGAGGGCGTTCAATCAATCATTTTTATAAATAATAAATACCGGGTAATAAATACCGGGTGCGTCATAATAAACGTTACAAAAGTACCGGGCTGTAACTTTGGTTCTTATCGGAATTTTTTGATGAAATTTTGGGATGTCATAGGTATGTGCCATACAATTTCGCACCAAAAATTTGAAGTGTCTACCTCAAAAAATGTCTGTGTTATCAACAAAAAACCGGTTTATTTGCCATATCTCAGCTTCTGAAAGTCAAAATTGTTAGCTACTCCAGGATCATTTTGACCACATAATTGCCCGTAATATCCTGAAAGTTTCATCAAGATTGCTCAAAAAACCTCGGAGATATGCGCCTTTTTGTATCGTAAAAAAGCGTGTATACGCAAGCTTTTATACACTCTGCAGATGAAATTTAAACAAACACGGTGCTTATCTCCATATTTGGACATGTGAAACTATGCAAGCTTGCAAATGTACCCTTTAATTGTGCTTTATGTATACTTTTTTGCGATAATGTACCCTTAATTGTGCTTTATGTACACTTTTTTGCGATACAAAAAGGCGCATATCTCCGAGGTTTTTTGAGCAATCCTATGAAACTCTCAGGATATTACGGGCAATATGTGGTCAAAATGATCCTGGAGTAGCTAACAATTTTGACTTTCAGAAGCTGAGATATGGCAAATAAACCGGTTTTTTGTTGATAACACAGACATTTTTTAAGGTAGACACTTCAAATTTTTGGTGCAAAATTGTATGGCACATACCTATGACATCCCAAAATTTCATCATAAAAAATTCAAATCAGAACCAAAGTTACAGCCCGTTACTTTTGTAACGTTTATTATGACGCACCCGGTATTACGTAATCAATTTTTGGCCGATTTTTAACCCTCCCCTCCCCCTCGTAATCAAGTTTACAGTAGTTGTATTTGTTACAATAACATGTAACGTTATCATTTGGAAACCCCCGCCCTTCCCCTCCCTAGGTGCTTACGTAATAATATGTGAACGATTCCTAAAACCAGTCTGACTGCTAAGCATTACGTCGGAAAGTTGTTGCAAAACGTCAGACTGGTTTTACAAGGTTTACAAGGTTTACAAGGTTTAATATAAAATATTAACCAACTAACGTTGGTTGTTTTATTGTACAATAACAATAACAACAAACATCATCCTTTATTTCATGTAAAAGTCTTTCCTGTCTCACATATTTTCATATTTGTTAATATCCTGATATCAAATAATTACAATCTCACAATATTTTCATTGTTCATATCGGTTATGATAACCAAAGTCACACAATTGTCAATAGCTGTTTGAAATCCATTTCATCATTTCACAGTTATCTCTTCCTAGCAATTTGAAACATAAACGCATTGTCTGAGAATATTTAAGAATATTCGTCAACCATTTCGTTAACCAGTAACCTATTATTTGAAAGTCGATTCGGTTGGTTGAAGCGCACATAAAAGTTAACTGTATCATCACACTTTTCATATGAGCAGTTTAATCCCACGTTAGTTAAATAAAATAGTGATTTCTCACATTAGGTGATTTCTCACGTTTCTTTCGACGTTAGATAATGAGTGTGACTTCTCGGCACAATACTATAATCATCTGTATTAGACTGGTGTCAGTGATACTTTTATAGACCGGTATCAGTGATAACTGATACGTCTGACCATAGTATGATAGGATATACTATGTCCCGTTTAAGTTCGTAAATTTTAAGGTTACATTTTCATTCTTAAAAATTGACTTATGGACAAATTTCACACATCATTGCAGAGCAAAATGATGAACATTTATGGTAGATTAACTTCTATAACCGTTGTTATCGACACAACTTGTCCATCGCCTCTCAACTTAAGGCCTCAAATGAGCAAAATTACCCCTTTGTAGTTTCTTGAATCCCCACATTACAGCTCGTTCCAGGAGAGTCATAGTGGTAAACGGCTATTGTTTTCCATTGAAGATGTTTCTTGTGATTGTCAGCCATAGCCAGAAATCAACGGGAGTCAAATCTTGGGAGTAGGTAGGCCATGACACGAAGATGTGTTTCCTTACTGCTCTCCATCGAAAATGCATGTCAATTATGGCTCGATTTTTAAGAGCCATTTGAAGTGTTCTACTAACTTGCATGAACCATGACGACTTCAGCATGTGTTTCTACATCACCTGACGCAAAAACCACGACAGATAATCATAGTGAATATGCCCGTTAACCTTGTTGTGGGAGCCATTTTCGTTGAATAATTAAGGAAAATGGAGATTTTGGGGCTAAAAGCGCCTCAAACCATGACTTCAATAGGTGTTAACCGACTTCCAAGAGGCTGAACAGTGTCCCTGTTAAACGTCCAAAATTATTGATGCCAATTCTGGGATATCCCATGACTGTAAAACCATGATTTGCCGGGAAACAAACTTAAAGTAATATGCGCTATTCTCTAAGCACGCCCCTGCAGGCTGCAAACTAGGCCTTCCTTTGCTTGTCTTTCAATTAGATTTGAAATTTTGCCTGATGGGCTTCCATCAGTATTCTCAGACGAACAATCGTAGAAATTTTCAGCTCCAATGAATGATGTTTGGTTGATGTTTTTTGAAGTTACGGGAGCTGGGTTATTTGAAACAAGGTTTGCACACTTTTCACCTCAGCTTCTTTGATCGATGATTCCCGTCGTTTCCGCTGTCATGAGCAGTTCTATGGTCACAGAATATTTCGCTGATACACTGGAGAGTACCAAGGGTAGGTAAAATTTTGGTGTGGTACTTATCCAGGTTGCTTCCTGGACGACCATTGAATCTTACAAAGTGATGACCTCAAATGCACGTTTCAATAACATGTATTTTTCACACTTCCAGTCAACGTGAAGAAATATGGACTTAAACTTCTGAAAACCAAATCAGGCCCATATAGGCTTAAATGTTCATCTATTTACTCCAATCTATAGTACCATTTTGGGTTTTATCTCTATTGCAGTAGATGCAGAGTGTATTTAAAATTTACGAACTTAAACGGGACTCACTATACATTAGATCATATATTGTTCTTATACTGCTCATTTTCAGATGTTGAACTAAACTAGCGACTATGTGAACACCATGGTATTGGTGAGGTTGAACTGACAAAACACATCACGTACAAAGATCTGGACTCATCAAGAAGAAATTAACTCCTATCTCAACTCTTTGGTGTGGACTGTGGACTGTATTGTCCATCCGTTTGAAATTCATTCGAACTCATTTTACTTTGGTTGACGCACTGTTTAAATGTTGTTTAGATAATATATACCTTAACAAAATGAGAAAGTAGAGCCCAGGACGTAATCAACGTTTTTACACAAAACAGGACAAATCAATGAAATTAATGAACGGAAATGGACTATTTTCTTGATTTTCAATGTTCTTTATTTTACCGTTGCAATAATACACTGCATCCAGAATTGAGCTCATATTAATCGGTAATTTTCAACATACATATAACATACTTCCCCATTACTACCTCATCATACTACTTTTCAACATACATACACATACTACCCCATTACTACCTCATCATACTACCTCATCACTACAACATCGATTACAGTTTGTTAGGCAGTGTCCAGGTAGTAAGGTGGTGCCAAGTTAAAAAAGTGGTGTCAAGGTAGTAAAGCGGTGTCAAGGTAGTAAAGCGGTGCCAAGGTTGCAAAGCAGTGTCAAGATAATAAAACGTTGTCAAGGTAGCAAAGCAGTGTCAAGGTAGTAGAGCGGTGCCAAGGTAGTAGAGCGGTGCCAAGGTAATAAAACGTTGTCAAGGTAGTAAGTCGGTGTCAAGGTAGCAAGGCGATGTCAAGGTAGTAAAGCGGTGTCAAGGTAGTAAGGCAGTGTCAAGGTAGCAAAGCAGTGTCAAGGTAGTAGAGCGGTGCCAAGGTAGCAAAGCGATGTCAAGGTAGTAGAGCGGTGTCAAGGTAGTAAGGCAGTGTCAAGGTAGCAAAGCAGTATCAAGGTAGTAGAGCGGTGTCAAGGTAGTAGAGCAGTGTCAAGGTAGTAAAGCGTTGTCAAGGTAGCAAAGCAGTGTCAAGTTAATAAAGTGGTGTCAAGGCAGTAAAGCGGTGCCAAGGTAGTAAAGCGGTGTCAAGGTAGCAAAGCAGTGTCAAGGTAGTAAAGCGGTGTCAAGGTAGCAAAGCAGTGTCAAGGTAGCAAAGCAGTGTCAAGGTAGTAAAGCGGTGTCAAGGTAGTAAAGCAGTGTCAAGTTAATAAAGTGGTGTCAAGGTAGTTGAGCGGTGTCATGGTAGTAAAGCAGTGTCAAGTTAATAAAATGGTGCCAAGGTAGTAAAGCGGTGCCAAGGTAGTAAAGCGGTGTCAAGGTAGCAAAGCGGTGTCAAGGTAGTAAAGCGGTGCCAAGGCAACAAAGCAGTGTAAAGGTAGTAGAGCGGTGTCAAGGTAGTAGAGCGGTGTCAAGGTAGTAAAGCGGTGTCAAGGTAGTAAAGCAGTGTCAAGGCAGTAAAGCAGTGTTAAGATGGTAAAGCGGTGTTAAGGTAGTAAAGCGGTGTCAAAGTAGCAAAGCAGTGTCAAGGTAGCAAAGCAGTGTCAAGGTAGCAAGGCGGTGTCAAGGTAGTAGAGCGGTGTCAAGGTAGTAAAGCAGTGTCAAGGTAGTAAAGTAGTGTCAAGTTGATAAAGTGGTGCCAAGGCAGTAAAGCAGTATCAACGTAGTAAAGCGGTGTCAAGGTAGTAAAGCAGTGTCAAGGTAGCAAAGCAGTGTCAATGTAGTAAAGCGGTGTCAACGTAGTAAAGCGGTGTCAAGGTAGTAAAGCGGTGTCAAGGTAGTAAAGCGGTGCCAAGGTAGTAAAGCGGTGTCAAGGAAATATTAAACGGTGTCAAGGTAGTTGAGCGGTGTCATGGTAGTAAAGCAGTGTCAAGTAAATAAAATGGTGCCAAGGTAGTAAAGCAGTGCCAAGGTAGCTAAGCAGTGTCAAGGTAGCTAAGCAGTGTCAAGTTAATAAAATGGTGCCACGGTAGTTAATCAGTGTCAAGGTAGTAAAGCGGTGTCAAGGTAGTAAAGCGGTGTCAAGGTAGTAAAGCGATGCCAAGGCAGCATGGCGATGTCAAGATAGCAAAGCAGTGTCAATGTAGTAAAGCAGTGTCAAGGTAGTAAAGCGGTGTCAAGGTAGCAAAGCAGTATAAAGGTAGTAAAGCGGTGTCAAGGTAGCAAAGCGGTGTCAAGGTAGTAAAGCAGTGTCAAGGTAGTAAAGCGGTGTCAAGGTAGTAAAGCAGTGTCAAGTTAATAGAGTGGTGTCAAGGTAGTTGAGCGGTGTCATGGTAGTAAAGCAGTGTCAAGTAAATAAAATGGTGCCAAGGTAGTAAAGCAGTGCCAAGGTAGTGAAGCGGTGTCAAGGTAGCAAAGCAGTGTCAAGGTAGTAAAACGTTGCCAAGGTAGCAAAGCAGTGTCAAGGTAGTAGAGCGGTGTCAAGGTAGTAGAGCGGTGTCAAGGTAGTAAAGCGGTGTCAAGGTAGTAAAGCAGTGTCAAGGCAGTAAAGCAGTGTTAAGATGGTAAAGCGGTGTTAAGGTAGTAAAGCGGTGTCAAAGTAGCAAAGCAGTGTCAAGGTAATAATGCAGTGTCAAGGTAGCAAAGCAGTGTCAAGGTAGCAAGGCGGTTACAAGGTTTACAAGGTTTAAATGTTAATAAAAACCAACTGACGTTGGTTGTTATATTTTACAGAGTCACTAAACAACAAACATCCTTTATTACATTAATTCAAAATATTTCATGTCCCGCGGTGTCAAGGTAGTAGAGCGGTGTCAAGGTAGTAAAGCAGTGTCAAGGTAGTAAAGTAGTGTCAAGTTGATAAAGTGGTGCCAAGGCAGTAAAGCAGTATCAAGGTAGTAAAGCGGTGTCAAGGTAGCAAAGCAGTGTCAAGGTAGCAAAGCAGTGTCAAGGTAGTAAAGCGGTGTCAAGGTAGTAAAGCGGTGTCAAGGTAGCAAAGCAGTGTCATAGGCATAAGATGGCATCACTGATCAACAGTCTCGACATCAACCATGGTGATACTCCTCTTAATGGCATTCAGATAGCCAGGACATATCCACCAGGTCCTGCTGAATCAAATAATGACTCACTTGTGAGACATATACAAATCATGACCAGGGCAATCAAGATTATGTACAAGAGCACTCTAAAGTACAAAAAAGAACTGTCTCAGCAAGGTGAAAGCTCATCTTAGATTTCCTGTGATTCCACCTTCAATCTCTCTCATCTCAGCTTTTCACTCTTTCCGCTTTTTGCTCTTTGTTTTTCCAGCCTTGTCTGCTCTTTTCATCGTCTGAATCCTCATCACTTAGGGCCTGGATGTTGTCTAAGTGTCCCACTCAGTTTGGATCCCAGATGGCTGAAAGAAAAGAGGGGTGTTTCGACTTGCGCTGGTAGTGACCCAGCCACCTGCTACATAGCAAGAGCAGGTGCCTCCGATGCTCACCTGGCTGCGCACCGATTTGGGCTTAACTGTGTCCCAAGTGGGGCATTTCAAGGCCAGGGGACAAAGATCAACCCTGTCCATTTCTTCTTTTCTAATTTCTCCTTCTCCAGGTCTTCGAGTTCTTGTTGCTTTAGCTCTTCCTGCACATTAGGTGTTAAAGCTCTTCTCAAGTTAGCAAAAGCTCTTCGGCATCAGTTCTTTCTCTCTTCGGCATCTCTCTGTTGGCTCTTTGGTCTGTACGTGCCCACATTATCTGATCCCAATCTCATCTAGTCACCAAATATCCTTCTATAGTACCTGAAAATTGGCCCATCTTTTTTGTATGTGACTGCCTCCCTCGAATCAGTACGCTGATGACTTTTCACCAAATCAATTCTAATCACCAAAATACATCACCAAATCACACTATCATCCCCGATTAACATAATATTACAGACTTGTGTGCGATTTGAATGACATTGCTTTTGTCACAAATTATATTTTAAAATTCTTGTAAAATTCTTGTAAGGTAGTTAAGCGGTGTCAAGGTAGCAAAGCGGTGTCAAGGTAGTAAAGCAGTGTCACTACCTCACCATTTCCAAAACATGCACACATACCCAAATGATGAGATCATTTCTGGATGACCCCTTAGCCCTTAGGCATTTTGGACAAGTCAATACTGTTTTTTCATGAAGTTCTTTGTTTTCATACAAAGAGATCGGTTTTATTACCTTTGAGTTATTTGATGATCAATTTGTGAATATTAGAACTTGGGATTGATGAAATTGTTATATTTATCAAGTATCATAATATTCAAGATTAACAACCGTTTGATTTGTGTTCTCTGTTCTTCATCCATGAATTCCCTGGTGATCGTACGTGTTTCTTTTGGTGGCAGCGCAAGGGAGGTAGAAAGAACAGGAAGATTGTTGTTATGTTGTCCCTTAGGTCCTGTGGACAGATAAGTTCCATAGCCTTTCCTTCTGGAACAACAGTATATGACTTCCATCGCACTTTGCAATGTTTTCTGCCATTCACCTCCCTTTAGATGTGTTTTCTCGAACAATGATGAATGATACCTTAGCCTTCCCTTTGATCTGAATGCGAGTGCTTCCTTTAGTTCGGGTATTAATAGGCAACAAAATAACTCCACAGCATCGTACTGTCCTATTTTCTTGTCATTTTCATCATACGTTTTACGTGCGCGCCTCGTCGGTCACAATATGGCGGAAAAATGGGATTAACAGGAAGACGCGAAAATAAATAAACTGTATTCAGCGCGCGATAAGCCTAAGCTAGCTAGCTAGCTAGCTGAGCTGCGTGCATGCCGCGCGGCGCACGTCACGTATTACGTAACGTACGTACGTACACATTATTTTGGGCCTTCCGATATGACCGGCTGCCGGCCATGCCACCATGAATTGAAGCTGTTCCGAAAAAGAGAAAAAAGAATTTATCGGTGGGGACGAAAATAACGTATCTTGATGATATTTTCAATTTGGTCCTTTTGGAACGCTGCGCGCGTGCTGCAGGATCGTAATTGCGGTGTACTTTTTGATGGCGTGTTTTCATTGGCTGATTTCAGGCACGTGACATGTATCGCGCGCGGTTCACAGATTTTAGGTTTTATCGGATCAGTGTTTCTTCGTGCGTGTTAATTATTGCGTGTGTACTGTATCAATTTCCGGGTTTCAATCCGGTGTCTTTCTCTTCGGTTGTAAAACTTCGGCTTTATCAGCTGCTTCAAAGTTCCCCTTTTACGTATGAGCTCTTATTCTTAGGCAAGATTGAAGCACAAGATCATGATCACTGCGAAAATTGGCCCCGTTCCTATTAGCTTATTAGGAATCATAGAGCTGTATGGAAGCTGATTTTCGTTGTGTTTCTGTGCTTTCATTTTGCTGCTTTGCTACTTCAGTAAAACTGTAGAAATTAGAAAAAGTTTGTTGCAAAATAACAACTAACTAGTGGCTTATTGAGTTATTGCCTATGGGAAGCTCAGAAAAAATAAAACCTATCGTTCAATGCCCTCCAAAAGCAGCTGCATCCAAACGTTATTGTTACTTTTTATCATTTCATTATAATTGTTCTATTATATATATACTTTTGTTCCACTTTTGCGGAATTAACATTTAAGCTTAACGATAATACTGCACTAGGAATGGAAACGATGTCTTTCAAACACTCTCATGAGTCAAGAGTCAGGACGCAGCAAGAATGGATCACTTTTCCCGGCAAACGTGAGTTATTTTGTTATACAATTACTCCATTATGTTTGGAATTACTTCATAATGTTTGGCGTAGGTATTATCAAACTTCTGCCTTTTAATTTTCACTGACAGTTCCGGATCGGGTGCGGATATTACGTTTTATGACTATAAACTTATAAAACGATATTTTTATTAATGAATCCAAGTGCTCGGTACTGCCTTTGGAAGTGTCTAGACTCACTTTATTACCTACTTTCTAAGGCCCGTTAGTTTCAAAAAACCTCTCAATTATCTTACCGGCTCTGTGGTACTCATAAATCCATAAATAACTAGCTTTTGCCCGAGAAATTTGCGGAAATGTTGGAAATAGAGAAATAGGTACTCTGTTTCGGAATGCAGACACTTAAATCGCTCTTTGAGTGGATATGCCGGCCGTTAAAAAGCTCTTGTTAATAGCTTCTAATCCAATTATGCCATTAACTTACACATATTACATTTTTCAGTCTTGCTCAGAAATCATAATGTAACTATGTAAGTGAGACGGACATTTCGCAATTTTTATTTTGTTAGTGAAAGATATATCGCACTTTTCCAATGGAAGACTCAAGGCGGGCGCCGGGCACACAAACAGACACGCAAACTTTGATAAGAAATTCGTTTTCTTTGGCGCTGAATCGATTCCCAGGTTTTCCTGTCACTTTGATTTTGATGGATGGGCAAAATTTAGTATTTATCGACAATTTCTGATTCGCACTATATTAACCGGCCCTAGTCAGTCGACTAAACTCAAGCAAGTTGTGAAGTACAACTCAGCACTGACTACTGAAAAAAATTATTTCAATCATTGCACTTTAGCACTTTTACATATTTACACTAAGTCAAAAAGCTTGAGGCGAATGTTTGTCACATATTAGCCCATGGACCTACGGAACCCGTTATAGATAAAAACCAAATCGTTGAATCGATATTTTTGTGTCGTTTTGGAAGAAGGTACTTTCTTCAGATTTTCCTTGATTCTAGAGCAAGGTTTGCCCTGAGTACTTGACGTCAATTCTAGAATTCAGTGTTATATCGCGTTTAAAACATGTCATCAATTACCGCATCACCGAACATGTCAACAGATGGTCTGAGGGTTTGAGAGGCGTTCTGACCTCACCAATTCGCCCCTCCTACACCCTCCTCACGTAAAAATAGGCGGTTATAATTCCAACAATTTGGAAGCGCACCCAATGTCTATGACATCATTGCTGCCGCCTTCTGATTGTGGGCGCACATATCAGACAGGGTGACCTGACGTCATGTACTGCTGTCTGCTGGTTTTGTGAGGCAACATAGTGTGCTCACTTCCACAGTCAACACTTGTTCTCAGTTGTTTGATGCTGCTCGCTAACAGCAGTCTTACTACGTAGTGCATTCAGATCCTGGTACGATGTTATCGGACATATTTGTATATTACGGAATGAATCTTTTAAGTTTCCGAATTTGTTATTTTTTCATGTTTGTCCGATGTTTGTCCGTTTATTTTTGATTTGTTTAGATCAGCTGTGCGTGTTTTAAGATATATATGCTCATTTTTGCATAGTAATCGGAGTGATGACTGATGATTGCATCCAAACTAAAACCTATCGCAATAATATCAGAAATGCCCTTAATAATACACGAAAAATATGGGGATTTTTATGGAATCTACTTTCACTGATCCTTTATTATCACGGATATTTCCATTCACGGAAAAGCCCTCCGGTGGGTAACGCCGAACTGACTCTTCACTTCACGACAATTCACCTTACGATACTTAACATCACAATATTTCCCCTCTTGGGAAAGGTTAATTAACAGTATTGAGGCTAGACCATTATTGAGGTTAGAGAAAGGGAATACCCTGAGCTAAGGGAAAGGTGTGCAAGTCCTGTGGTAGATTGCGTGCGCATCTGCGTGTTGTTGATCCTGACCCTGTTACCCTTAGTTTAATTAAGGCCTAATTAAGTTAATTAGATCCCAAGGGTTATATGATGGACTATATTATAGCCCGACTAAGGAAAACGAGGGTTAAGATAGGGTGTACTCACTTTTTATAAATTCAGGAAACTTTCTGTAATTCTAGGGCGGTGAATTTAAAATAAATATACCTAAAGATGTAGACACATATAGGTACCTTCTAAGTGCTAATTGAGCTAGAAAGTTAGGAGACAGAGTCTACCATAATATTATGAAAAACTGACGATTGATTGCAATTAATTGTAGTATTGATTAGTGTATACCATGTAGTACGTTTAAAATAATTTGAATTAAATTAACGTCAGTTGGTGGTGTAGGTATGCTAATTGCTGACTCCAGTTTTTTCTCATCAAATGAGAACTACTATAGTACTGAGGAATATAATAATATAATATGTGTTGTGTAGACCGCATAATATGTTCAGCGGCATAAAACATATTGCTTGTGATCTAATGACAGTAGTTTTATAAGGGTTCTCGAATAGTGATAGATAGTGTAAGAGTTGAAACATTTTAAGGATTCCATATAGTAGTAAAAGCACAATGGTATTACACAATGTGCTGTTAGTTTAGGAGCTTCATAGCCTACTTACACTCCGTGTGTGTTTGACAGGAATTTCTTAAGGCGTGGTGTTTAGTATAGTGTGGGCTAAAATTGAAATAGAACATCTCGTAAATATTTAGGGAAGGTCCTCTCCTCTCTAAAAACTCGTGCATCATTCATTTAGTATATTTCTATGTGTTGATATATTGTAAAGCTGTCATCTACAGAGAGTGTGCCACATCTCAGACAGCAGGCCAGGCCTCCCAGTACGTGTTGTTAGTTTGCTTTATAGTTTTGAGTCAAATATATTATATCTTTCTCTGAGATTCCAGTAGATTCCTGTTGAAGCAGCACGCTGCTGCTGGTATCACACCTTCTCCCGATACTCCGGTCTCCGATATAGTCTCGCTCTCTCTCGTGTGACATTCCTGCTCAGAGGTCCTCACAATTTCTATCCCCCTCTATCTCTCTCTATCACTCACTCACTCACTCACTCACTCACTCACTCACTCACTCACTCACTCACTCACTCACTTGCTCACTCTTTCACTCACTCACTTACTCACTCAATCTCTCACTCACTCAATCTCTCAATCACTCACTCAATCACTCACGCACTCACTCACTCACTCATTCACTCACTCACTCACTCACTCACTCACTCACTCACTCACTCACTCACTCACTCACCACCACTCACTCTCACTCACTCCACTCACTCACTCACTCACCTCACTCACCACTCACTCACTCACTCATTCACTCATCTGCCTCTCACCACCACTCACCACCACCACCACACTCACCCACCCCACTCACTCACTCACTCTCACTCACTCACTCACCACTCACCCACCTCCACTCACTCACTCACCACTAACTTTCTCACTCAACTCACTCAAACAACTCACTCACTTTCCACCACACTCACCACTAACTAACTCACTCACTCACTCACTCACTAACTCACTCACTAACTCAATCTCTCACTCACTCACTCACTCACTCACTCACTCACTCACTCACTCACTCACTCACTCACTCACTCACTCACTCACTCACTCAATTATTCAATCACTCACTCACTCAATTATTCAATCACTCAATCCTCCACTTACACATTCACTCACTTGCTTGATAACTCATTCACTCACTTACTCACTCATTCTATCGCTTACTGTGAACTCACACATTCACTTCTTGGAGCCCAAAAATCTGTGGATTGTTGAAACTTTTGAACATGTTACAAATCAAATTATAGATTATCGTCTATTTCCCGCAGCAAATAGCAATGTAAATTGACCGACCCTATCTAGTTAGGTGATAGTAGATATTTCTTTACCTATATATAAGAATTATAGTTTCCAAGAAATCATTAACGTTAAACATGTTGAGTTGTAGTTTTACACCATGTATTCTAAAAATAAAAGGTTTAATTGCTCAACTGTCATAAATGTCTCGTTCACAAGGAGAAAAGTAAAGCTGAATCGTGGTATTTTTGGTATTTCATATATTATATACTGATGGTACTCTAACATTATTCTCGTTATAGCTACAAATCAGAATTTCTATGTTTCGAAACTGTAAGTCATCCCAAAAATCACACTATCCAGTAGCTCTGGTCTGTTGCTACATAGCTTTATATCATGCTGGTATTTTGTGGGTACCGCACTAGCTTTGTTAATAATATTTCGTCGCTCGCAATTCTCAATGCATGCCCTGTGCACTTTACTCCCTTCTTTCCTGGCTCTTTATTCGCCCTCGAGAAACTCGCAGTAGTCCGTAACATGGCGACTACCGTAACATGACGAATGTTGTTACATCATGAATGTCGTAACTTCTCGAAAATCATAACATCGCGAATGTCATCCCAACATTCTTGTGACATTGCAAATGTCGGCACGACACTATTGTTTTACATTGGTTAAATGTTGTCGCGACACCGTCGCGACATCGCGAATGTCATATTGTCCTCTTGTTAAATTCCAAACCGGAATGTTTTGAAGAATTTCAGTGGGAAGAAAAATTTTTACTGATTATTTAAGCATTTATTCAATAAAGGCAAACTGTTCAAATAACGCTATTGAAGTCACCAAATTTTTGTTCTAGCCTCTTCCTTTTAAGCATACTTATGCATAGAACATACTGAATGAAATCTAAAAAATATTAACTGGGATCTATGAAAAAGTCTGGACAAGAATCTTGGGATCCTACCATATGCTCATATAATCATAGAATAGTACATTCCTCTCAAGGATTCGAGAAGTTATGTTAGGAGTTCAATTTTCCTCACAACCTGTCACGTTAAAACTTTATAGGTGTGTAGATGTGTAACATTTCGTACAAAACTCTCTTTAGCTAGTGGCCATATCTGACAGGAAGAAAGGCATGTGCAATAACAAGTCGATACATAGTTTGACGCAGTAGCTGTTTTAAGTTTTTGTGTGATTTTGCTTATTTCCATGTATGCTGATTGCTGATACACCAGTGGAATAAGTTTACTCGTTACTTACAGAGGAAATGTTGGGATGGCATCCATGCAAGCAATGTCTTTGAATCTATAAATGTAACCTGTGTCAAATGCACAAGTGTCTAGCTAGTTTCTCTATCTGTTTTAAACAGAGCCAGCAATGTGGCCAGTGTCTAATTCAACCAGTGCTAATTCAACCAGTGTCTACTTCTAGCCGACTCTAATTCTAGAAGTTTCTAATTCAGCCTGGGTATGCTGGCAGTGTCTATAGTTCAAGTTTCAACCACAATTCACCCATACGAAACGTTTTTACTATAATCTTGATCAACAAGTTGTTATCAAGTCTGTTATTGAAGTGTATCACACTCGACTGACGCATCGTGTATTCGTGTGATAACACACTCTTTAGTTCCATGTATGAAGTTTCTGTAGAACTTAGTCCATCTTATCATGTCATAACTGTCATATGTATTTTGGAAGAATTCTCTGTGAATGTCTGGATTCTGAGCTCTCCTAGTTTTCTAATGTGTTAGTTGTTAACACTGAACCCTTTTTGACTTGCCATATGAAACTCAAAGTATCACCGCTGACATAATGACGGTACTGCATCTAGCATTCTCCTATTTTCTGAAATCTGGATATATACCTTATATCAGGGTATACATGATATCTATAACAAATTCAGAACTAATTAAGTAATTAGAAACTTCCCCTGTTGTAGCACTCAGCTTTGTTGTTAATTTGTTATTCCAATTTTAGTTTTCATGTGTTTTAATCCTCTATTTCTGATAATAGGTGGCATGATTTGAACGGCTTTGTTTCCTGAGATAAGCTCTCTGCTGCGCAACATAGCAAGAGTTCCTGTAGCAACAGCTCCTAGCAACATTTCCTATAGCAACAGCTCCTAGCAACAGTTCCTGTAGCAACAGGTCCTAGCAACAGGTCCTAGCAACAGTTCCTATAGCAACAGCTCCTAGCAACGTGTTGTAACCCGGATGACTGTGAACTATGAAGTTTACTATGAGCAGCTTCAGGTTGCTTTTGGATCAGACGAGGACACCATCAAGAGAGCGTATAAGAAACTAGCGCTGAAGTTCCATCCAGATAAGAACCAGGGAAATGAGGAAGCTTCCAAGAGATTCTTAGAGATCGGAGAGGCTTATGAGGTGAGTGAACATGATGAATGATGATTCTTAGAATTACATGGGGGGGGGTTATCTAGACCACTCAGCATTAGTCAGAAAACATCATGATGGTAGGTTAGTAGAATTTCATGAGGGTAATACTTAATTGGCACGTCTTGATGAATAGCTAAATAGCCAGCTTAATCATACTTCAAACATTCCATTATAAATTCTGAAAGTTTTTATTGATCTACGTGTTGCTGTTCTGAATTCCATGATGAGAATTGCTAAGAATTTCACTTTCCGAGAATCATTAGGCCACAGCACCCTGCAGCATTCATATATCGCACATTCTGATTTTTAAAATTCGAAATAAAATATTTCTTATATCACGAATCTAATTGGTTAATGCTGCATCTAATGCAGAAAAGTCATTAAAAGTTACTGGCCTACATATTTGCTACATAGTGATAGATTCACCTAGTGCTGACAATAAAATTCTGATGCAAACTACACCTAATAACTTAGCTAAGTTTAGAATTGATAATGTCTAGAAGGAGACAGTTACTGAGTTATGTGTTGAACTGCTACCTCTTATCCCCTTAATTAACTCTTATTAACGCTTTCATGGTACATTGCACTACCGTCTACCAACGACTTTAATTAATTACAGGTATCTGAAGCATGATAAAAATTCTGCCATTACCAGCCCCAATTGGACATTGATCTTCAATTCTCATTCGGCATTCTTCATGGGCAGATCATGATTCATGTACACTCTTGTCAGTTGTCACATGCATCTGAATCTCACATGATAATGAGGTTATGTTTCAGAATTTGATGAAGATGCTAATGAGGTTATGTTTCAGAAGTTGATGAAGATGTTAAGGGGAGAGCAATCCTGTGACGAGGAGGAAGAGTTTGATGAAAAAGAAGCAGAACTGGAAAGGTTGCGGAGGGAATTGCTGAGAGAGCGGAAAAGGGAACAGCGCAGGAAAGATCAGGTTACCAGGCTTACTTCCTTATTTGGAACTGCGGTAGTCCTCTATTGACTTGAAAATTTCGAATATCCTACCCTAGTATGTGCTCACTTGACCCCCTACCTTAACTTTATAAGGCACTGGTGAGTCAGATGAATATCTACTTTTGATAGCTTGATGCCTCGATTGATCATCCTTTAAAAACAAGCTCAACCTCCACAGGAACGTTGGGAAGAAGAATTTAAGATGGAGCAGCTGAAAAGGAAGATGGCTCGGGAGCGTGAAGAACGGGCTGAAGAGTTCCGGATAAAAGAGGAACAAATCAAACGTGAACGTGAGCTCAGAGAGGCACAAATGAGGAAGCGAAACAGCAGAATGAATTCTTTCCGTAACTCAGGCTCTAACTTCTTCACAACGTCATACACCACCTATGCCTCATACTCGACTTACATTCAAGAGAAAGAAACTCATGAGAGCAATGACTTTTCATACTCCTCCAATCTTGCATCGAAGTGGGGTTCGGTGGGGGAAGATATCAAGAGTTCGCAAGAGGACATAGCCTCTGATTTGAGGTCATCCTCACAGACTAGTTTTGACGTGAGTGACTCTGGTACTGGGGATAGCACTACATCAGACAATGAAATTCCCTTCTCAAGGTTAAGGGCTGGGAATGGCGAATCTCGGGACAAATACTCCTCAGAGAAGCGGCATAGTTATCAGAGAGCAAGAAGTGTTCCTGATTACCCTCAGAAACCTAAGTCTGATACAGGCCCGAAAGAGGATCATGACAAATTCAACAATATTTCTCATGAAGAGTCCGTTTATTCGAGTTTTACTAAGTCTGGATCTGTGAAGAACAAAACCAATAAGTCTGATATATCAGGATCAGCCAATGACCTTTCAGAAACTAATCATGCTTCTGCCACTTCAAGTCCTTATAATTTCAATGCATTTTTCCCATATTTAACGAGCCGTCAGACAGGTGTTCAGGATGCCTCTGCAACGCATGGTAGATCCTCTCCCAGCTTCTCGGATCTGCGGTCACGCTCCATGGGTAACTTGGCTCAGGACCCTCCCCCCAAGGAGGTGCCAGAAGCGAAACCAAAGACAAATGGGTGCAGTGAGGAGACGAGAGAGTGGAGTGCTTCGGACTTTTTGAGGGAAAGGGAGCGGAGAAAGAAAGCTAGAGAAGAGGAAGAAAGGAGGGAAGCAGAGAGGGTAGAGGAGGAGAAGAAAAGACTGGAACGTCAAAGGATCCAGCAGGAAGAACGTCAAAAGCTGCTGGAGAAGCAACAATGGGAGGAAAACTTCGCTATTTTCACGAAAAGATATCAAAATAGCATTGAAGAGGCTCACAAAAAATTATGTATACGATTTTCAGATCAAATTATCAAACCTGACATTTCTGCATTCAGGTATGGATTTTACGAAGGATTCAAAATTGCATCAGAGTCCATGAGTCGTAATTCATCACGTAATCCCATGTAAGAAATAGCAATATAGTTTAACTCTTTATTAATGTGCCAACTAGAAACCATTAATATTGTGAGGCCACATTATATAAGGACGTATGAATTGTACAAGGGGCAGCGTATTTTAGAGATCATTTAACACTTGCATTATTTGTGTGTAACTTGCAACTTTAAATGTGTTTTATGGAAGAGGAACTTATACTTTGTTTAATCTTTTAATAATATTGTGTTTAAATAACTTTTGTAATACTGTACGGACTTTTGAATGATTTTTGGTTTATGAATTTTTATATTTTTCTGGAAATTTCAATCGATATATTTGTTGTATAAAGTTTTAAAACCTTTGGTACAGTAACAATTTTCACAAAATAAAATGCCTTTCATGACTACAAAACCTGAAAACCATCTCTGCCTTACCCTAATCAATAACCATAGTATTCTATACACTGGTGTAGGCAAAAATCTACTATTTCATCACATCTACCAACTACATTGAACAGTTATGACGTTTCATGTTAAATATCTGTTTAATTCGTGCATAATTCCTGCCGTTTTTAAAATGTATACTCTTACACCTCAATAATGAACGCAGTTCTTGGAAAAATCTGAGAAAATTTCAGGTTATTGAAGGCCCTATAAAAGTTTGAAATCAAAAGTTAAAAATAGTTTCAATTAAACAGGTAAACTCCTCAAATTTACTTGAAATGTAATTGAATTTCGGTCACTGTTCATAACTTTCATCAACGATGGCAAAACTGAAAAAAATTCTCGAAATTGGTGGAAATGCTGATAGGTACTGCCGTTAATACCCATTTTAGTGCAGGAAGGGTACACATTGATGTTCAATATAGTTGTTTTATGGTCCCATGTGACACGAAAACTACTAATTTTAGTACTTTGAAAGCGGGCCCCGAGATTTGAGATCACTACGAGATTTGAGATCACCATTCACCAGTCACCACCAGGTGACATCAAGCAATTTTGCCATCAGTTGTTCTGCAAAGTGACTGTCAATAGCACTAGCCATTGGCGATTCTCATAGGCAACGACGAATGCAATACCATTGTTTACAATGTATCGACATTGTCGACAATGATCATTTATATCGTCATTAATGACATTGGTATACTTAAATTCCGATTCCATCTGGCCCCGAAGGTTAATCTCATTCGGACTCAAAGAAATCAGCTCTTTCCTTTCAAATCTTGTTAAGAATCCTACTATCACTACATGTACAATAGAGCAACCAGTCAAGCAGTATTGTACACAGAGTAGCATGGAAATTTTAGATGAAAGTTCTACTCCACTGCAATTTAATATAACTGTAAGAAGCATCGTTGCTGTAAATGATAGAATGATAAATACACCTCACTTTATAAAACGCTGTGCACGCTTATAAACTCATATATCACTCTAAGTATAGTCTTATTTCAATTTGTCATACACGTTGCACACTTAGGACTAACGTTCAAATCAGTAACATATCTCGGCGCATGGATAGCTACCACAGAGGAGACTTCAAGAGGAAGTTTGTTATAGTTGGGAGTCAGAACCAGGAGCACCCCGAGGAGTTGTTTTCTTCTCCCCGGCAGTGCTTGCAATGCCCGCTCCCAGATGTCTCCTGCCTACAGATGCAACTCTCTCAAGAATCAAAAGGTAGCAGTTTTTACTCCACGTTATTCTGTGCAATGATACTATAATGTTATAGTATTTCTATGCTTGTCCAAGCATTAGTATTCACTGCCACTATGCAACTTGAATTTGAAATTGCTGTGTATGTTTAAGTATGTATATTGTATAAACTGTATAAGTACTTATGTATTTAGTGTATTTGTAAATTCTGAATAACAAACTGAATAATGAAACACATTCCATGATGATTCAAGATATAAACAAAGCACCCTTTGATTTCTCTTCAATTAAACACAGCAAGTTGCATTGTCCACACCATATAGCATCACAGTTTTATGACATCACAGTTTTCCCTTTCAGAGGAGTGTAAGAGCAGTGAATTGAATAAGAAAAAGCAGACTGTCAACAAAGACAGGGAACGGTCATTCTTCAGCACCTACAATGGAGTTAAGAGTCTGTCACTGTCCAATGTGAGCTTGAAACTATCCACTCTTCGGCTTTCACCTAACTCCCTGCAATGTAGTAGAAGGAACACTGCACAGACGAGTAGACGTGTCAAAACACAGTTGCACAAGAGAAACAAGCTAAACGGCTCCCTCTCAATGCCAAGTCTCAATTCTGTGGATAATAGTAATAATAATGGTATAGAAAACGTTCTGATATGCATTAAACCACCTGCAAATGCTTATTATACTCCGAAATTGACATATGAAAAACCAGGCTAAAGTTTATATAAATTGATTTTGGTCATAAACTTGCTCCAATTTTAGTATCAGAATTATGGTTGTCTGCAAAATTGTTGTCATGATTGTGTTTTTCAGTGCATGTTCCAAATTAGCAATGAAAGTTGAATCAATTTTCCAGAACTGAATGAGCAAAACTCCTGCCAAATTCAATTTTTCACAACTCATAATAACTCTATCATTACTTTCAGTCAAATGCTTGCTCGTCTCATTTGATATGTTTTTATCATGGATATAACAGTAGATGTGAGTTTGTAGAAATATTTATCTATTTAGCTATAGAACAAATTGTTGTTTTATTGCATATTTATCTTTTCAGAAGGAACCTATTACCTACCCTCAAGAGACGTGTGCATAATTATTCTGGATTGTTTTGTCCAAAAACCATTCAATCAAAAAATTAAAAACGGACACAGACAAAATGGACAAGTCTTTATCGTCTGCTTTTCAAAAGAGGATTAAACGGACATTTCTGTTTTTCCGATTTGTCCTTTTTCTCTGATTTTTTCGCTTTTAAATGGTCAAAAGGCTAAACGAGACTTATCCGATTTGTCGGTTTTGTCTGCGTTTTAGAAGCAGACACAACAGACATGTCTGGACAAAACGGACATGTCCAATTGTCCAAACTGTTCGTTTTGTCCCAGAAAAACAGTCCAGAAATTAAAAAGTGAAACGGCTCATGACAAAATGGACACTGTCACTTCCTACAATATTATAAGTCGTGCAATTACTATAGTCAGCAATTAATGCCGAACCAGCCAACTCAAGTGTGGAGTTTTTAGTTTGGGGGTTCAAAAAAATCAGGCAAATGTTACGTTTGGTGTTGTAATTTATGAGGCATGACATTTATATCATGTTATATTTATGGAATGAAAAATAATCATGAAAAATTATTATGAAAAATCATTTAAGCCTTATTATGCTCTTATGAAAAGAAGATTAACCTAGAATATATTGAAAATTAGGATCATAAGGCTAGATATAATTGGGCTTATATGTGAAGCAGAAACATTCTAAAACTCACAATTTTGTCCAGCCAGTGCTCTTTAGTCACTAGTCAGCCATTTATGAAGGCTTTCTGGTGGTTGTAAAAGTACTTATCAAGTGTTTAGTCGCATTAATGTGACTGAATTTTGTGATAATGCCGTTGAAAGTACTGAGGAATTAGGTAGAAGCCTCATGAGGTTGGATTTTGTGTGTATCTAATAATGTAAGGGTCCTATAATTGTTCCACTCCGTATCCATTATCCCACAGTGCACCTGAGACAACCTGACAACGTGCAGATCTAGATTATACACCGTGGCTATTCAACTATTCAACTTGAGAAAGTGGGTGTAGGAGCTGGCCGGCAGAGCGGAGTGCAAAAACAAAGGATATAGTGTATCTGGTAGCTCCTCGTATAAAGTGGGTAACGTTTGAAACATATGTGTCTGATACTTCATTGCCTTCACTTCTTCTGGGGCATTGTTTTAAACGTTGTTCCTTCAAATCTTACATTGTGTTACTTTTAATTATTTAATTAACTTTGCTATAAGAATGATGTTGTAAGTTCTGTGAATGTTCTTCCTTTGTGAGTAAGTTGTTCACTATCACACCACATAGGAATTGTTTTTGCAAGTTTTTTAATTAAACATTTGTAAGGTTGTTTTGTATTACCTCTCCTTACTTTTCAGGCCTTAAACGCTCCTGGTTTAATATCTACATCATACAATTACGCATATATGTGTACAAATTAATAATTATAACCGTTCTCTTGACCTCACTTGTGTTTCAATGAAGGTTTTTACCTTCACCTTTCTTCTGCTTGGAGAATTCCCATTGCCATTTGAACATATCACGTGTTTTAAATCTTGTAGTAAACGAGTAATATCTTAATATGCTTTCCTGCCCATTCCCTGCAATACCCTTACCTGCATACTTGCATGTGTTACCAATGTGGGGCATAATTGCATGTGTTTTCTTAGTCTGTGGTAGGTATTTTATGTGTGGTGACTGGTGCTCTTGTGCTCCTGTGATTGTGGGCAGGAGCTCAATACAATCACTCTGTGCCTGGATGTTCGCCAGCCCCTTTGATCTTTCCGAAGTTCCAAGAAAAACACAAAAACGACATTTTCATACATTTTTAGAAGCCTTGACTAAAATGGCTTATCGGATATCAGTTCAACTGAAGGTTTTAATAAATAATGATATCACTTTCTTGTGGTGGAACAATGACCCCTAATTTCTAATAACCTGAGTTAACATATCAACCAATAGCAAGGTAGTTGGTGCCAGGGGCAGTGTGTGGTAGTGACATCATCTTCATTGTTCTCTGTCCTTCATATGTTGATATTCTTCTCCTCTAGGTTTACAATATATTACGCTTGCATGATGTCCAATCACTGTTGGACAATATGTAGTTACAGGACAGCATTGAGATGCATATTAGACGAGGAGAAGCCGAGTTTAATATGCACAATGAAAATATAAAATATTCATCGAAATGATGGCCTAGCTGCTATATTATTAGCTGAGCAGAAATAGCGTAGTGCATGACCATGCATTCATTGCATTCGAAATGTGAGCTGTGAGGGAACCTTCGATACTAGCACTTATTCGAAAATAATCATCGTGAACATTAAAATAACCAATTAGAATAGAAAATATCTGCAATTACAGTATCACAGATAACAAGTTATCAACACATCTAATATTTGAAGTCAGGATAGTGGGCAGGTATTTGGGATGAAGTGTGATTGTTCATGACTTCGTAATAGGACTCTTGTTAGGAAATGTCAGACACTCGAAGACAGTTCACACTTAGAAAGAACCTGGATTATAAATTACCATTCAGACCACAGTAGGGGAACCTATATATTATTTATATAGGTAGGCCACAAAGTATAACCGGTATATAAGTTGGAAGTTCCTTTAAATTGGTACATTCGTTATATCCTACACTAGCAGGTAAGGTATCCTATAATTGTTGATGACCTACCTTGTTTCTCCGTGGTTTCTGTGCTACCCCCAATTTCTCTGAACTTCTGCTATAACTGAGTATAGCTTTGCTGCAGCTCTCCATAATACCTCATGTGAATATTCATTGTCTGAGAGCTGCTGAGCCTGATATATGTGTCACTATGTGGTATTGTGAAGTTATGTGGCCATGGTCTCATGGTCTCCAAAATGTACCTATCCTAATTTAGCCTGTGATAAGCATGCTCCTTTCTTGTCACGACATAGGGAGGCTCAGGCACAGATAGCAGTCTATCATAAGACTATTATAGCTGGTGATTATCCGTACAAAACGCTTGAAAACCTGAGCCATGAAGTTGAGAAGAATATCTGCTCTTCATTAACCGGGTATTCTAGCATAACTATTCGTGGGTGTCACACGTCTTTACAAGAGGCATCCACCTTTATTCTTGATGTAGTCTGACATTCCGTTATGCCAATTATATTTGCCGTGTTTATTTCAGTGTTTATTTGACGCAACCTGCATAAGTTACCAAGTTAGTTAATATCAATAATAAGAAAATAGTTTACTTTTATTGTTATTCAATAACTACAGTATAATTACAATTGCTTTCTTCATTAGTTACTCATAGAAGGTTTGAGAGTTTCAGTGATTTCGTACTGCAACCGTCCAATTGAGAGTGTTTTGTTGTACCATACTTAGACCCACTTTCTTTATGAACTCTTTCAGGTCGATCACTATGGAAGGTAAAGAAATCACAGAGGCTTCTGAATATGAAACTTTATACCTGATCAAGTTAAATCAAAAATTTGTAGAGCTACCATGAGTTCTATGTAGTTGTAATTGGTGTGATAGTAAATCTAGGATTGATTTTCTGCAATTTTTCCTGGTGTAAATGGGTCGTCATGTTTCCAATTTACAGAATTTTAAATGTGACCAGCCTCATATTCGATATTCGTTATAGATGGAAATTGTGTAACACAAGATCCTTTGTTGAGGATATATCTTGTGGGCATATAGCAGCAATTTGCAGTTTGTTGCACATGGAAGAGTTCTTTGTAATTGTTCTTTCAATTGAGAACATACATAGTGATGCGAAGTTACAAACACTGAAGCAAGAGATCACGCTTTTGTCCCATTTTAGTGAACGTTAAGGTAGTAAGGTAACCCACAATACTTTATACTGTATCTACTTATCTGCATTACACAGTCAAAGTTTTCAAACTTAACCACCATCTTTGAATTCACAACACTTCTAACTTTGCAGTTTGTGATTGTAAAATCGTTGATTTCAGTGCTCACCCGTCTAATTTTATCCTTCAGTATTTTATGGGCAATATTGGCAGAAATCAACAGATTGCACATAGGCTGTACATAAGAAGTCTCAATCTTGGCAACAATGACATTTGTCACAATAGCATTGGTATGTATGGAGCCAAATTAGCTTCGATTCCTTGTTAATGTTAAACATGCTATAGAGAGATGGAGCAAGGATCTGTACTCAGGTCACCTGGTCAGGCACTTAGCCACTTTACTACCACGGCATATTAAGTTCTATTATGTAGTTTGAGAATCCTTGCGTTTGACAATTGACGCCATTGACGCCAACATTGTACATGACTGCTGATTTGGTGTTATAAAAGCTAGTCGTTATGTGAGAATGTGGGAGACGAAGCACAGGAAGTTCCTATAATCATCAGTTCCTCTGAGAGGAACTGATAATTATAGTTCACCAGACTATATATAGCGGTATCAATCTTAATCGTGGCTACAAATACATGTTCGAATTACCAAATGTTTCTATGGAACCCCTCAGCTCTTTTTATCAAATTATCACGACTATCACGTTATTTTTTGAAATTTAGCTCCACATCGGCAGAGGGACACATGGTAAGAAACATTTTATTGATTGGCTGCTATTTGACCTTGAAGATTTCTTAATTGAATGCAGCTTAATTGCACCTGTTCCCGCAATTGCCACATACTATAGTTACCTCTTTTTTATAACCTTAGCAGAGGGCTGTGTAATCCACTAATTCGTGCCCTTAGTCCTATAATAGCCAGGTAACAGCAGCTGCCCATATAAACGATATTTTGTCTCGATTATTAGCTTATGTGTCCACCTTTGTCTAGGTTAATATTGTAACAATATTGAGCTATTGATTTCTTTCTCTCCTTATTTTGTTGGGACAATCGGCGACAATTTATCATCCATGAAGTGTTGTTAAAATTCCCAGGAATTGCTGATCCTAATAATTCATTGCGATTTGTCAGTTCATAATTCATGTCAGAATTTTCAAATTAGCTGTCTATGAACTTGAAACTTTCAGTACTTGTAAACTCGGTGCAAAAAGTTTTGGCCGACTGCATCCCACAATTTAATTTTTGGAACGTCCCTGGGGAAATGTCGGAACCAACTATCAACTTGAAATTTTCAGTACATGGAATTTCACCTCCACGCTCCTGTAATTTGAAAACTTTCAAGTTGATGGGTGCTTCCGGTGCTGCCCCATTCGGGTTGAAAGTTTTTGATGACTTTATGTTGTCGGCCTTATCGCGCCTAGTATAGTCTTCAATGAGAACTGATTTTACATGTCCAAAATTCCAGGTTCCTATTCATAAGACATGAGAACTGGTGAAGTAGGTGATAATACCAGGTCTAGCCATTTTTGCAAGACACGGCCATGAACGCTTCCGCTCTTAGACCAAAGGTTGGCTACCTCTAACCCTTCTTATATAGTTCAGACCCTACTTTCATACTTTTATAGTTACCTGATGAGTGCATTATTTAGCAGCTATGATTTATATTCTTATTAACCCATGGTATTACTTCTATATGGGTTTGTTCTCACTTCAGTTGCTGCGTTTTCTATTCTTTTATGCTGAGATCCTAGCGAAACTTCATTTAGTATAAGAAACTTATAAAAGTATAAGCACCCTATTCTGTAATCCCATTATCCTCTCAGACTCTTAGACCTCTCATCCTCTTATATACTCCCCGTGCTCCCGTGATTATTTACTTACCATTGGGCATAATGGCTCAGGAAATTACAAGTTATGCAAATTCCAACTGCAATTGTGCTGTATTTTGTTCAGTCAACGGCGCAAGCAAGTAATCTGTTGCCGTTTTCTTTGCTTTGTTATCACATGGCCCATGTCATTGAGGATACCATTAGCTTCCTCATGTTATGTATTCAATCTGAGGTACATTGAGCACCGTTTATAAACGTTTATAGGTGGATTTATAGGTGGATTAGATTCTCGGTACTTGACAATGATTTAACAATTCGTTAAATACCCCTCGATTAATTGTCGACAGTTGACGATGGTCGACTGTGTAGAAATCATTGTCCATTTGAGCAGCATTGGATTCCCCCAGCTGCATGCCATAGATCGAATGGAAAATTGACATTATGCATACCATAAATCCATAAGCTCGTAAGGCATTGTGTAGGCCACTCGGTCCAGCCTCTCTTTTACATAAAGCATTGTGCCTGGAATGGGTCCTTTGGGCAGTGAGTCCAGTATACTCATTGTGTTTGATAGATCTAATTTCACTGTACAATGCAATTGAAAAAAAAAAATCCCATCCTTTTACTTGGTGACTTTGTTGATTAGAAAAGCTGAATGTTTGACCCAATTGATCCGTTATTAGTATTTAGAATTTAAGGTAAGCAAGTCAATGGAGCTGTGAATTCAATGCATCCATAATGGTTCTTGTATATTATTATCTAAGGGCTTCGCAATTTTGCAATTAAGTAGACCTTATGACATAACTATGCAGAGCATATCAAATTCAGCTTTCTTCTTTCTAAGAATCTCATATAGCTTTATGTTATAAGGAAAACTGCCCGTACGACAGGCTGTTTTATTGTCTGGCAAAACACTAAGTGAGTAAGTGTTTTGTTGACCTTTGACTTCCTTGATCTGGAAACGATTTAGTATTTACTTAATTACTTGAGAGTGAGTACGGAACTGCTCTGATTTCCTTTTGTCAGCTTCTATTCTAAAGTTCTAAACGAGTAAATTGAAGAATTATTTGTGTGATGAGAAGCTAAACCCTGTGCCGGTGTCCAGGTGTCCTACAAGGCCTTGTCATTTTCTTGTGGCTACAATATCTTCATGACCAGTACTGATATAGGGCATGGGTGTATTCACATCAAATAACGTCTCGTAGAGCTTGTGGAACATCGCAATTGTATGTTTAGCTATTTACCCTCGGCTTTGCCCCATTAAATTATTAGTTCAAAATTACCACTATATTATGTCGTAATTACTAAATTATTGGTAATATAATTGATGTATTCTTCACCATATGGCAGGATTTAGCATTATACGTTACTTCAATACTTCATGAATAAGTTACCTTAATTAGGAATAGTCTTTTTGAGCGATTAGCTAACGAATGGGGCGTGCTATTGATAATTATCACACGAGGGCGATGATGAGTTGGTCAAGTTTGACATTTGTCGATAACACACGATCCATGAGTTATTTGTCTCCTGAGTTATTTGTCTCCTGACTTGATTAAGGCTAGTGAGATGGACTGAGCAACAATTTGGTTCTCGGCCATATAAAGTGCCCTGTGCGATTCGAAAACTTGAATTCGAATACTTTCTTCTGTGTGGTAACTGCGTATGATTCACAGTTCAGTTCTCTCCTCTCAATCTTATCTCAATCCGGTAAAATCCAAGCAGATCAGGAACACGAAGAAAATTAGCGACCATTAGCCCCCATCAGCCACCACGGGGGCTGAGAGGTGGCTGGATGCTTGCTAATGGTTACTAATTTTCAAGATTAGCCCTCACGGTGGCTAAGGAGGGTTAGCCACAGGTTGGGGCTAATTAGCCCCCACACGATGGAAGCTAATGATGGCTTAATTAGCCCCCATTAGCCACCACCGAGCCACCACCCAGCAACGACCCAGACACCGTGGAGGCTAAAATGATGACATAGTCACCACTCTAGCCCCATTAGGTCCCACTGAAAATTGAGCCACCATCAGCCCTCACCGATTTCATTGTGATGCATTTTAAGGAAGCTATCGCCCCGGAGTGGTGGCTGGTGGGGGAAATGGGGGTTAGCTGGGGCCTGGATGGTTAATAATCAAAATAGGCACCACGAAAATACAAATTCACTTCAATACGAAAACACTGCTCGAAAATAAAAATGTTTTCAAAGACATTAGCCTCCACCAGCAACCATTAGCCCCCTACAACGACCACTAGCCCCACCAGCAACCATTTGACCCCACCAGTGACTAGCCACCGTGGGGCTAATCTTGAAAATTAGCAACCATTAGCAACCACCCAGCTACCACTCAGCCCACGTGGTGGCTAATGGGGCCTCATGGTGGCTTATTTTCGTTGTGTTCCTCTGCTTGGATTTTACTGTCAATCCTTTGAAATGAAATATAGAAAATAAAGAGAATCGATATGTAGTATTTATACTATTTTCTTATATTTGTCATATACCCAAATACCTAAATCGATAAAACCTTAGTGTAAGGGAACTGCTATGTAAACGATTTCACGTGAACAACCCAGAGGCTAGAATTTGCCGTGAATTAGCGTGACCTGCTTTATGATAAGACTGAACCAGAATCTCTTGCTACACCCTATAAAGCTATAACTCTGAAACGTTTTGTATTGCTCTTGCTTGGAGCTCGGAGTTCGGACTCCAATCATCTGGTCAGCTGTGGAAGAAGTAACCAATATTTGCTGCGCAAAATGGGGACTTTTCATAAAGAAGTCAGAAGGAAGCAGTCCATTGAATAATTATAACAAAACCTTGGCTCAATTTGTGTGGCTGCAGTCTAGTTCTACACCACTGGCAATTTGCCAATGGGCGGGCAGCTGCAGACTGAAAGTCATCGATCTTCTGACATCTAAATATTTTTAAAGATTGTCAGGCTTGGCCAGTGAACAGTGAAAACTTGCCATCGAAGCATTTATAAACTGTGAATTGTAACTTCCATATCCTACTATAGTTGTAAAATGTTCTTGGAATGCTATTATGCTATACTACACTACCGTGTATAATTATCTAGGAGAGACTCGTATACTTCTTCATCCGAGTAATTAGAATAAGCATGGTTGACCATGATTCTATGTCGCAATGCAGACACCATTGTTTTGTTCATTAATGTACACTATTCTCATCCGAGGAATGCGATTTTAATTGTTCATCTCAGAGATGGAGTGTATATTTAATGCTTTTAGGTGGCTCAGTTTATTGTTTTCTAAAAAGCCGTTTTGTGAATATGTGGATATTGTTGTACCTAATGTTCACCATACGCTTCAACTGGACCAATTGAGCATGGTGTAGGCTGTAGTGATCAGATTGAAGTGCCTAAAAATTCCACAGACCTCATTTATGTACAGCATTCATCCAATTTTTATACTTTCATTGCTTATATACCTACCTACTTCATTAGTTGTTTGTGAGGATGACCTCTATTCTACAAAAATCTTTTATTCGCCTCTTTTTCAAACTTTTGATTTTGCGCTAATCATCAAATATACAATCTTATACGAGCTCGTTAATTAATTTAGTTGCTATGGATGTGCAGCTATGATGATTCCTCCTTACTCCTCAATTGTACTATGATTCTCTTTACATTTCTGATTCAATATTCATAATTTTCATTAACAAAACAAACCATCCTTATCATTAGCTGCACTACAATCAATGATTATGAGAATAATTAGATATATGTTTATAGTACTAGGGCGTTCGGAAATGATTGTCACTACAGACATAAAATGACAAATATGACCAAAAACATCAAAATTTCAACATAGTCGAGTACTGGGGTCTCAACCAGACTGAATTGCAAATTTTCAGTGTTAACGAAGATTTTTGAGTGGGTCATCTAGCTAGTTTTTTGATTGTTTTCAGGTGCTCCGCTGTATGGCGAATTCTACATCTTCTAGGCCGGATATCATTTTTGTCATTTTTTATCATTTTTTATCATTTTTATCATTTTTTATCATTTTTAATCATTTTTTTATCATTTTTTATAATTTTTTCATTTTTGTCAGTTGCACCTTGACGATCGATTGGCACTCATCATACTTTTCTTGAAACTTAAAGTTGGGAACCATCTCAGTTTTACTTTGTACCTCAATATATTTGAATACTTTCGTTATAGCACTACTAATGATATGGATTTTTGTTTAATTAAAAATTGTTTGTTTGTTTGTTAACTCAGTATTTCTTTGCAGTCATTTGAAAGTACAATGAAAGAATAAATATACAATAATGGTGGTCATTAAAAAATTCTACTGTGTTTTATATTCCGCCCACAGTTGGTAATCTATTTAATAACTAATTAGTCGTGTCACTGCGATGTTTTGCAGGTATGCCTATGAAAAGCAATGATAGCACTTACTCTTGTTTGTGGGTTGATCTTTGGATCAGCAGGGGCTGTGAAGATGGGAGTTTTACTGTCAGGTGCTGCCTATCTTAATGCGAATAATACCTTTCCAGCTATTCTGGTTGCTGTAGAAGAGATAAAAGCATGGAACCCATGTGAGTTGTATTAGGAAAAGCTACACAAGCTTTTAATTGATGATTGGAGAGAATTAGTATTTTTCATATTCATTAAATATAGAAAGAATAGTATTAGAAAGCATTTCGAACTTGTACCCTGATATATGATATATACCCACTCAATACTCATTTGATGGTGATTTATTTTGCTATGCTGCTCAATAATTGCTTTGATTGGAACTCAGCCACACTATGATAATCTAATATGTAAGGTACTTTTAAGCACCATATTTTAAACTTTCAAGCCTCCAAACATCAGATAACATTTGTTTGCAGCAATAGAGGTGGAGTTGAGAGTGGAGTATGACAACTGTGACGTGGCACAGTCCTACACTGCCGCTCACACTCTCCTTCAGTGGGGGTAATATGACCAGCTCTTTCAAGCATTGCCACCATAGCATCACATAGCAGCACCATAGCATCACATAGCACCACCATAGCATCCCATTATTTTGAAAGCTTCCGAAATTCCAATGATAATGTTTCTCGGATCAGTTGATTTCTGCCTCTATGGAGTTCATTATTATCAGTAAAAATTAGAGTGAGCTTTCTACTTGCATTTTCATATGCATGTCGGCTCACTAGAATTTAATTATAATCAATCATATTATGTTCCATTAAGATTATTTTTTGTAATTGTCAAGATATTTTCAAGTCCTTGAACTCTTGTACTTAGTTGAAAACAGTATTTTATATTATTTTCAGGGCCCAGGTGATAATTGGTCCATCTTGTACTATAGTGTGTGGACCTGTTGCACACATGGCAAAAGAATACGATGTTCCAGTTATATCTAGTGTGTGCTCTGGAATAGGTAATGGCTGTTTGGTTGATAACTGCATCTCTACATGAATAGCTGTATTCATGGCCAATTTTGCTTGGGTTTCTTGAAACTGATGAAATCATAATCAATTAAGTGGCAAGCGGCACATTCAGTTCAGTCGTTCAGTGACGGTTGCAGAACAGAGTTACTCAAAAGTCAAAATTATGATATTTTATTATTTTTTTCAGAACTAAGTGATCGTGATCTTTATCCGAACTTTGCAAGAACTGCTGAGTCCCAGAAAGGAGCTTCTAAGTTTCTCTCAGAGTTGTTTCAGTGAGTTGTTTAACGTTTCTGCTGTCTAATGTGGTAATAATATTATAATCAAATGAGTAAGCCATCAAACCTGCTATTTTAAACTAATCTTTCACCCTTTTCAGAACGTGGGAGTTTGAGCTCTTCAGCATCATGACGACTACCCAGACTATCAATCTTGATGTTGCCATAGAGTTTGCTACACAAATGGGAACCGTAACAGGTTATCATCGATTTGCATACTAACAGTTCTTCCCACTGGTCATCAGATCTCCAGCTCGAGTGAGCTGGTCATCAGATCTGGCAACCAGCTGACATAAATTTGAGTCCATATTTTTATGATATTTTATGTAGTGAGGGATGTATAATTATTAAATATTAATATTATGCAAACCATTTCTCGTCTAACTGGTTTTTGATTGGACGATGCTGTTATTAATTAGGATAAACTTTTAAAGGTTTAACTTTTAATCGTTACAGGAATGTGGATTACTAGGCTTCTCGTTTGTGTCCATAACGTCATTGCTGATGAATCATTTTGTTGCAATTTTCATTCAATTTTATTCCAACAGATTCTGAAGGAGTTCCTTATAAGCTTAATCAGCTGAAAACAGTGGTATCTGGCCTTGATCAACAGGAGGAATCAGTACAAGCTGGGACTGTTGCCCAACTTGACACGTTTCTTGATGAGGCTTGGGGTATGTACTATGTATGCTAAAATGAACAAACACAAATCCAGATTAATTCAGTTTAATTCGTTTAATTCAGTTTACTATCGTGTAAAATTTACATTGCACAAACGGCCATTCCCCACAAAAATTGCCGCTAATTTTAACGGATGCTGTCCTCCCAACTAAATTGCTAAATTAGTAAATTGGAGCATATTGTTTCGAATTTGAGATTTGAACAATCAATTTAATGGACATGAAATTCTAATCTATTGATTTATGTTACCTTGCAGTATACTTCCTGCCTATGTACGATGAAGATGCTTCTTTTATTTTGAAAGAGTCCGCAAAAAAGGTGTCTAAAAGTCAAGGAGTAGATATTGGAAAAGTTTGGCAAAAAACAAACTATGCTTGGTTCATAATACAGGTATTTTTTTAAAATTTTGGCCTTAAGGGGAGCTAGCTGATAGAAATATGAATGTTTCATTATATTTTATAAAACTTTCTTAATCAGGAAAAGGGTGATTCATTTCAATGTTGCTGCTTATAATTAATTAGTAAATACTTCGCAGAGTGTGGTTTACCCTGATGTGGAGATGTATTACCAGGGGTGTTCTCTCTGGAAAATGATAGTCCTCAAATTACATATAAAGATGAATATGCGAAATTCCTTCAAAAATTTGAGAATCCTGAAAAGCTTGTTGAGGTCAGTATCAATTCCTTCATATTGAAAATTCGAATCTTTAAAATAATTTATCTTTTGATTATAACAGTAGGTATATTGGACTCCGCGTTTGAAAAGCGGACGTTTGTTTTTGAGGGTCGAACTTCTTCCTTACAGCCGAATTATCCTGTATTACTTATATTTGCTAAATAAATCCATCAGGGCCAGGCAGAGTCTTTCCCCCTTTACTTGGCTTACACCTACAATGCCGTTATTGCCTGGGCAAATGCTTTTAAGGCGACTGGTTCAACAGACTACAAGGATATAATTCCGGCTATGTCAAACATGAGATATCAAGGTAAGGGCATCCTTGGAATTCGTCACGATTAAAATAAATTGATGCCCACTGTATACGATATACCGCAATCACTCTATTGATTAAACAAGATTTATTAAGATTTGTTGCAAATTCAGGTGCATACCGACAAGAATTGCTGGATAATGATGCTGAACCAGCAAATGCTATTTGGAATTTAAAACAGTATGATAAAGATAAGGGATTTGTAGAAGTAGCCACAAGAGGTGAAGGGGGTCTGGGAGATATCACCATATTTGCAGAAAAAATCGAGTAAATCACGCTGTTTTACATAAAAATTATTGAATATCTATTATCATTATTTCACACATTCGGTACATTGCAGTGCTTTAATGATTTTGATAATCAGACATTCTAATTGTGGATAATTGAATCCTTTGACTCATTATCCCTGCTGATTTTCACTGGCTATCGCTAGTTTTTTTTAATAATAAGACCATAAATGCTTTAATTCATATCATATTTGCTTTTTGTAAAGGCCATTCTTCATATAGTTGAATATCTGACATATATACACTGTATAGTGGATCTTAATCTGTTTATTACTTGAAATAAACTCTATGCTCTCTGAATTATGATACTGGTTTACTGTTTCTATGAAATATTCATCCCCAGGTGGCCCAATGGTGCCATTGTAGACCCCTGCAAAGATGACCGGTGTTCGACTGGAGACAGTAATGAAACCATTTTATATGTGGTTGTAGGACTGTGTGTCTTCCTCGTCATCGTTGTGGTTGCTGTTGCCATCTTCATTGTTCACAGGAACAAGCTTAAGAATGAAGCAGATATGAAAATACCATGGAAGATTTCATTTGTTGAGCTAGAATTTGCTGTGAAGAAAAGTGTTGCTGGAAGTAGAAAGGTGGGTGGCAAATAACATTGCCCTTTATTCTGAAATTTAGTATTACTTCTAAATATTCTAAATTTCAAACTCAAGTAAAATAATTTTTCCTACCTATGCCTGATTGACTCAACATATTATTTCAAGTTTCTACAAGAGGAGCATATCTCTGCAAGCAATTCGTCGGTGGCTAAATATGGGCACAGCTTCGTGATTGTGGAAATGTTAGGAGTTCCTACCATAACTATTACGAAAGAAATCTTAGATGATCTCTATGTGGTAAGCTATGTTATTAATAGTCTTCAATTCTATTATATATCAGCTGAAGTTTACAGAAGTTTTCATTCCACTTAATTATTTTGCCGATTATGAAAGTTTAAACTATAAAATAAATAATGAAATGAAAACTTCGAAATGCATTTAAAATATTTGAACATTTGCAGTTGAAGAAATCAATTCACCCAAACCTAACCCTGTTCCATGGGTTGTGTGATGACCCAGATAGCTGCGCTGTCGTAACAGAGTACTGTGCTAAGGGTCCTTTGAAAGATATCATTCATGATGATGGGGTCCAACTGGATTGGATGTTTAAGTTATCACTTATCAGTGATGTTGCCAAGGTATATGGTATTGATAATATTTAAATTAATGCTTTTATGTTGCAAATTTTGGGAATTTTGAAAAGAAAATCCATTTAATTTTGCACTAGTTCGTATTTTTTAAATTTAAAAATCCCCAATCCCCATATCTATTCATTCGCAATCTGGGATCTCTAACATTTCATATTTCCAGGGGCTGAGATACCTCCATCAATCGAACATTGGATGCCATGGAGATTTGACATCTTCAGCGTGTATGGTGGATGGACATTGGGTTTGTAAACTGACCAATTTCGGAATGCAAAACATAAGGAAGGAAGCCGCAGGAGTGGAACAGAATAGTGCTGTTTACGCTAATCCCAAAGTTGCTCAAGTCCGAGGTATTGTATTCGAAGAGTCCTTTTCTATCTATAATTCTATAATTGTGAGATGAAATGGGAGAAATTCGAGGATAACTTAACTTCCTTCCCTCAATGTACATATAACCTGTATTGTTTTCAAACAAAAGATGCAGTCCTCTTCGGTAATGGGTTGGGCTGCAATCGCTGAATTCGTCTCATGATACATCATTATTGAATGAGATAATCTATTTCCATAGATAAAAGTAAAGATAAACCAACGATAAATAATTATGTGAAAAGTGATTCATTGAATGAGTCTGACTTCGGGTCAGAAAACATCCAAGGTATAGGTGCAGTACCTGCTAGCCAGCAGTATTGGATCACTACCTTTCAGCCAAACATTTAAAAGGAAGCTAATTTTGCATTTATGCTGCACTTTGGCTGCTGATTGAATTGATCAAGTTGCAAAATTGAAATTCAGACTATCACAGAACATGATTTTCGTTAAAGCAGTGTTACCAGGTTTTTTGAGTTCTATAACAGGTGTACAGACTACTGTCCTGTTGGTAAAAATTAAGTACTTACCTTCTTTTAGTTTTCTAATAAAACCACGAATTTTTATATTCTGTTCATGAAATTGAAATGAACAAAATTAGAATATTCAATATTCATGTTGTAAAAATGTAACCATTTATTCCTAGATTTGTTTTATGCTGCACCAGAGAAATTATGGCCTACTTCAAAAGAAAGGACGCCAAAGGAAGTGCAAAAATGTGACACATACAGTTTGTCAATAATTATGTATGAACTTTTCGCCCGCGAAGAACCTTATGATACCACGGAGTATGCCCCAGAAAGTAAGTGTTAATTCAAATATATATGCAACTTATTATATTTTGCTCTTGAAATTTGAAAATTGCTATAGTACCACTCCCATTCAAATTACTGTCATGCAATTATTTTATCAGTCATAATATTGGTCGATTTAAACGACTGGTCGTAGTACTATTCACTTATATACCGCCTCAAAAGTGATAAATTGTTGCACTCTGCTAACGCCTCGTTCCAATTAGTGGTTTAGTGTACTATCAGCACTCGGCTTATGCTCGAGTGATCAATACAATTATTGACACTCAGCTTCGCTTTATGCAATTAAAGCAACAGCCCACATTGTACTATTATATTATTTTAGATAAATGTTTATGATATCTGATTATAACCTATGAAGTTGTGAAATATACATATTTTAACAGAAATCATACAGAAAATAAGGAACAGAGAAAGCCCACCCTATCGACCGAATCTTAATCTGCTGCAAATCACAGAAATGTCTAGCTATGAGGTAGTGAGATTTTGATACATTATCAGATAGTTGCCAGTTGGCCATTTTTCAACTTTTCAGATAAAAAAATCATAAATCTGTGAATAATTTCAATTTGTCCTTTAGAGTTTGGACTCACTGCATCGAAGGGTCAATGTCTGACAGCATATTTTACTATATGTAAACTGATGGAAAACGCGGGTTTAGAGGATTCATGTATAAATTATAGGTCCTGTATGACCAGCAAATATTTCAGTTGATTGAAAGAGATGAATCACCTGATTCAATTCCATCTGAAGCAGTGACAATAATGAAACGATGCTGGATGGAGATGCCATTTGAAAGAAATAATATTAATGAGACTGTACAAGAACTCGAAGATATGAACCCTGATAGGTAAGAGCTGTGAAATTTCTTGAGCATTGAACAATGTCTTTCCATTAAGTTGAATATATCAAGCATATAAGTTAAATCATTTCGGTATCCTTGTATGCTTTCGAAAGATATTTTCGAATGGTGAAAATCCCCTTTAGTGGTTACTCAATTCAGAGGCATAATCCACGATTTTTGCAAGTACACCTGAATTCGCCGCGAATTCGCCGCGAATTCAAGTGAATTCAGGTGAATTCAGGTGAATTCGCGGCGGAGTTCGCCAAAAAAAATTTTTGGCGGACTCCGCCGGAGTCCGCCGGAGTTCGCCGCGGACTCTGGCGAATTCACCTGAATTCACCTGAATTCGCCGCGAATACACGCGTATTCGGTGTACTAGTTCGCCAATTTTCCAGTTCACCCAGGCGAACAAGTTCGCCGCGAATTCGCGGCGAACTGATCCTGCCGCGAATTCAACACTCAGGTGAACTTGGGCGAACTTGGGCGAACTCAGGTGAACTCAGTTCGCGGCGAATTCACCTGAACTTTGAAGGAACTTTGTCACGTCTGGCACGCTTATGTGAGACTAAGATGCAATTCACAATGTCTACCATATGCGTGTCGTCATGGATCCAAAGAACCTTAGGGGAGCCGTCACATATTACGTCATCACTCGACGAGAGGGAGGGGTTTTCAAATGCTGACAGGTGATGACAGGGGAGGGAGGGGTTTAAGGTTTGCCGACGTCAGCGAAAATATTGAATTTTCTAAATTCGAAAATACGATATCCAAACTTTTTCGCTCCCAATATTTTGTTTTGATGTACCCATTTCATTTCTTTGATATGATATCTATATTTCCAAACTAACACCCTTGTTCCATATTGATATATTCGACTAGAATATTCGAGTCGAATATTCGACCTTGAAAAAATCCCAGAGACGCTATGGGCTCCATATGCATATTTTCCAGTCGAACTTTTGGCACGCAGGGTGAATCGTAATTCAATTTTGAAAGACGACACGGCTGCAGAATGATACTCGATGGGCGAGCACATCATAATCACCTCAATGTATTGTAATAGGGTAATAGAGTAATAGTATAATGACTTATATGTACACACTTGCATCATACACGCAATATGGTTGATGGTGTTCAACTTCTGATCCGAAAACTGGAAAGATCAGTGCGAAAAGGAATGAATGCGATTGAAATTATTATTTTTCTTGGGGTCCTTGTGATGATGTATAGGCTAGAAGGAGTACCAGCATTCCTTATTTTCTATCGTGAACATTCCAAATTGATACCAACGTGTTTTGATAGCATTGATAGCTATAATTTCAATCTAATCAGATATTCCTTAGCTCAATTGTCACTCAATTAGACTGTTTTGTTAATGAATTGGCCGATGTAATGAACGATGCCATAAACTTAAACATGACCGGGAGAAACCGTCTAGTCAGAAGTGAAAGATGATCGAAGGATGGAATATCATGACAACAGCTGTTTGCCAATGGGGGTGGCAAGTTTAGCATACTGGACAATGGGGAGCCAAAATACCTCCCCTTAATCTTGGTAAACATCATTACAGAGTTAACCATACCCAGGCTCGCCCTACACTTGGGCTAACCGCTAATCACGGGCTCCCCTATACACCGCTCCCATTAATCTTGGGCGTACCCACTTCCCTTATGGTCTCACCCCTAAACAAGGGATGGCCCATACCAGACTCACTTATATCCTGGGCTATACCCGCATATGGCTCCCCTACCTTGGGCTTCTGGAATGCCTTGGGCTAACCCCAAACGCGGGATCGAGCCTACCAGACCAACCCTTATCCTGGCCTATACCGCATATGGCTCCACCCTACCTTGGGCTTCTGCAATGCCTTGGGCTAAGCCGATCCCCTTAATCTTGGGCGTACCCACTTCCCTTGGGCTAACCCCCCAAACACGGGATCCACCATACCAGACACGCCCTTATCCTGGGATATACCGCATATGGCTCCACCCTACCTTCTTACCTTGGGCTTCTGCAATGCCTTGGGCTAACGCCCAAACACGGGCTCCCCCATACTCACTTGGGCTCCACCGTACTATCTGGGCTCCCCCATACCATCTTGGGCTCCCCCGTACTATCAGGGCTCTCCCATAGCATCGTGGGCTCCCCCGTACTATCAGGGCTCCCCAACCAACTTGGGCTCCCCGTACTAACTTGGGCTCCCAAAAGCCAAATTGGGGCTCCTCCGTACCATCAGAGTATCAGGTTCACGTTCCCCGGCACTATCTGGGGCTCCCATACCATCTTGGGCTCCCCCCATGCACCATCAGGGCTCCCCCCGTACTATCTGCCCCCATACCATCTTGGGCTCCCCCACTATCAGGGCTCCCGTACCAACTCTTGGGCTCCCGTACCAACTTGGGCTCCCTCGTACTAACTTGGGCTCCTCGTACCAACTTGGGCTCCCCATGCCAACTTGGGCCTCCCGTACTATTGCCCCCCATTACTTGGTCTCCCCTGCACTATCTGGGCTCCTCCATACCAACTTGGGCTCCACCCGTACTAACTTAAGGCTCTCCACTATCTGAGGCTCCTGCACTATCTGGGCTCCCCCGTGCTATCAGGGCCTCCTGCATCAACGTGGCCCCCCATTTTGTGCTCCCCATGCCAACTTGGGCTCCCCGAAGTATCAGGGCTCCCCGTACTATAATCAGGGCTCCCCGAACCAACTTGGGCTCCCCCTACCAACTTTGGGCTCCCGTACCAAATCGGCCCCCCAACTTGGGCTCCCCGGTACAATCTGGGCTCTCCGTACTATCAGGGCTCCCCCGTATGCTCATTTCAAGAGATGACGCATGACGATAATCTCATGAGATTTGATCATTATACATGATTTGATTTAAGTTAAGATCGCTTTTTAATAGCGATAGGTTTTTCAATACACCATTTATAGTAAGGGAACTGTGTGGCATGCCTGTGAAAAAATTCGTTCTTAAGGTTTTGATGCTCCAATCGACTCCGATAGATTACTATTAGATTTTAAGTATATATTAATAACACAATGAGCTTTAATTTGGTTTTAAGGTATTCTGCACCTACAAACTGTTCCAGTCGCATCATTTAAACTTAAGTTTTACAATTAGTTTTGTCATCGTAAATTATTGAGAGGGTACTATTGAAGTATTGAGTACTGGAGTACAATTGTCAGTATTTATAATCTATGATTTTATGAATTTTGAGAGAGAAGCAGAAATTTATCCGAAACTTCTTCGAACGACGCAAGTCCGTGTTTGTTTCTAATTCAAAGAGTGTGTAGGTACACACTGTACGCAGAACACATCCGTGTAATAGGTTGTGTGGGTATTAATTATCTCATTAAGTTCGTCATGAGAAAATCCTCACAGAAAAATATGCATATGGAACCAGGCAAATATCTCACCCAAATATCCGACTAATTAGCATTGGTGCTGATCATTTGCCTGATCTAATCAAGGTATCAATTACCGCAAATATTCGAGTACAGCAGAAAATCTGTAAACACGTTGACAGATATTTTGCGCGGATATTTGCCCGAATATCCCAGAAATTCGACTCGAATTTTTACTCGAATTTCCTCTCGCGGATATTTGAGTAAAAATTCGACTAAAAATATGCATATGGAACAAGGGTGTAACTGGATGTTCGTCTATGACAATTAGAACCATTTTTTTTTATTTTTAACGAATTTAACGATATGAATCACACCACACGTACATAGTTGATATTTCATGTCGGTTGTTTTGATTCGAAATAGTCAAAATTTGTTTTGAAAAAGGAGGGGGGTTTGGTCAATGCTGACGTCATCATGGGGGGAGGGGGTCAGCCAATGATGACAAGTGATGACAGACAGGGGGTTGAAAATGGGCAAAAAGTGATGACATAATATGTGACGGCTCCCTTAGGGTTAGGGGTTTTGATTAGGACACTAGAAAAAATTGACATCAAGATCTGTGACGTCATTGTCAGGTGTTGCCTGACCCAATGACGACTTAGGACATCGCTGATTCGCTGAGGACAAAAACCAGTATCGGCGCATATAGGCGTAAATGGCTAAGTCCTTGTGGGTGAGGAGAATGCAGACCGTGGGAGGCACCAGGATCTGTCTTCTGTGGGATGAGAGCTCCGCATGGATGACAAGGATCTGGGGTTGGGACTTGAAGGTTCCATCGAGGAACCAGCAGGAGCTCTCTGCTAGGATCGTGAGTTTGTCACTGGTAGCACGGATGATCACCCGAGGCGTTGTCGTAGAGGAGCATATCAGCTTGCCTGAGGGTCCGGCAGTCTGCAGGGGGTGTCTGCAGAGGTATGAGGTTCAGGACACTAGCAGCTGCCAGCTCCCGCTTGATCCACCTCCAAGCTGTCTCCCATCTGTCGTGTCAAGGGTTTGCAGACTTCATGAGACCTCGTTACCCTAAGTGGGACGATATCCTGACGGATTAGCATGGGGTTGTGCTCGCATGAACGTCCCATCACGTATCCTCCGATGACATGAGCCAACAAGCGGTATGGGATAGTGTAAATTGTGATGTGGCGGATCACATGCTGACACCGTGTATCGTGAGTCCCCAGTGTCTCCACAATGATACATCGGATCGAGCATTATTGTACCCTCCATACGGGCTCTGTTATCTGGATTAACCGAGAGATTCTCGGTATAAATCGATCCAGGCTTTAGGTAGTTTATATAAAAGTGAAGAGGCTCCCGACCTAGAGTCCACCCTGTGGGGATCTCCCGACCCAGAGTCCACCCTGGTGTGCCACCGCCGACCTTAGAGTCCCCCGACCTATAGTCCCCCGACCTAGAGTCCGTTCCCCATGTTGACTTTGCAATCAGGGATCTGGTTAGGAGCAAAGCGCCGACCAAAACACCTGTATAAGAAGAGCCTTTGCAATTGCAATAACGCAATTTTCCTTCATCGCCGATCACTAATTTGTTAAATTCGTACTGATTTGGGCTTTTGGGCAAGTTTCCCTCCGGCGAACTCAGGCGGACTCCGGCGAACTCAGGCGGACTCCGGCATCTGAATTCAAGCGAACTAGTTCGCCGCGCGAATTGCCGCGAACTGGCAGTTTCACCTGGGTGAACTGGAAAATTGGCGAACTAGTACACCGAATACGCGTGTATTCGCGGCGAATTCAGGTGAATTCAAGTGAATTCGCCGGAGTTCGCGGCGGACTCAACGAGTCCGGCGGAGTCCGCCAAAAAATTTTTTTGGCGAACTCCGCCGCGAATTCACCTGAATTCACCTGAATTCACTTGAATTCGCGGCGAATTCGCGGCGTATTCAGGTGTACTTGCAAAAATCGTGGATTATGCCAATTCAGATGGTAATTTTGATTTTCAGTTCAGGTAAACAATATTTACCATGTAAACAATAGGTAATTATTTTAAATGGCAAATTACAATCAGTTACTGAAAAGTCCCCAAAGAAATTAACCAAAATTGTAATTTTAAATAACAATTGATAATCATGAATGATAATATTAATGATTAAAAGGACTAATTAAAGATTACCATTAAACAGCAAGGTTTAGTCAGAATATCATTAAAGTTGGTTCTGTAAGGAAGTTGCTCTGAATTCTCTGAAAGTCATGAGTCCATCCATACCTAGGAGAGCTTGTAGGATCTGCAGGAGATATTGTTGATTTCCTGTGCTTCTGAGGGGTCAGTTTGATAGCTGAGAATGCATCTTGGCTGAGCACGTGATACCTCTTCAAATGAACAACACACCAAAACATCCTTTTGTACACTACTTTGAACTGTTTGTTCATCCATCCGTACAGCAATGGATTGAAAGCACTATTTCCCAAAAGAAGCCATATCACAACTTTACTGGTTCTCTCTGTCATTGGAATGGAGTGCTGGCACCAGAATATCATCCCTATGATAAATGTCGGGAGAATGCAGGCAAGAACAAAGATGGTCAATAGGAGAGTGATCTTTGCTGTTCTGAGATTGTGGGCTGCAATTTGGCGTCCTTTTTGGTGTCTTGTAAGCACATACTTGGCTATAAGACCATAAGAAACGAATATGATTATGATAGGGATAGGAAAAGTGACAAGGGTGTAAAATAGGAAATAATACTTGTTTATATCTTGGAAACTTTTTGTCGATGACATGGCACAAGACATGCTAAAAGATGAAAACTCATAGCCACTCCAGCCAATCAGTGGCGGCATTGCGCAGCCAATGGAAATTATCCATGTTATTATGATAATCTGAATGGCATTATTTTTCTTATGCTAAACTTATATCTTATTGGAGACCTTACAAGCATGTATCTGTCAAGGGCAGTGAAGCCAAGTGTCCATAAGGATGCCGTGATTGCTATAGAATCCACAAAAGCCGAAAACTTGCACATATGAGCTGGAAGTATCCATCTTTTATAGTACACTGAAACTGCTATTGTTGGAAGAGTCCAGATTCCAACAATGAAATCACTTGCTCCCAAGGAAAGTATGAGCATGTTGCTTGTATTTTGAAGACTACGATCCAAATACACAGCCAAAAACTGCAATGAGCTACCAAAACTGCGAACAATGATAGCGTCCCTGTAAATATTAGCTATTTGTCACTCTGGATTGAGAAGCTGTTCATAGAGTACTCATAGAAATCATATAATTGCAATATTCATGGAAGAAGTGCAGAAAAAGAGTTCTATATTTTGGTTGAATTGACAATCAGAGTCAAATGGAAATGGAAAAACCATGATATACTAAACCCAGAAATGATAGATAAGTTTTTGTAAAATCAACCTACCGAGGATGCACTCCATGATGACCAGTTTTCCGATTACATGGTAACCTGCTAGAACCATTAATCATTTCCTAAAACATACAAAAATATAACTGACCATTTATTTCATCTGTTAAAGTGTCAGAACCATGATGACCATTTCTTTAATTTTACAAGAATAAACACTTCAACTGGTAGCCATAGAACCATTAATCATTTTTAAAAAACTGTAAAAATATAACACCACTTTTTTCTATCTATTAAAGTGTCAGGCTAGAACTAATTGTTCAATTAAAGTAATTTTACATGAAGGGGATTTAATTTTCACAATAAACTATGGTGTTCAAAAAATTCGCCATGGTTTTTTCTAAAAAGTTAAAGCCCTCCCGCCCAGCCTAGAAATTATATGAGCAAATCGTTGGTGGACCTTGAGACGTTCGCCATATAGTCCAAAACGACGTTTTCAACAAATAGTCCTTGTCAAATTACCTAGGAATATTGGATTTGGAAAATTAAAAAGTTAAAACTGAACTCCCAAGACAGATTTCTCAGTCATCGTTGGTCTAACTAATTCGTGATTGCAGGGGCACAAAATTCATGGGCCATCATTCCTCTAAATGGCATAACCATTGTAAAAATTAAACTTGCTTATAAAGAACTCCAATTTGATTTTCTCAGTCACTGTGGTCAATTCGTACATTAAATTTTCATGGGCAGTTCTTGTGAATCATTTGTATAATATCTTATGACAGGATGAGATAAAAGACATGCTTAATATGGTTCAGATTTAGGCCACTTCCTACATAAACTTAATCTAGGATCAAAGTAAATAGTAAATCGTCTTCAGCTGAGGATGAGAGTTGGAAATGTAAAGGTTTCAAATTTACCGCAAACTATATATGACGACGATTCTTTCAAAGTAAACATCATATCAGGTCCTATATTAGGGTAAGTCAAACAGACACGCTTCATGAATTAAAATGATGGTGGGAGATTTTTGATGCCATTTATCCATATAAAGATCAACTGCATAAGCGCCATCCTGTTACAACCTTATACTATATCCTTCGTCACACACTCTGAAGTGCATGATGAATTACTTTAATCAATATCGAATAATCATTTGCGTCACAGGCGTCACAGGCAATCTATTTATCCTATAGTCCTATTTATCCTATAGTCTGTAGGGTTGACGGTTACATCAGAGGAAGTTAAATGTTACCGGCTGCTATTCACAGCATTTTCGCCCAGACGATATTTAGAACGTTGGAAGGGTCTACTACTTCTAACTATCTGCTGGGTGTCACCTGCTCATGAGGAAGCATAAAGTATTTAAGCATGATTTTATTAAGAGCCATTTAATTAGAACTAAATCACTGAATCAGATACTTACATTGGTGATGAATATTAAGTGTTTATGCAATCAATATGCACTATATATCAAAATACCATTTTAGTTCATTTTAGCAACAAAAAACAGTTCGTAACGTTGATCGTGTGTGATAGGGATTAATTGCTTAATTGGAATTGAAATCGGTCAACAACAATATGCTTTCCAGGATGCTGAGTATCACTGACAGAGTTGTTAAAATGATGGAGAAGTATTCAGAAGACCTTGAAAGTAAAATAGCTCTGAAAACTCAAGAGCTGGAGCGCCAGCAATCCGAGAAGAATTTGTGCAGCCGTTATTTGCCAAGGTAAGTTATCAAGGCAATGCCTTGCAGAGTTAATATCTGTTATTCGAGACTACAGGCATTGCAGATTGCCTTGCAGAGTTAATATCAGTGACTATTATAATACCTATGCACAATGTCTTGTGGGAGGCGGAAATTAACCCCACGGTATTTATCATTTGGTGAAATTATTAATGGAAGTAATTATAGGGCATCCTATTATTCTTATTGCCAGTTTATAAAAAGGTGAAGTTCCGTATGTCCAATGAGGTATTGTATCCCCTTACATGGTATCTCCTGATCATATATGATTAAGGAAAACCGATCCTTTTTAAAATTTCAAAAGACTTGGTACTACAATCAAATTTGAGCTTAGGTATCGTGACAAATTATTGAAAGTTCTGATGATTTAAGAAATTAATTCACAACCCTTACCAAAAATTTGCTTTTCATTACTCAATCCATCACTCTTTAAACCCTGCTCAGGCAGGTTATTAACCGGATCGAGGAGGGGCTGGAGGTGGAAAACGTTGTCAACTCGAGGATCACGCTCGCCTGTGTCCGCATGGAGGTGTCCAGTAACGAACCAGACCCCATATCTGTATGCAACTCTTTCGAGACTTTGAATCACAAGGAAATCGAGAAAAGAAACATTTACCAGGTATAACTTTGGCACAATTATTGCCATGTTAAGAAATCGTAGTTCGGTTGTGCTGATCATGAATTAGACTAAGCAATGTGGCATTCACCAACGTAAATATACCATTTAAAATGTACGATAAATCGATATTCGACAAAAATCAGAATAAAAAGATGATCGGAATCAAATGATAATCGGAATTAAACCCGTTGCTGTTATGCAAATGTCTGTTAAGCCTCAAACGACCGAAGCTCATTACTCAAGCCCCCCACAAGTACTGTCACGGAGAAAGTGCATTTTAAAATAATGACAAATATTTATCCCCCTTCAGGACCTAAAATGGCTTTTAACTGTCTAACCGTCCGACATATAATATTTTGACAGATTCGATGTAATATTGCTGTATTGCAACCAATTTTGAAGTCAATGGAACAATTAAATTTACCTTCGTTTAAATTATTTTACCTTCATTTAATCTAGTTTCCACTCTCTGGTTTTGTAAGGCAGTGGTTATATAGCAAAAATAATATCCAAATGCTTTCTCAATGCTGCTTAAGTAAGAGGGTATGACATTTCAGAACATTTTTCCCTTAAAGTGGTTGCAGTATTATATAGTCTAGAACGTAATACAGTAATACGGTTCGTAAAAATGGCTCGCCCCTTCGGGGCTCGACATTCTTACCTACAGTTACCGTATTACTACACTTATATAGGAGAATTAGGTTCCAGGGTAACAGTTCCTCTATAAAATTAAGTATTACTTGATGTTGCTGTTATACTGGCCTTTCATAAATTTGACTTTTCAACCAGTCAAGTATTTAGTATATTTATATCATTTGGGGCAATAAATGGCTAAGTGGTGTCCTGCAGGACTTTGCAAGTTTGCAGTGGACCATTATATGCTAATCTTATAGTGCTAAAATAAGTTATCTGTACACGGGAAGGCTGCATAAAGGCACACAGTGGGTATGATAGCGCAATGCGGCTATCAGGGCAATCAGCCATAGGACTAGAGGAAGTTAGCGGTGCGCCTAAAATGACAGCTTCCACTTCCATTCTGTGTATGAAATGAAGGGTATTATTATATAGGAGTTGATGGTGCTGTGTGGGTAAGTGTAATTTGATGAATACCCCACGTCCGGTGCACAGATATTCAGATATTTAAGCAAATAACGATAAACATGCTGAAAGCTTCCATTTTAGAGTTTGGTTTCCCGATTCAGCTATTTTCGTACACACCCACGAAGTAACTACAGTCGCGTTTCAGTCATTTCTTATAGAAGATTTTAAGAAACTTTAATGCGAAATATCAGAGCAGCCGTAATGAAAATCCTATTTTAAAAGTTCTAGCCAGGCTTGCAAATGCAGGGGCCGCCCTCACCCACTCCGGACATATGAACCAGTGTAATTATTATGATATATGAACATGGACTGCTGCCGAGGGGCGGTCAGAGGGCTCCTACCTTGCACTGGTATTCTACCTTAATATGCCCATTGCTGAATCTATAATTTCATGTCTACAGATGCTGCTATTTTTGAAATGGTGCAAGGGGAATGGGACAACAGGACCCTAGTTTTCATAAAGCCCTCAAGAAAAATCTTTGGGAGCTTAGGTCCCACTTGGCATTTATTTCCAAAATAGTGAAATGGTGCCAAACCTCACTTGCCTGAACACCCCTAAATTCATCATGCTTCAATATTAATTGGGTACGGGGTGTTTTCAGAAATTTCAAATAAAGATAGCTTTGTAACTTTATAATAGGTACGACCAATCGCACGTTGGTGGTAAGATTACGATATTAGTCAATCCATTTCCATTTACCAGGTGTCAGATAGCAACGGGGTCCCCATAGTGATATCCGGTTTCTATGGGGAGGAAGACAGCGACCAACAGATCCTGGACTACGTCTTGTCTTTACTCAAAACCGTCAGACCGGAGAGGCTGCTCCTTAAAATAGTGGTGCTCAAAGGTATTATTTATTCTTTATACAAATAGTATAAACAACAAATTATACATTGTCACTTGCCCTATATGAATTCATTCATGAAACATGAGGATGCCCCAACCAAAAGATTTGAATAATCATAGTTGAATAATTAATAAACATAGTATAAGGGTCTAATTTGTTGCATATGCTATGAGTGGGGCACGTGCAGAGTAGTCGAAACTATTCTATGCTGCACAATTAGGGCTTTTAGTAACATTGTATTTCGAGTAGAAGGGGTGGTCTAATTACGTCCACTTTGTCCGATTGTCCATGACACACCGAAATGGGAGTGTACATAAAAATTGGGCATATTTTGGTTTATAACATGTGGCATTTCTGGTCAATTTTCGGTTGTTTCAGACACGTTTACAAAGACCTAAAGTTTTGCAATTTCAGGGCTGGCGTCGGGAGGGCTGCTATCCATCGACTCCTCCAATCCTAGACTCTGCATTGCCGGACCTGCAGTGAACGATGCGGAAACCTTGCTCGGGAAAATCAGCTGTAAGTTATCACATGACAAATTGGTAATTTCAGTGATTTAATAAGTTGCGCGTGGTGGTGGCTAAAGTTTACTACTGAGCAATGAGCACTTATAATGAACTACTTTGGTCCGCAGCAAATTAGGTAGTGGTACTTATGACTTATGAGGTATTTAATACAAATTTGAAGATCTATTTCAAACGTTTAACATCGAAGCAGGAAAATAATATCAATCTCCAATATTAAATCTGCGATAAATAAAGTTCTAGTCACTCTAGTGCTTCAATTTAATGTCACAAAAACTCACGAAATTAAGCAGTGCCCAGAAAATTTGATGCTGCATGTATTTGAGTATGATTTATGAGCGTTTATTGAGCAAGAAGGGATGTGGTTATTATATAAATGCCACAGTTATAGTTTCCGGCGAACATATATTGGATAATTTTGACATGGGAAATGTAAGGACTCTAATTGGCTTTCATCTAACATGGTCCCTAACGTAGCGGCCAATCATAAATCATATACCTAATAATCCGTCCTAAAGTATTCCACATGAAAGAGGCAGATTATATTTTCCGGATAGGGGCAGAGCTAGGCCTTGACAAATGGGCCCATAAGGCCATAAATAATGTAAGACCATAAGCTGATGTGTTTATTTTCAGTCAATCAATTCCTAATCGTGGAGGAGATCAAGAGTTTCCTATCGAGCGATGTGATCGCCATCCCACATGAACCTGTTACACTTTTGGTATGTATTATCCTCAGTTAATATTGTTTTATTGGTAGTTTATTTTTTATTGGAACTTCTGAGAAGCCACCACTGACCCACTGACCCAACGTTTCGCAAAACAAAGTTCTTACTTCCTTACTTATAGTTATCGCTGGAATGTATGGTAAAATTCCCCGCCATTTCTAATACATCCTATTCCGTTGTTCTATAGTTGGAATACTAAAGAGCTTCTTTGGAGAATCCGTATAATATTCCATTTCTTAATTTATTCCATTTTCATATTTCAGGGTGGTGAAACGGTGGGCACATATGTGATCGACATAAACAGTTATTCGGGGTTAGTTCTGATTTCATTATTAACTATTTTTCATTAAAAAAATGTGTCTCGCAATGGATACTGAACTTTTGCTTCACATAATAAATTCTTAAATTGTATTTTTAGGTATTCTTAAACCACTAAAATCCCTTACTACTCATGCTGCCTTCTTGTCCCTTTATATTACTTGTATTTGTATTTTTATTTTGTTTATTTTAAAGTTTATTGCTTTTAAATAGTAACATTGATAATTTCAGAAAGAGCGCCGAAGAAGATTTAAGTGTATAGAGGGACTGATAGTGACATTGACAAGTACAACCTCATTGACGAATAAAACTGTTATTGACTGCGTACCTCTAAAGCATCAAAATTTCGGGGTCAAGAATTCACAGTGAACTTTTCTTGGTATGTGTTGGGTGTGGATCGAAGAACTCGTTTCTATTTCAAAAGACACGTCACAACTAAAAACGGGCAGCAATATTGTGTGAAACATTGCTGCGTTAGCGTACATTTGGGTATGCGACATCCAACCCTCAGACATCCTACCCCCTCTCTTACAACACCCACCCACACTTTACCCTCACTCTCTTCGGAAATAGCTCAAGCTGTGCAAAACCGATGGTAAAATTTCCCAGCACTTCAGCTTACCGCATTAGGAACTGTCATGGTGGCCGGCGGGGGGGTACGATTTCTGAGAGTAAGATGTCGCATTTCTGTGGAATTTTAATGCACTATTTTTGATGCCTTCTACAAGTTCAATATATTGCACGGAGTTATTATGATGCCCATATATTACGGACAGATTAAGAAATAAAAGTATTCCTCGCTAAAAACTAATCGAGTTAATCTCAAGTTCAATTCTCACATTATTCACTTATCTACCTGTAATACGAGACATATTTCGGTATAAAAGAGAGGTTTCATCATACGTTATATATCATGGGTAATTAATTGAAAAATCCCCATATTTTCAAGCCCCAAAATTTCAATCCCCAGAATCATTGTCCCGCAAATATGTCTCGTAAGTTTATATTTATACTTATAGCGAGAAGTCACGGGAGCTGTGAATACTGAATCGGAACACGGTGGACCACTTTTCATTTTTGAATTCGCCGCCGCGTAAAAAGTGGGCTTCGGTGGGTTCGGTCATCAATCCAATTCAATGAATTCAAATTAATTCGTTTGGATTCATTTATCAGTTCAGTTAATTTTATTCGGCGGACTCCGCCACCAATTGATATCAAATTCGCCAAGTTCATGCAAATAAACTCGCGGCGAATCAGAACTCCGGAGAACCTGCCGATCACTGAGGATAATGTGAATCTTACTCTTAGCCAATTTTCATCGCTCCATTTTTATACCGAACATCCTGATCCATCTTCTTCAATATTTTTCAAATAAATGGACTGTCGTTTATACGGCAAATTGATGCCGAATCTCGTGCTTAAGTCTTACTCTTAGAATAAGATGAAATTGAATGTACTGGACGAAAGTTGATCTTTAAGCTCTTGAAAACCTAACTCAGTAAGTTGAAGTTCAAGTATTTGAAGTCTTGAGCTCTGAAATTGAAAAGCACTTTTAATTAGTTGAAAGTTTTGGGGATTCGTTTTGTGTACTTAGTTTATCTGAAGTTAAATTATAGATTTTCTGAATTTTTAGCTGTAGAATTGTAGATTTTTATGATTTTTGTTTCAACTTTCACCATCTTGTTGTCCAGAATTGTCTTGACTCCTCCTCATTGCCTGAAACATGAAAGTGAAAATGACTCTGAGACTGAGTCTGAAGGCAGTGTGGCCATTCAATTTCACAATATCTTAAATCTTGTCAGACGTTGTCAGGTTGTCTGATCCAGGATCCTGACCCATTATTTTAAATATTGAAAAGGCTCGGACACGGGATAACGTCTGACAAGGAGGAACCGGTCCCTGATCGTGATCATGAGCTAGCTCGAGTGAGTGAGCAACGCAGAGACAGACGGGCGGCGGGCGCGGGCGTGCCCTTCAGCTTCTCGACGGGCGATGTCCGTCCGCGTCCCTTTCTTCTGACTTGTTGTTGGACAAAGTGACGCGCGAGGGGGTCAGGCAACGCCTGACAACGCGCGCGGCGCAACGATCCACATTTGGACGTCACTTTGCAACCTCGCCAATCTCGCCATCCAGTCAGAAGAAATAGACGCGGGGCAACGTCCGTCGACGCACGCACGCAAGCGCGAGCAAACAGGGCCACTTCGGATAAAATTTTACTCACACTGACAATTTGCTAAACACGTATATCCTATGCAGGCTTAGGAAACTGACAATGACACCGCTTACGAGGCGAAAATGTTTAGCAACATGCAGGTTAAAGATCTTTAGCCTGCTGCAGCTGCATGTACATGTTGCTAATTACATTTTCGCCTTGTTAGCGGTGTCCATGTCACTGATCTTGCTAAACACGTATATCCCTGTCTGCGTTGCACTGCGCGCGTACGCACACCTATGCGGGCTTAGGAATCACTGATCGATCAAAGGTTCCTAAGCCCGCATAGGTGTGTGTACGCGCGGCGAGCCACACAGGGATATACGTGTTTAGCAAGATCAACGGATATCACCCGGCCATACTTTCCTAAGCATAAGCCCACATTGTCTGACGTCGTTAGACCCATTATTTTTAAAATTCGTACGACATTGTCTGACGTCGTCAGATTGCTAAACACGTATATCCCTGTGTGGCTCGCGCGGCGTAGGGAAGCGCGCGGCGCGTACACACACCTTAGGAAGTCGTCAGACTCTGCGAGTCGTGGCGCGCGCGAGGGGGTCAGGCAACGCCTGACAAGTACGACAATAAAGAAAATTGAATGGTGGAATTATTAAATCTATTTTGGACACATTGGATTCACATAAAATTGTTTTATTCTATTTTAAATCTAGTTCTGCAATTAGGGATTGTTTACATATTGCAAAATCACTAAAAGAGAGGCTAACTGTGACTTGACTTTCACATAGATGGCTGTATTTGTTCTTTAAAGTAGACATTTAAAGGGAGGGGTTTTTCAAATGATTATGTTTGATTATGGGAAGGGGCTTTGGTGGTTGAATACATAATCAAAGTATCCAATTTTCAACCTTATTAATAAATTTTTGCCCTATATACTCTGTATTTTTGGCAGAACATGCAGATAACCAGCTCAAAAGCAACATTTTTCAAAATGTTTTCAATATTTTCTTTGTAGAACAAATACAGTCATATTTGTATGAAAGACTTCCATTTACTAGTGATATGAAAATGGCCAAAAATTGTTACATAATATGTGAACAGTCCCTTAGCTGTATCCAGTTTTTAATCTGTTTTGCTTTTAATTATACTTTTTCTCTGATTCTCAAATCATTGATTTTGTTGGCATTATCCTCATTCACTAATATTCCCATTAACTACAATCTATTTAGCATTGTTACACGTGCTTTCCCTCAGCCAACCAAGAAGCTTCTTTAGATATATAATCACAGGAAAATATATACTGTAGTTGCGCTACAAAAATTATTTTCAAATTCAAAATGCATTAACCTGTGTTTTAATAAACTTTTGTTTTATTTAACCCATATGTGTGCAGACCAATTGATTGAAAAAGGCCTCAATAAAGATGCACAAAATTGTGTGCTTTTGACGGAATTTGTATAGAAAGTTGAAGTGTGCAGAGGAAATCCCCACATCTTTATCAAGGCCTCTGTCAATTGAGCAGTCTGCCCACATGGGAAACAGTGTTTGTTTAGAAAAAAAATAATAACTTGTAATCTCATGTCAATATCTGACAGCTATAGCTTGTGGCATGATTGCGGTTGAGGATGAGGTATTTGCCCAAGCTAATGAGGCACAGTTTGGGACTTTTGACATGGCAAAGTCAGCAGCTCTCAAAGGGAAGAGGCAGAGAAAGCGCACTAATTCAAGATCTGCATCTCATTCTTCTGAGGACACAGACCCAGTCTCTCCCATGTCTGAGGACTTTCCCAAGGTATTTAAGGATCGTTCACATATTACGTAATCAATTTTTTGGCCGATTTCAACCCCCTCCCCCTCATAATCAAGTTTACAGTAGTTGTATTTGTTACAATAACATGTAACTTAATCATTAAGAAACCCCATCCCCTCTCTAGGTGATTACGATCCCTTAAGATAGATAATTTTGTGGGTAAATAAGCTCATTGATGTCCTATGAACTTACAAATTTATCTATAAACATTTTTAAGTGTATAACTAATACTGTCTTCTTTGTGAAAGTCAGTTGACAAATAATATTCAACTTCTTACTGCACATTTTTCATGATGTTGTCTCATATATTTTAATGGAGGTTGCAAGTTATGGGAGCCCCTGTATCTGATTTTGGATGTATGGGCTTATTAATACTCATTATTTAGATGCTCACTTCACCAGAGCCTGTAGCCTCCTAGACTTGGGTTTGCCTCTAATCATGGAGCCAACACCTTATAATAAACAAATATTTGAAGGGTCCTGGGTATGAGAGGTCTTCAATTTGCATTTTTTTGGGCTCCCATAGGAGCCAGCCATATTGTTGATGTTTGCTTTCAATCTGACAATCCATTGCAAATTGCAGCTGAAATTGGATGCAAGTTTCAAAAGGGAGAGAAGATCTCGAACTGGCACTCGTGGGCTGCCCAAAAAGGGAGGAGCTGGGGGTAAAGGAACTTGGGGCAGAGTTGGAGATGAGCTTGGGGCTGAAGCTGTCAAGGATGAGTAAGTAGAACCTGCAAAGTAGATAAAGATAACTTTGTTTGTGGGTTCATTACTGTTCATAATTTTGTTTTCATTCAGGCATTTAACTGAATGTTGCTTCAGTTGGACAGCTAACAGATGCAGCATTTTGGCTGTTGCACTTTGTTACATGTAACCTAAATTTCATTATCAAAAGTTCCTTGAATCACTGCAATGACCATTGAATCATTTCATTGAATGTTATTTCAGGAGAGACCCTAACTTTGAAGCCACAGAGATGGCAAAAGATGTCAAGTTGGGAACATACATTCCACCACTTGATCGAGAGGACCTAGAGACGAATGTTAAGCCCCTCCTTGTGGAGTACTTTGAGAATAGTGAACGAGAAGAGTGTATCACAGCTATCAATAACTTCAATATAGGTAATCATGGTCATGACTGCATATAGTGCTGCCGCTTTTCTCTGCTCTTAACCCTTTTATGACTCAAAAGCCCAAAAGGGTCTTTGCTTGGACTTTAAGTTATTGACTGCCATCAGTTTTTTAAATGTCCTGTCTTAAATGTGAAGATGTGATATAAACTCATTAAAAGTTAATTCCTGAATCTGATCATAACCACCTTCTTACAAGTTTGAATTTCTATAATTTCTTTCTATGAATTCAGGACCAGATAATGTTGGTGACCTATTGACATTGGTTGTGTCAATGGCCTTGGAAATGAAGTCTGTGAAAAGAGAGCTTGCTTCACGTCTCATTGCTGACTTATATGGGAGAGTCATTGCCCCTAAATACATGGAAGATGCCTTCGTGGTCCTACTTAAACAGGTATGAAGTTTGGTGCTTGAATTATTGACCTGAAGTTTATGCATATTGTATTACAACCTGTTATTTAGATTGAAATAATGTTAAATAAGCAAATAAAACGTTTGTTACATTGACTATTGAATACATTGACTATTTAAACTATGGTTTTGTGGTGTTACCAGGTTGTAATAAACTAACCATTATTCACTGATGCACTTGTTGTCGCTATATAAGGTTTCCGCTATAAGCCATGAACTATCAAAGGTGCACTTTGACACTATTAATAGACTCAATAATCGTCAACAACATGGTATCAATATTTCTTATTTACCGGCATTTTCAATGAGTGCTATCATAGACTGTGGATTCTAGATAAAATAAATATGTTCGAAATAATATGCAACCTGTGATGCTGCGATTATTTCACCTGTGATGCTGCCATTATTTCAGGTCTGTGATGCTGCGATTCTACCTAAATACATGATTCAGGTACCAGATCTCGAGTTGGACAACCCCAGTGCTGCGGAGGACATAGGAAAGTTCTTAGCACGTGCCATTGCTGACGACTGCTTGCCTCCCGCTTTCCTAAAGAGACTCGCTTCTCACGATCTGCCAAAGCAGTCTCAGAAGTCTGTTCTGCACGCCTCGTCTCTACTCAGTAAGTCTTGATTGAGTGTGGAATAATCAGAATAGGTGTCACGTACGTTGCTGGTACAGTACCTTCCATTATTTGTATCATATCAGTTCTCATCACTATATGTGCAGTGATGATGTGAAATCTCTTGATGTTTACCTAGGGGTTTTATAATCACGAAAGAAAGAATGAACAATCTCATTCGTGACACTGAATAATGTATGTCTATTGAAGTTTTACATATTTTATTATATTCATCAGAATATTTTTCATATTTTCACAAATATACATTTTATTCTGAAGAATATACGCGTGTTTATCGGTCTTCAGTTTTATTATTTTCATTACTAGACGCAGCTGCGTGGAGAGGTCGCTGTGTAAGGCATCTTGGGTTACACCATTGTTTCAGTTTATTTTTAGTAACAGCCGTGAACTGCAATTCACTAAATCTCATGCCCCATTTCACTGAGTAGAGCAACTTGGTGAATGTTCTATAATCTATTGTTAATGAATCAAGACAGCGTAGATACTTAGGTAAATAAATATACCATCGAGCGTCATCAAGTATGATCTAGATCTATCTTGAACCCTTTCTTTTCTCCCTAATTCTGTCTAATTCACCAACACAATGGCATATACTGAGCATTTTATTGGCATAATTACATTCTCCTCGCTTAAACACGTGAGCTATTTGAAATTTAAGGGCGGGCACCATGTTTCAAGTGGTCATATTATGACTCAGTAAATGCTAATTAAATCGAAGAGGTTGCTAGTGTCTATGTACCTACTTGGTTATCAAGTGTGCCAAAGGTTCGTTTACATAATGGATATCATAGAGTAAATTATGAAGTGTTAATTAATAAGTATGTCATCGCCAAATTGTCAATAAATTTGAGTTAATTACGAGTAAACAATAACAATTGTCAGCAATTGTCTAAATTTCTGTAGACATGCAATAATGCAGCATAGAAATTTGAAACTTCTGCTACTGCTAATAAAATTAAGAAATTAGTTGTAATAATATTACTATGCGGACAACAACATGTCATCAAATAACGTTACAATTTGTTATTGTTGTTGACACTTGGCTGCATTCCAATTATATATACTTGGTGCTGTGAGTTGGACTTGGCAACTCTCCAAACATTATTAACACACTGTGTCATAACGGGCATTTACCATGGTCTATCTATAATAGTACAGAGCTGTGAAGTTGTATAAATGTCTTGTAGGGTTACATAGGAGAGATAGTGAGACATGAATGTGATTTGTGAACATCTCTATTCGAAGATAACGATGTATACATTCGCTGATAATGTGAAGAGAGATCAGATGGATTATTATATGTTCGGTTTCTCAATATATGGGCTCTCGGGATTTATTGAATATATCAGGGCTTCTGGAAAATAAATGGTAATAATCTTTACGGTCCATGTTGCCAAGAATATTTTCATACATCCGTTCATTTTCATCTTACATTCTCAACAACGTCCAATCTACTCAAATAAAGATTAAACTCAAGCTCACCAACATTCTATATTTTCAGCCATCAAGTACGCCATGTCGAAGATAGACGACATATGGGGCGCTGAAGGTATCGAGAAGCAAGCCACAAAGTTCTATTCGAACAAGCTGTGGTTTATTCTGAAGGAGTACATCAAGTCATGCGAACTGGATGAAGTTAAGATGTAAGTTCGATAGTTCAATTCCTAATTCACATATTGTTCAGTGTTATCTGTAATAAACCGGGTCAAGTTAATAAAATCTTGCTAACAATCTGTTTGGTGCTCACTTCTTTCTGACTGGTACGTGTTTTATTCACATTGAGTAGGAATGGTACGTTTTTTTTCTTTCCTTGTATTGAATTTAGAGTTATCATGACATGAAGTAATTGGTCATTAATCACGCTTGAAACTCACTTGTATATCGGATATCATGTGTCGTATCTTCTAAGAAAGCCAGCTTTGTATCCGGGTTACGACCATGGATTTAATTGCCCTTTTATTACGAGACTAGGCTGAATTATCAGCTCATGTATCGTGTTGAACAATGGAAATAATTGATAGTTGGAAGAATCCAGTCCATTCTGCAAACATCTTGCCTGGAAGGGTGCTTGTGTCGCCAAACAGGCGCCATGGATTCTCTTGCGTCTGTTCTATCATATTAGTACCCGATATTGATTATTGATGAAAAACAAAGCTTCATGCGATGCCGTAAAAATGCTACTTTCTGAATAATCGAGTAATGATCGGGCCATATTATATTACTTTAAGTCTAAAAAACTAGCAATATGGCTCAGAAATAGATAATTAAGCTATATTTGGTATTGTCAAGAGCTTTCTCTTTGTTTCAAAGCTAACTTCACTAATACTATTCAATAATTATACAGTGTGTAAAAATAATTTCAAGTACAGATCTAAAGGGGGGCACGCTCCACCCTATCATCCTCCTGATTTCTTTGACAAGAGCGAAACAAATAGTAGGATATAATTACAATTAACTGCTTACGTCATCTGACATTAAGGCACTTAACTTCATAATTTTAAGTGACATTTCTTGTAAAATCAATAAATCAACTGTAAATAATCACTAATTAGTCGACATTTTACCTGGTTCTGTTGGGAAACCGGGGAAACAAATAAATATTCCTGCAATTAGAGATCTCGCAACTAATTACTAATTTACTGTATAATACTCATACATACACGAATAGTACCCAGGCGGTTCTTTTAACCATAACTTTACTATCGGCAGCGTATAAGCTTACCCATAGGATTCTGAAATCGTCTGGAGATAATTAACCAATTAGCGCACGAGGAATTGACCATCATTTCGCGGCCTCGCGCGTTGATTGGTCAATCATCAATATGTGAAAGGGAGTGTGTGGAGTGTGTGATGATATAACCACTCTTGACTATAAAAATTACCCCTTGCAACCAGCAACAGCTTGCAAGCGATATTACGTATTGCAAAACTACCTTATGCCTTTTTGACAGTATTTACGACCACCGGCTTAGCAGAAAAATGTTGTCTTCAGTTCATAGAAAGTCCTTAGACATTTGTGAACAGATAGGAAGCTACACTTTAAGCACAAATCTTTAACATGATTGCAGTATATCACCGATTCCCTTGGACTTCAGTTTTCATGTTAACTGTCGAAATGCTCACCTATTTCAACTCTCAGGAGTTTCTCTTTTTACGATGCTTAACTCTTCAATTCCTCACCTTCCTTTTCTTTGCCCAGGAGTCAGCGAGTCCTACAGCGCTTTTATTTTATTTTTTTGGCGCTTTTATTTATTGTTCAACTATTTAATTGCTTATTAAACTTACCACTCCCTTTCCCTGTTAGGAAGTTAGGAGTCTGAGGGAGCTGCTACACTATCAGCACTTAAACTTAATTCTATTGCTCACCTCTCTTCCCTTTCGCAGGAGTTGCTAACTATAACACTTATCTTTTAAGTTTATTCTATTGCTCACCTCCCCTTCTCCCTTCAGGAGTTTGAGGGAGCTGGACATCCCCCACTTCCACCACGCTCACTCCCCTTTTACTCTTTCCAGGAGTTTGAGGGAGCTGGACATCCCTCACTTCCACCACGAAGTGGTGTACGAGGCTATAGTACTCGCCATGGAGCAACGACTCAGCGAGTTCGAGAAGTACGCGCAACGAATCATCGACCTGCTCCAGTTCCTCGGAAAGGTAAGTCTCGTGATGTTTAGAATGTGCTGTCACGTGACACGTTCAGTGACGCGTAGTTGCGTGAGCAATAGCGCGTGACGCGTTATATCATGACGACTCACGCGTGATGCGTGGCGCTTTTTTTAAAGTAACGCGTGTCGTGTGATTCGCTCGTTCTCGGGCGACATTAATCTCACTGCAACGTATTTGAAAGCATTTTGATTACATCGTGATCATAAATGTACGAATAACAATTCTTAAAGCCTGCTTCTGTAGGAAACCATGTTTCAAAACTGGCATTCCGCTGCCGGCTGTGTCTCCCTGAAAGTGACGTTAGAGTGTTCGCTCTTTCCTTTTTTCATAATGTCTCCTGATGTACCGACGTGTCCCTAATGGACATTCACTGAGCCACTTACTCAAGTTTCACCACCACTTACCCACTCACTACAAGCTAAATTAACGTGTCTTAATCTTAGATAATTCCCGAGAATTGAAGGATCTACATTTAGTCTTTTTAAGGCTCTAGGAACTGCTCGTAAGATGGTCACGTGAAAAGAGCGAGCTGCACTTTTTACAAATTATCGTTACGAATTCAGACCATTATTACTACAGAGCTACACTTGTGACGTAGGCTTTGTAGTTAAGTGGAATGTGAAAATGGTTTATTTCAGTGATTTCAAGGATGCTCACACTACACGTACAAATCAAAGCAGTTTTGTGCATACCAGGGACTTTTGGAAAGACACCGTGTAGTAGTTTTGTTAGGAATGATGTAACTTGCATTTTGGATGCAGCCGATTTTAACTTCTGTAAGCTGTGGGGAACGTGAGAGAAATATCTCACAGCCGCAGTTCTGTGACAAAAACCACTGCAGTTCTGTAACAGAACCCATTGCAGTTCTGTGACAAAAACCACTGCAGTTCTGTGACAAAAACCACTGCAGTTCTGTGACAGAACCTGTAGCAGTTCTGTGACAGAACCCACTGCAGTTCTATGACACAATCCGCTGCAATAATGTGAAAATACCCACTGCAATTTTGCGAAAGAACCGGCTGCAGTTCTTTGGCAGAATCAGCCGAAAAACTGTCGCAGCATTTTTCAATTTCATTTTCAATCCCTTATAATGGTGTTTACTGACACCATTTTGACCCGTACAATGCTACGAATCCTTGACACCACTTTACAGCAGACACGGCATGTTCCCTTGACACCACTTAGATAGACACCATGTGTACAACTCTTATTTGCCTCATCAGAACTATACCCAATCATGTTGCTGGATTCTAGTCACGCGCCAATTCATAACAACACCTGTCCATGGCCATATTATGTTCATGTAGGTATAATTTATTACATATCAAACTGAATTTCAGTAATTTGATCTCGCCAGGATTGTCCTACTGGAATATACAAAAAACAATGATATCCACTGACGACCAATGAATCTGCTATGAACCGCAATTCTGTTTTTGATGTAAACAAAGCCATTGGAAATTTAATGCTATCCGTATGTGTGTGACGAGCTCTTAGCAAATTCCACGATCATATTATCATAATTATTCGCATTTTATACACTCATCTCCCTTTGTTATCGTATACTTCTCTGAGCTTACACTCCCCACATTATTGTGACCATCGTCATAATAAGATTCAAAACAATGACGCGAAGTAGGCGAAATATATCCTTAATGAAATTCATTTGATTCACACTGGTATGCTAACAGTGTTTGACGTGTTTTAAATACTTCCGGATCCTTGCCATATGCCTGCAGTTTAGCTGCCTTAATAAATATCCAATAGAATCCAGGAAATTTCCGCTTTGCAGCTGCTGAAATTGAAAATTTTGTTGAGGTAACGTTCACGAAATCGTTTTATTCCTGCGCGCGCTGCCGTCGCGCGCGAGATGAGTGCTTACAGCTTCTACTTTTTAATAAAATGCTTTGGAAAGCACACTATTTTTTACCCGAGCACGAGGTCTTGCGTATACATTAAAATTGTTTACGAAGTTGGAATTGGCAAACTGCCAAAGGTTGCTTGAACAGCCCAACTGACTTAACTTATAGGCATCGATAAACTCGAAGCATTTTCTTCAATTGCCACGGTGATATTTACTGTGATTAAATCTCTAAAAGATGAATTGTCGCTACGTTATCGCGGAAATCATTATTTTCCCATGCTGATATTTTCCAATCTGTTATCACCGTTTTCACAGCTGCCATAGCTCGGTGATAAAACGTGATAACGATGCAAATCCAGCTTATTTTCGAAAATATCAGGTTGCATTTGCATGCCAGAAATAGAAAATCAGCAGATTTGTTTTCCAAAAATGTTTAGAAAAAGAAAGATAAATGACTGTATCCTCCCTGTAGGACAGTCATTGATCTTTCAATTTCTGTGAAAAACTCACGCCGCCTTTTGTTGCAAATAAACGTCATTTTTCTGTCAAGAGTAACCTGATTTACCATCATCCAAACCTCACCCCTGACCCTCTTTCAGAGTTGCATCATAACGAAGAGCCAGTTTGAGACGGGCTTCAAACGTGTTGGAAACGACATGCCAGACCTGACCCTCGACATCCCCAACGCTATGTCTCTCTTCTCGCAGTTTTGTGACATGTGCGTCGCTCAGAATTTCATGTCCGATGAAACATACGAGAAGGTTTTCCCCAACCGGGGCCGCAAGCGTTTCGTCAGCGAGGGTGATGGAGGTCGCGTGAAGACCACCATCTAAGATGCATGCCCAGGCTGTAGTGACACAATGATATATACCAGGTTGTGAGTATTAAAATACACTATACACGAGAAATGTACATCAAACCGGGCCGGGTATTGTACGGGATACATACACCGTATTTACAAACAATGTGTATGGGGAAGTACTGGCTTCATCCGGCCCTCTAACTTAGTTTTAGAATTCTAATTTCTTCTGGGGAGTGTTAAACGGAGAAAACCAACATCAATTTGAGTTCAGGTTGATTCCTGTTAATTCAGATTAATTTAAATTTTAAATTGTCAGTCACTAATGTAATGCTATAAATTTATAGCACATCAGCAGAGATTCTATGTTCGATTGTTTTTCTATCCAGTGGGGAAATTTCAGGCCACGCTTATCGCGTTGAAAATTTTACAGTTCATTTCATAATGATCAACGATCACAATAACCATGACTCATATAATCTCATATTATGTGCCATGTATTCATTATTCAAACAAGTGCAATATTACGCATGATATGCGTGCAATGTTGATGTTAAGAAATTCTGTGTGATATTGCATGTGTGAAAGTGTGCACGTACGAAACTATTCCAGGATTCAGGTCTATTCTGCATATCAAATAAAGCCGATGTGTCCTGCTCACAAGTTCGTGAATAAATCTCCGCCAATTTTCACTGAAGGCATAACTAAGTAAACTATTCAAGCTCGTTTTTATGCAGTATTTACTTTTACTTAACAAAAGCAGTCTTGGAATACATCACTAAACACATAAAATAATTTTTTTAGAATGAAAAAGAAAAAAGAACTGAACAACATATGAGAATCTGCTGATGTTGAAAATTCATAGTAATGTGGTGCATTTTCAACTTTTTTAATTATTTTCAGATCACTTAGCTTTAATAAGACTTTCTGCCAAAAGGAGTGGCTGTATTTGATTTTGTATTAATTAAATTATTGCTTTTATATTGTCAGGAATTGAGTCGTTTGAATGTCAGAATTTAATCAGTTCAATGTGAGAAATTTTTAAAAGAGATAAAATACTTTGATTGATACTCTGTAAAACATGGTCAATGATTTAGATTCTAGTGCAAAGGTCGAAATGTTATTGAAAAATAGGGAAATGGAATATATTTATAGTCCTCAGTTGTTCAGAAGTAATGGCCCCAGAAACCGTAGTCTCCAATTTTTCCATCGATTGTATCACGGTTGTGATACTGAATTTTTGTTTCCATGAACATTGGTAACGTATTAGCTTACTCATAGTATTCCGAAATCGTCTTGAAGTTGTGATGGACCGATCAGCGCGCCAGTTTACAGTCAAGCTGCGCCCTTATTGGTCTATGTCAAATGGATTTGTGGGTAAGATAATGGGTTGTCGATAATAGAAGCGAAGTTAAATTCTGACAGTTCAATTCCTGTGTATACCGTATAAGTTCTCAAAAATTTCCAGAGGAAAACAGAAATTAGAATGTTTAAAACGTATGATTTAAAATTGAATAAACTTTCAATTGAATAAAACTCTTTAGGTTATCTGAAGTATGAAGTAGTTTATTTGTCAGGGAATTCTCATAGCCTAGAATTGTGATTTCCGTTTTTTAACTTTGTTCGAAAGACTTCTTTTTTGGGGTTGTTCACACATTACGTAATCTTTTTTGCTGATGTCCATACCCCTCCCCCCTGGAGCATTGTTTCATTTGACAACCTCTCCCTCTACACCTACAGCTGATTACCTAATGTGTCAACGATTCTTATACTTATAGAGCAAAGGGTTGTACTATCATAGAAAACTTGATCGGTGGTTTTGAGCACGTGATACTTATTTAAACACAACGTAGTTTTGGAATGCCACCTTGATTCAGAACATGTTGGGATATATGTTTTAACTGAGAATGAATTCTTCCAGAAAAAATAGTGAATCAAATCATTTTACATGTACTTGGGACATATACGAGCAAATTTCACTTTCAGTACGATTCCATTGTTTCAGCAGAATTTCTTCAATTTTATTCCCTCATTTTGAAATTGGAAATACCATTTAATCATTAATAGACATTTAACTTTAAGATGCCTTGTTTTGAAAGTGGGATTGCTATGGGCTTAAAACTTAAGTATTTACTGCTATATTTTCGAAAGAAACTTTCTCTGTTGGAAAGCAATGCCCAAGTTAACACTGATTTATTGAATGCAGATATTGGAGAAATTTGAAAGTGTTTTTAGTCAAATAAAATATGAAATATGATGTTAAGTTGTATTCATAATTTAAAATGTCTCAATGGAACACTTTTAATTGTTCTTGAATAATTCGAATTTGAGTTCAAATTCAAACCGGCCATTCAGATCAAATACACATAGCACCAGTACCAATTATGGTCCAGATGGCCGGTTTAAGGTTTTTTATGCAATACAGACCGATAAACATTCAAAACAACCAAGGTTTGGTGAGTGCCGGAATTGGGAATTTTGGTCCAAAGGGAGCCTCAAAAATGATGCGATTTTGGTCTTTGGGCATGTTAAAAAAGGCCTCTTAAATATGAATAATGCCCTAGAAGATATTCGATTTTGAATTTGAGAACCGCGAATTTTTAACTGATTCATTGAATTTAATTTAAATGCAATGAATAAGATAATGAAATTGTGTTTCGATAGTTTAAAAACGGCCGCTTCTCAGGCATAATAATGATCTTGCGCTGATGATCTGTTTTTATCGTTACTCGTGGCTATTTGAATGGCTTCCAGCATAGAAATGGTTCTAAACTTGGAAGAGAGCCAAGCATTATTGATCTTTGTGATACAAATTTGTTTAAACTTTAAAGAAAGCGTCAAACTTTATCGTTGTGAAGTCTGAAATTCAAATTTGTTTTAACTTTAAAGCCAGGCGTTGCCTTTATAGACGCGGCGCGCCCCCACGCCGCGTCTGGGTAAAATATTTACAACGTCTGGCCAATACAAATATAAATTCTGCGTGATGATCGGTCAAGCTTCCAAGAAAGTAACAAAACAAACACCTTCGTTCGATATCGGTATGAATTGAGAATGGGAACAATAAAATTTGATACAATAACATAAACATAACTTCTCTTTTCAATTTCATTCTTATTTTCATTCTTTATTTCATTCTTATTTTCCAACTGAATTCCGACTTAAAGATTTTTTAATCGGGCCGGTAAAAAGCTAACTGTGCCCTGACAATGAACAAAATCTATTGAAACTTTGGGTTGAGCTGAGTACTACTTCAGATTTGGCAGATTTTGGGCAAAACTAGCATCCTGCTAACAGGAATTTAGAAATTACCCAAATCTGGAAGTCTGAAGCACTCCAGCACCCAATACTGCAACGTGCATTTCATTTAAAGAAAAGCTATGAAAATGGAACATTTTGAATGACCGATAGAGTAATTATTTGCCGAAGGCGAAGTGTTCAGACGTCTGACGACAAGTAACTATTTAATAAAAATCGAATCAATTTCAATTGGAGATGAAGTAATTTCAGTAATGCACACCCTGGTGTCTCGACCTTTTGAGGCACGGCGTATTACGCCGCGCCTGGGTACGTCTCTGCGGCGCGTATCAGTGCGCAAAATACAAACAAATACAAGTGCAACGCGCTTTTAAAAAAGTACCGAAGCGCGGCGTAGTGCGCCACGTCTCAAAAGGTCCAGACAACAGACACGAAGTATTGAGTTTAAATACCCCAAGAACAGGCCTCCAATGATGTGAGAGAATAGATGACTAATGTGTCCATTGTCTAACTTTACTCCTGTAAATAAAGCTCATGAAAATAACCGCTAGCTTCCAAAATCCAAACGTTGCGAGCAGCCAATTCCCTTTTACTGGAGGTTCCGAATTGCATCTTGGGAGTTGGAAGGGACAAACAATAGTTTATTTTTAATCTTCCAGTTAAAAATTAAGAGTTAAGAGACGCAGTTGAATTTTAAATGCTTGAGCTTGATCGTTCCACACTATTTTTTCTTCTTGCTGGGTTTGTGCTTTGCATGAGTCAGTATGTGAGCTTTGAGGTTCGTGCTCTGCGCAAAGCGCTTGCTGCAAAAGTCGAAAGGGCAGTGGTAGGGTCGGTCTCCAGTGTGAATCCGAACGTGGGTTCGGAGGTTGAAATCCAGGGAAAACCTCTTTCCGCAGCCGTCAAACGAACACTGGAATAGGGCGGTTTGAAGCAATGAAATTGAAAATAAAAACAACTTTAAAACTTGAATAAACCGGGATGGCTCATGGCATCAAAATTTAATTTTAAGTAAACCTGACATCAAGTATAAAGTAAGCCTAAGTGAGCAGGGTTGGGTGAGTTTGTAACTGCCTAGTGCCTACCTGGAATGGCTTCTCCCGGAGTGAACGAGAGCATGTCTCTTTAACTTGGAGTTTTCTTTGAACGCTTTACCACACTCTGGGCAGACATGGACCTTTGGTGCGTGCGAAGACAGGTGTTTTCGCAGACCCACGTGGTCTTTGAACGTCTTCGAGCAATCCTGAGAATGAGCGGAAGTAAGACGTGGAGGCACTACCGATATTAACAAACTTCAAGAGAACTATCATTCATTCCTAAAAACTGCTGCAACGTTTTAATACTAAGATTAGCATTAATTATAGCAAAACTATACAATATACACTGAAAGTTTCCTACAGGTCGTACTCTGACAGATGTCAGTCGACTGTCAGTGTCACTCTTGAGAAATAAGTAAACTCACTCTTGAATAATAGCAAACTCACCGGGTCAGTACACTTTACTGTTCGTTCTGTGGGACTGTTGATCTTCTTTCGAGTACTGAAGTGAGACAATCATTCAAAAACAGCAGCATCATTTTGGTTAAAAGCAGTAAAAGAGGCTAAATTTGAAGCTGAAGCAACACATGTTATAATTTTGTAATTAGTAGAAATCAAACTATCTTAATATTCCGATAATCAAAATACATTATTTACAATTTCTTGGCGATCTCAGCAAGAGTCTTAGGATCTCTGAGGTTCATTTTGTCGAGGTCATTCTTTGATAGGGTTTTATTGATTTTACCATCCTTGTTTTCCGGCCTGTCGTCTTCATTGAAGTCGATTTCTGAAATGAAAATAATTATGGCTGAATAATTACGTTAAAAGGATTTCAATGAAATTAATTAGATGAATAAACAACATTCTACACAAGTCATCGTAATTTGTTAATTAGTAAATCGTCATTAGGCAATTAATTACGCCGCGCGCGCGGCGTAATTGGTCCTAAGCCGCGCAAAATTTGAGGTTTGTATAACGTTAACGTCTTTGCGCGTTACATATATTCCATATTAGCGGGGTAAACAGTTAATTTATTGGTACATGAGGCAACTTTCATGATGTGAGATAATTGCAAATTTCAACATAACGACGTTTCACAAAGGGATCGACTTTCAAATCCCAATATTTTGCATCTTGTGCTACCATCTGCATGCAATGAAACCCTCCAGTTGGTTGTGGTGGCATCACGCCACATTGTGTCACGAACTTAAACATGAGCCACGAAGCGTGACACACTGGTGTCAGAGACACATCGTGTGTAACACTGGTGTCAACAAAACTTAGTAAGACACACTGTTACACACGATGTGTCTCTGACACCAGACTGGTGTCAAAGGCACATCGTGTGTAACACTGGTGTCAGCAACACTTCGTAGGATACACTGGTGTCGTTTGTAACTTTGTACCACTGGTGTCAGAAAGAAAAAGTGGGAAAAACTGGTGTCAGAGACACGAAATACGACATACTGGTGTCAGAGACACCAAGTTTTTCATAGCAGTATGAGCGACACGTAGTGTAACGCACTGACATGTGAACATGGAGTGTGGCGAAATAGTGTTGAGTATTCGCAAAATACCATGATTAACGGGGTCAGCAGTTACCTCCAAAAGGGAGCTTCTCACCTCTTTCTTATAAGTTATCATGAGTAACTTCAAGAATTCAAGGCAATACCTTGAATGCTCGATGAAGGTACTTTTTATGAATGGCTTTGTATAAGCTTATACATTGGAACCTTATTAACTTTGTGCACAGTGTATACTCTTTGCAGCGTGCAGGTATAGCAATTAAGTTACCAATTTAGTAACCAGTAACTATAATTCCAATCAGCCACTGATCCTCCATCCACCCAACTCTTGTCAACGAGTCAGTGTGTCTAATATTGTAAAATGTACATGTACTATATAAATTGTACAATTTTACATTGTATATAAATGTACATCAATACCACACCCCTTATGGAGGGTATTTTAATTTACCCAACATAAGATAATCACACCAGCTGTCAACGCATGAAGCATTACATAACATTTGGAGGTACTACGATCTGATGTAACCCTAGAGAGGTCCGCCAATTGGCAGCACTTTCTCTCTGTTTTGTTTCATGATTCACCGTGGTTGTACAATGTATTCCTTCTAATACACATATGTTCTAATTGATAAATAATTAAACGTTGCCAGTTGGACGTTTTAATTCAACAAATTAGGTAACAATGGAAGCTTTGTAAGATATCCACAGAAACACGACTATTTTATCAATGTGGTGCCAATAAATTTCTATCCCTCGCAGTTTCGACATGTCACGCATTGGATTAGCTAGCATGGCGTTGGCAACGCTCACATTCTCCATTGCTATGTGCATCTTTTTCGACGAAGATGGTTCGTCATTAGCTATTTCATAAAGATTTCAACTGTTTTCAATACTTTACCCATGCATTTCCTATATCAGTTTAGAAATTTGAAGGCTGGGGCTTCATGAATAGAAGAAGACAGCAAGGAAAATTCATGATATTAAATTCAATACAATATATTTGACGTTTCAGGTGTACTAAGCTGGGTGACACTAGGGATATTTGGAGTACATTGTGCAGTATTAGGAATACGCCTTGTACAAGTGCTACATAAAAGTATGTGCCATTATTTAAATTACTCCTACGCTTTCCTTTTCTGAGACATTATATGATTTCCATTTTTAGATTGAAAGGAATGACGTTTTAGAATCTATTTTCTAATCTTTGGATTAGAAATTATTGATGTGCAGTAATGTGATGTTTTCAAACACCCAGACACTTTTTAAATAGATAAGACATTCGATCACATAGTATCTTAATTAACAGCCTTTAAACCACAGGGAATGAAGGTGATGAAGCTACGCGGTGCGATAAAAGTGAGTTCCTTAGGAATATAATTTGCTTTACAATGAGTACATGGCCATCATAGCAACTTGGTGTTACCATGGTGTAGCGTTGCACGGAGAGTAGATTGTACCAATGACGAGGAACAATGACCACCACCTTCATGAAGTGTGTCACGTGACTTGGAACGTGACGAAGCAAGCTCGTAGCAGGCCGTGGGGGCTGCCCCCCTCGGAAAATGGGAACTTTTCAAAATTTTGCTCTAATTTTAACAAATATCGTAATTTTCGTGTTAGGATGAGTTTTCTGTGTGTGAAAGAATACGTGAATGATGAACTTGATATATTTCGACCCCAAAGACAGTCTGAAACACCTAATTTTTGAAAAAAAAAAAACGGGGGCTGGGCCAAACCCTGCCATAGCTTGCGCAATGTGAAGGACCCTATCCAGAAAAATCCTTTCTACGGGCGTGTTACGAAGTGTGTCACGTAACTTGAAACGTGACGAAGTATGTCACATGATGCAGCTTAGCGAGTGAACGGAGAGTTATTAGTTACTGTATGCGGAACATTGCGAAGAGGCAATTAATGACCTAGGACTCATAACATGGGTCTTGGTTGATGACCATACTATGATATTGAAGTTATCAATTATATGGCCTTAACAAGTCAGGATAAGTTATCAATTATGATAAGTTTGTATACATAAGGTACAATATAATCAATCTTTTTTCAGGAGATAAATATCTAACAGTGGCATGTGTAGTCCTGTCAACCATTTGCAGTGAGTCCCATTTAAAAATTTCCCTAAGAGTTACTGCTGATATATACATTGAATTGAAGGGAATTGTTTTCATCATTTTTATCAATCTTAAGCGTATTACCCAAATATCCACTTAACAAAGAGCAAGTTGACCGTAAACATGGACGGTTATTGGTCAAGTTCAGGACAATTTCGTGGTCCTTGTGAGCGAAACCAATACGACATCTACACAACCAATACGACATCTACACAACTCTGCCCTCTCACCTCTAACCCACACCCTCCCTCACAGCAGTATACACCCTCCTCCTGTGCACCTCTACATCTACGCGCTGATAGTGCTGACCCTTCTCTCCTCCTCCCTTGCTGACAAAGTGGACACCTGGCACGCCGCCTGGTCGGAGGAGGAAGCCGCCCTGGCTAACCAGGAGGGTGGCGCTGCGCCACCGCTCACCTGCGCCGGAGTGGCAGTCCTGGGGATGGCGCTGGCGGCGAATGTTGTTAATCTGGGGGCCGGGTGTTGCTTCGATAGGAGGAAAAGTTAATCGTGTCAACTTCTAAAAAGAAAAGAGAGACTCTGATACGGATTTTGGAGCTTTTAATCTTGCTTTCAAATTCACATTAACTCGAATCTCGATAGAAGGACCTGACCATGAAACTTCAGTCTGAAAGCTATATTGATAACATCTTACACTTTTGGGAGGAACGCATGAAGAAGTGTCTCTGAATATGAGTCCATCCTAGGTCATGCTTCACACTTCACAGTAATTAAATGTGTTTACTGTTCATTGTAAACGCAGTTTAGTCTATGTTCTACCATGAATTTGATCACGATGAGTGTTGCTCGTTTCTACTGAACGGGATTTTCTTCTTCAAAGAATCATGGCGCATTATCTTTTTAAATGAACACAAATGAAGCTTCTTGCATTTTTAGCCTTTACCACTGTAATTTGTTGACCACTGTGATTTGTTGACTGGAGTTATGAAAGGTAATAAAAATGTATTCCAGTACAGGACTTATCAATGAAGGTGCTTATCTTCATCTTGTATCTTCTTCTTATGACAAGATGTGGGCTGATCAAACGTGACGATTCTCAAACCAACGGAACAGGGGATTCTCAAACCAACGGAACAGGAGATTCTCAGACCAATGCTGAAGAAAAGGAGAAGCCTACTGCTGTGCCGTATGACGGACATGATCCACACGAAGGTATGGTGACCCGGTGGAGAGAAAAGCTTTGGGTCTACGCTCCCAAGGACAAAACTCAAACTGGGAGGACATAGATTCACCAGAGGCAGCCAAGTTCTTAGATCCAAAATACTATGAAAATAATCATAAAGATACCATAGAGGTGGAACTCCAAAAAATTGTCGGTAATGTTCTTGAGAATGCGACAAAAGAAAGTGGGACAACTGAGATTTCTACTGAAGCTTCAAATGAGGTTTCTACCGAGGATGCTTTTGAGGTTTCTACTGAGTTTGGCGCTGAATATTGATAACCTCATTTCCAGCCCCGGGTTATTGAAATAATAGAAAAACTTAAAATTAAGCTTCTAAAACTATCAATATTTTGATAAAATAGAGCTGACTACAATTGTTTTAAAAGTTTAGTTAATCAATTCAATGAATACTTTTATCCTAGAGGTGCCGATTTGTGTTATTCTCAAATTTCTAATTTGAATTATCTGAGTTTATTATTCTTATTGAGTTTGAAATTTCAATAATTAATGCAGTTCTTCCCGTTCTCCAGTTCACAATTAAATTTATCAGAAAGCTATGAGAATGCAATTTAAATGCTATCAAAAATATATTGATGATGTTCCACTTTTTGAGGGACGCAACACGGAAAAGTTCTTCGGTATGTTTGATCGGCCGCTATGGTTTTATGTTACCGCATCAATAACAAAGGCGTTTTGGTTGCACTCTTCATGTGATTAGTCTGACCAATCCAAGGTCTTATCTATAAAGGTGTATGGGTATATTACAAACTTCGATTGAAAACCGAAATATTCAATCAAAATTTTGAGTAATTTAAATTTGAATGCAGCGGTTTTCGTGTTTATTAAAGTACACACATTTTGTAATGATTTACATTTCATACTGTTCCCGTGCTCATTTTAGCAAATCTTAACTCCTAAGTAAGATGAATGATGATAGTGAGGTTATAGCATAGGTACGTCAGATTTGGTTTCATGTTAATTTCGCAGTCCTGTAGTGGTTACGTCTTTCATGCTTGGCATGTGGTCAGAAGATCCGAGGTTGGATCCCACGGTGTCATTCTGAATGTGCTTAGGGTGAGACGCATGCTACACTAAGCTGAGTGTACAGGATACTGTGCAGGAGGGATGCGTAGCTGCCCATTGCAGCGAAGTACTCGAGTGATAAAAATTTGGAAGTTAATAATTGCACTTATTCAATTCCCTGGCGTAATTGGGCCCCAATTACAATGAATTCTTCGATTCCTGAAAATGGCTGTATAGCTGTTGGAATAGAAGTTATACCTTGAAATTAGAAAATAAGTCAAGGAATCATCAACCAAATGACTCAAATTAATGGTATAGCAAGTGTTTGCTTGTAACAATTGAAGCGTTTCTTTCCGCCGGCTAAGACTTAGGACAGTTGACTCGCTGAAACACCACCGTAGTTTTGCTCATGGAGAGATGTCTCTGAGGCATGCCCACCCTCCTCATGCTCTCCATGCTCAGTAATTAAATATGTTCCATATGAACATAGTTTATATATCTTGCTCCTTCAATCTTGATAACGAGCTACGTTGCTGGTTTTGATCCTTTCTAATGCAAACGAAATTCATTCTTCAAAGAATTATGAAATACTTCTTATTTAACCTCCATGCATTTAAATTAATAAGGTAAGTGGGGGAGTATCAGTATTCGTTTTGTCCCCCTGAAGTATCAGCTAACCTTACACGCATTCCAGCATACGAAGGAAAACAATGAAAGTGCTAATCCTCGCGTGTCTTCTTTTGCTGACAAGATGTGGACTGATCAAACGTGACGAAACAGGAGGTTCTGAGACCAATGCTGAGGCAGTAGGGGATTCTCAGGTAGTTGAAGAGAAGCCTACTGCTGTGCCGTATGACGAGGAGGAAGACCCTCACGAGGGCATGGTAACCCGGTGGAGGAACGAGTTCTACGACCACCCCTCCATGGACCAACTCAACTGGGAGGATGAGGACTCGCAGGACGCAGCCAAGTTCTTAGATCCGGACTTCTACAAGAACAATCCTAAGCCTGCCGTCGAGTTGGAACTTGCGAGAATAGTCGGTAATGTTGCGGAGGATGCGACTGAAGAGGTTTCAACTGAGGCATCCACTACGATTACTCCAGATTTTTCTACAGGAGTTTCTACTGAGAGTTCTACTGCGTCTGAAGCTGAATTTTATCAATTTTAGTGTTTTCACTAGAATTACAAACAATCAAGTTTTCACTAGAATTAGAAACAATGATTTCTCAAGTTTCACAATCAATTTACAGTAGTAAATGAGTTTTCAATGAGTAGTTTTATTCTAGATGAATTTTGTTCCCAAATTTCTTATTAAATTTATCTGAGTTTATTTCTCATAACTTCATAATGGTCAAATCCCTCAAATGCGACAATTTGACAGGGATTAAAAGTTCCGGAAGTCTCAAGATGTTATTTAAAAATTCCTTTTTCCAGTAATGACTAAGTAGACTTATGAAGCGTTTCACATGAAGAAGTGTCTCTGAACTTGAGCCCATTTAATTCCAGTCATGCTTCAAGCCAAACAGAAATTTACTGAGTTCCTTGTGAACGTAGTTTAGGTTATGTTCCACCTTCAACTCTTAAATTTCACACGACAAATGTTGCTGGTATACACTTCTTTCTATTTCTTTAAACGAATCTTGAAATATATTCAATACTAATCTTCACGCTAATTGGCCAGTAAACAAAATCATTGTATGATCCGAAACCATCAGTGAGTTATGAGATCATAAATGTTAAGAATAAATCAAGTCACTGAAAATTATCAGCTAACCTAACACGTATCCCAGTGCAATGAAAGTGCTAATCCTAGCGTATCTTCTTCTGCTGACAAGATGTGGACTGATCAAACGTGACGATTTTCGTGACAAGGAAGCAGGCGATTCTCATGACAAGGAAGCAGAGGATTTTCATGACAAGGAAGCAGGGTATTTTCATGACAAGCAAGCAGGCGATTCTCATGACAAGGAAGCAGGGGATTTTCATGACAAGGAAGCAGGGTATTTTCATGACAAGGAAGCAGGGGATTTTCATGACAAAGAAGCAGGGGATTTTCATGACAAGGAAGCAGGGGATTTTCATGACAAGGAAGCATGGGATTCTCAGGACGCAGTCATGTTTTTAGAACCAGGCTTCTTCGAGAATAATCCAAAACCTATGATAAAGGTTGAAGTCGCTGCTGTGATAAAAATTGTCGGTGATGTTGCTGAGAACGCGACTGAGGGTTCAAGTACTTCTAGTCCTTTTAGTACTTCCAGTACTGAGACTTCCATGAGTTCCTCTGAGAGTTCTTCTACGAGTTCCTCTGAGATTTATTCTACGAGTTCCTCTGAGAGTTATTCTACGAGTTCCTCTGAGAGTTCTTCTACGAGTTCCTCTGAGAGTTCTTCTACGAGTTCCTCTGAGAGTTCTTCTACGAGTTCCTCTGAGAGTTCTTCTACGAGTTCCTCTGAGAGTTCTTCTACGAGTTCCTCTGAGAGTTCTTCTACGAGTTCCTCTGAGAGTTCTTCTACGAGTTCCTCTGAGAGTTCTTCTACGAGTTCCTCTGAGAGTTCTTTGTTATATATTTGATTATATATATGATACTAACTTATAACATTGTTATAGGGTTTTATGTTTTATCTAGCAAACGGACTTTGATTGACTACCAGCGGGAAAGGGGACATTTCATTGGCGACGAGATGAATTTATCTGTGTTGTTGGAGAACAGGTGGGACAACGACAAAGGACGTTGGAATCCTGGATTGAGCAGTTAGAGGCTCAGCTTGACCTGTTGGGAATCACAGATGATGCGAAGAAGACTAAAGCCCTCTGTGCAGCAGTTAGTGGAGAAGCTTACGAAACGCTGAAGAACTTGTCAACACCAAAAACCAACTGAGAAGAGTTTTGATGAGCTCAAAGAACTGTTATTGAGGTATGTGAAACCCAAACCAATGGTATTGGTGGAGCGATTCAACTTTTCAAGATCTGTCAGAAAAGAAGAAGATGTGTCAGAGTTTCTAGCACGTGAGAAGAGGTGCAGAATTCTGTGACTTCAAAGGGATTCTATGCAGATGCTATACGTCACAGATTTGTTGGGGGCAGGATACTGGTATCCAGAGAGTGTTGTTGGCGGAAGAGGAAGCTACCTAACAGTGGACGCTGCTTAAGAGCTGTAGCGAGAGAACAAGCAGGGTTGAACACAGCCGTGTTACATCCACCAGCCTGACATCACCTTACCCTGACACGATTTTTACCCTGACACCACTTTTCTTTGACACCACTTTAATACTCTGAGAACATTACCTCAACACCACTTTACACCGACACCATTTTGCCCTGACACCACTTCACTGCGTAAAGTTATGTCAGGATGAATATATTACCTCACTACATTTTTGATTATTAATGATCATTTAAACAAATAATGTGTCATTGATAAACGCCAATTCTAAACCTCACATCGAAAAAAGAAGTTAAAATTTTATCGGCGATAATTATCGGTATCGGCGATAATTATGAAAAATTATCGATTATCGGCGATAAAAAATTTTGGACCGATAATGCAAACCCTAGAAAATTCAGTAAAACAAGAAAATTAATATTTGCGCCAATCTTTACAGGACAATTAAATATAAACAGGATTAAACAGGATTAAACAGGATTAAACAGGATTAAACAAAAATAGTCCTTAGAAGCACTAACGCTCCTGTCAGGATGGGATATATACAATATCACAAGGTAACACTCATTCTGAATTCAAGCACACACATGAACGCAAGAAAGCATGGCAACAAAAAAAAGTTCATATTTAGCGCCGTTTGCTCTGTTCTTCCAATTTGGCACAGGTTGCTATTGTTCTCTTGAGCAACTCCTTGGCAGTGAGTTCGGGTGCACCTTTCTTACTGGCAGCAGATGAGGAGGCTGCAGCTTTAAGAGCCTTCTTAGATGGAGCAGCTTAAGGTGTTTTAGAGGTAACAGGTGCAGGTTTTGATGGGGCAGGAGGTGGGAGGACTGAAGGAGTAGGTGGAGTTTCTGCGGCTAGTGTGCTGGTTGTGATGACAGCTGGAGCAGATAACATAATATATATAACAATATAATAATATATAACAAATGGGAAAAATGGGACATTTGGGACAATCGGGACATAAGTGACAGAGACAACTGGGAATCAAATGATTGTGTTTTTGAGTGGCAGTTTAGTGTTTTTGTCCCACAGCTTGTTACATAGCGGCAGACAACCAAAACTTGTACTTATTAGCATAGTAGTATGAATATAACTTTTATTTCAATGATAGAAAAACATTGATCAGTGTAAAAATGATAAATGACTGATTTTTTCAACTTTTTGGTTGTCCCAATTGTCCCAAATGTCCCAGTTGTCCCAATTGTCCCAAAAACCAGTCCCAAACTCAAAAAAAAGTAAATTGGGACAGGGACAATTGGGACAGTGACACTCCCCCCAGTACAATATGTTGCGTAGGTTGCCTTGGTTTATGAATGGGGTCATTGCCATACATAGATACAGGTCATCTGTCATGTTCATATCTTGGCAACTTATCAGTGCTACTTGTTAGTTTTAAGTCCGAAGTATTAGTTGAAAACTTTTCAAATTCTATGAGTAATCTGAAGCTGATATTAATGTACAATTAACAATATGTGTGTTGTGAAGTCCATTGGTGTGCCATCACTCATCATTGGAAATAATTGTTGTCGTTTATTCTTCTCATAGGTGACATTTTCATCAATCATCATTTCTCTTCACTGATGTTAACAGTTTTTGTGTCGTCATTTTCTTCAATCTTGAAACTCTCCTCAATCCAATGCTCCACAGATCTGAATGCAAAATTTAACAGTTTCTTACTTGTGAGGTCGAGATTGAATTAAGATGAAAGATAGCAAATGCAAAATTATATAGTGTTATATTGTGAAATTGTAAAATAATAAAATTATGAAATTATGAAAAATGTATGAAAAAATATAAAATCATAGAAAAATTCTTTTTGGATTTTTATTCCGCTTTTCTTACTTCGACACTTCCCTGATGACGAAAACATTACAAATCACTGCCAGAACGCCGAATGTCCAGGACAGGAACTTGAGCCAGTAGCCCTCCAGGATTTCCTTGGTACACTCCTCATTGCACTCATCCGACAGGTCCAGACAATGGAAGGCACCATCGCACTTCTGAGACTTGGGAATGTAGTAGTTAGCAGTCTCACACCTAAAGTGGTTGGTACACCCCTCCTCATCTGATGCATCGCCACAGTCGTTAACCAGATCACATACCTTCTGGTAGGGTATACACTTGATTGTATTGGCGCACACAAAGTACTGATTGTCGTAGTACGTTTCGCTCCTTCCTGTGAGAAACGTGATGTATTGTTTCTTTTTTCTAACGTCAAATGCAAAGGTACCGACCCTGTTAGGGAACTGTCCTGGGCAAGAGCTGTGCTCGGGTATGGTCACCAGGGGGCAGGCGGAGTTGATGCAGAGTTGGTGGCAACTTAGGTAGAGATATGTCTCACCGAAGACGTGATCACACGAAATGGGTGCTACCGGTAGTCTGATGAAGTTCCCTGCGGTTGTCTGGCCGAAGATGAAGTGGTGTTTTGGGTACTTGAAGTTCGTTAGGGCGCAGTGGGTGCCCTGCTGGTGATTAAGGTGCTCCAAGCCATCCAAACAGGTGAGCAGAACCTTCTTAGCCCGGCCTTTATATGTTACAGCTACAGTTGTGTAGATGTCAGCAAAACTCCGGGAAACTGTACAAACCTTGTTTTCTTGGCCACAACTCTCGACACCGTCACACAGTAAATCGTACTGCACAAAACTTGGGTGTCCGAGCGGGCAGATAAAGACATCCTCGCAGGACCCGGACATCTCACTCGAAACTGGGCGTTGAGTGATGCCCTCCCCGCAGATTGGCCAATGTGACGTCTCGTCTATACCGTCCACACAGTCGACAAACCCGTCGTTAACCCACGATAACGGGAAAGGCAGCGACCCTCCACTCCCTCCCCTCCTGACGCACTTCTGGCTGGTCATCCAGGGGCACAGACTGAACGCCTCATCAGACCCGTCAGGGCAGTCCATCACATCGTCACACACCTTGTGTATGTGAAGGTGACAGGTTTGGGAGGCGGACAGACACTCGTTTTCTGCGTTATCGTCACACAGCGGCGTCTGTCCGGCACATAACATGAACTTGGAGACTGTGGAGGGGTAGCCCTTAATGGAGCACCGCACCCCCACCCTAAGGGGGTCGGAGCAGTTCGTCTGGTCCATGTAGTTGTCGCACATCGGGGTAAGGTAGTTGGAATACCCCGCATAGCTGTCAGGGACAAAGCACCGGATGTTCTCTGTTATCACTATCTTCCTCCGCAAAAAGCCACTCAGGTCTAACTCGCCTGGCGGTAGGCCCGACCAACACGTCTTGATGTTGCTTTCATCCTCAGGTACCTTACAAAAGCGTTCGTCTTCACCATTATCGCAGTCTTTAGCGTGAAACGGGTCACAAATCATGTATGGTGGTATGTAGCTGCTGCGTTTGGTTCCTGAGAGTTTAGATGAACAATTCATGCCGTATAGAACTCCGTTGCAGCTCGCTTCGTCGTAGCACTTCAGCGACTTATCTTCGCACTTGTTGTTGCAGGTAATGCTGACCGCAGTCTCCTTCACCCCGCACCCCATCTCGTCTAGGTCTGTGTTGGCGCACTGCAACATACCATCACATCTGAGTGCGTGGAGTGTTCCCGAACTTAGCACGGTGTTCCCAGCGGCTTGGCAGATGTACTCTCCACACAGGGCCAAGCTGTCACCCATGTAACTCCGTGCTGTCCTGCCGCACAGTTGGTAGAACAGCGGATCATTCGGACACCCCACCATGTAATCACTGCGGTAGTAGTGCTCCGAGTTTATACACTTGTAGAACTCGTTCCCACCTGGGCTGTAGTGGCAGATCTTTTGTAAGTACCCGTTACGTTCTCCAATACGACACACGGGTGCTGAAATGTAGTCTCAGGTAGTGAAACTTTGAAAGAACTAAGTTTTTTCACAAGACCATCGGCCACAATTCGGTCATCCGTGATTTATAGACTATACGAGAAAACCCGTTGGGTTTTCTCTTTAATTGGACGTATATATTCAGTTGGACGTACAATAAATTGAACAAAGTCATTAATGCAATTTTTCGTTACTGGGGGTAGGGGTGCAACGTAACGAAATTACGAAATATTTACATAGGATTTGGATATGAATCAAAATATATTGCAGATTTTGCGATTTATAATGTCAATTGTCAAGGACACATAACAGTAAATAAGAAGAACTCAAGAACAATGGTTTTATAATCCAAAGTTCTGATTCGGAGAAAAGATGGGCAACAAATTTGAATCCAATCTCATTGAAATCAAAATTGTACGCATTTTCATCTGTTTTTAACCCACTCATAACTTTAATTGGACGTATAGTCAGTTGGACGTACAATAAATTGAACGAAGTCATTGATGCAATTTTTGTTACTGGGGGTAGGGGTGCAACGTAACGAAATTACGAAATATTTACATAGGATTTGAATATAAATAAAAAATATTGCAGATTTTGCGATCGTAAATTAACGTCGAGGACACAACATTAAATAAGAAGAACTCAAGAACAATGACCGTTTTCTAATCCAAAGTTCAGATTCGGAGAAAAGATGGGCAACAAATTTGAATCCAAGCTCACTGAAATCAAAATTGTCCGCATTTTCATCTGTTTAGAACTCACTTCTCACTTGACTAAATATGAATTACTCCTTCTGTCGAATCCTCATAGCCAACCATCGAAACTACAAATATCTTGATATGAAAGAATTATCGCTGATTTTCACAATGGAACAAATTGTTCAACTCTTACCTTTTCTCCTACAATAGTGATTAGAGTTGATATGCTTCTGTCGTAAATTTTTACCAAACTCGAAAATTCCATTGAGAACGTAAATTATGACTTTAAACAGTTAAAACGTTTCCAAAATACACAGCAACGAAATGGCAGATGCTTCGTTAAAATGCACGTGCAGTTTAGCGCGCGCAATCACCAATCACCATAGCAACGCGCGCGACTGGTGAATTTAACCTAGAACGCGATCTTGTTTTAGGGTGATTTTTCGGACTTTGGACGTTATTTACGAAAAATCTAAAGCCTGAATCCTATTTTTGGCCATGCTATCTTTTAAGTTTAGTCATTTTCTACCGCCTTGCAAAAAATCGTGCCTTTTTAGCTCCTTTTGTGTCAGTTATTCAAGAACAAACGTAGAAGTGCCTCTTTCCTTTATATTAAAGATAACCACGTGACCAGAAAGAGGTTTTTGCAATTCGCCACGCACAGCGTGGTGAATTGCAATCAGGTTTGAAAGTCAGTGACTCAGTGACTCGTGAGCGCCTAATTGCTCATATACACGAACGATATTGAGTGAGATGTATAATGTGAAAACCGAAAACCAAAAGTCTCTTTCTGGGGGCGTGGTTATATAGTATATTCTATATACTCGGCTGATTCGAAACAACTGTAAGCATAAATTTGACAAATTTAGTCGCAACAGGACACTTTTTGAATTAATAACCTTCACTCTTCAGTTTCCACATTTGAGTATTGACTTACCTCTTTTGGAGCTTTTACAGGATGCAATAATCGACAAGAATCTCATAAAAACTTCCATTTCTATAAACTTCTGCAAGATCAGTGGTACGAAACAATCAAACAATACAGCCACCAATTGAAAATTCAATACGCGGAATTTTTCACACGTTTATTGACAATTAAGAATCAAAACTATAAATGCTATAATTCACAATGTATAATATTCGTGAGACCACTTCATAGTGGTCGTGGAGTTATATAGTAACTCATTAGCTAATTCGTAACTTTTGAAAGAAAGAAAATGGAATATATAATTGTCACGTGACTGTACTCTTACGGATAAAAAACAGTTCATGGAAGAGCTCAAAATTTTCAGCAGCAAAATACAAACGTCATATTGATAACCGTGTGCCGTGCGGGCTTATTCTCAGCCGCTTTGCGGCCGTCCAACACGCACAGAACCAGTAATCTCGTTTGAGCAAGTAAAATTGCAATGCCATGTTATCACTTATTACATGCAATGAGTCCCTGTTTGTTCGCGCTCGCTTTTCATTTAAAAAAAAGTCACTCTAAAAAGTGACTGTGCGTCATTATCATAATAGTGAACGATCTCGCATATATATGGGACTCAAACTGATGGGTTTTCTTGTACTATATAATATTTTTGCCGAGTAATTGCAAATGGTGATGCGCACCATGCATAGCACCTCTTTTTTTCTCCTTTTTTTTTGTTTTGCAGTTATTGTGTCATTGTTTGGTCGGTCGTTCAGTTTACATTTTGATCCAGTGATCTGTCGCTGCTGATTCATACAATGTATAAAGCAGTAGCGACAGATCAATGGATCACAATGTAAACTCCATAAAAACGGAACGACCGACCAACCAATATTTGAAAAGAATGGAGAACGAAAGGGGTGCTTTTCGTGGTGTATTATATTGCCATTTGCGATTAATCTCAAAAACAATTTATATATGGTACTGGGAAACCCGTCAGTTTGGGTGAGTCTCATCAGTGTAGTAATACGGTGAGTAATAATGTCGAGTCCCGAAAGGGCGAGCCATTATTACACGAACCGTATTACGTACTAATACTGCAACCACTATGAGGCACGAAAATACTTTAATAAGATTTGTTTCTAAAAACCACTCGTTTTTAGCAGTTTCGCAACATAACTTATCCCAATATGTACGTCCTCGCAAGCAGTTACAGTATTATTATGATAATGACGCAGATTCACTTTCCTGAGTGATTTTTTACCAAGCGCTAACAAACAGTATGCAGATAATAGTATGTAGATAATGATAGCATGTAATAATAACGGGGAATTGCAATTTTACTTGCTCAAACGGGATTGATGATTTTGTGGGTGGAGCAAGGTCGCATTGTAAGCCGAGGCCTGCCGCAAGGCGGCTGAGAATTAGCCTGCGCGGCGCATAATCAATATTGAGTTTGTATTTTCCTTCTGAAAAACTGTTTTGATAATAATTTTTTGGTAAAACCTTTTTCGATTTCTCTAAAGAGAGGACAGCTCTTTCCGTATTACTGGTTAGTGGTTATCGCAAATGGATTGAGCTAAAGTCAATGCTTAAGTCAATCATGACATAAGCTTGACACCTCTTCAGGTGATGTATGATTCACTTGAAAAGTTTTATTTTCTGAGAATTTTTTTTATAAATTGTGTTCGAAATCGAGCAGATCACACATCATGCGGATGCCATATTATGTCATAAGTCATTAGCTAACCAGCAGGAGTTAACTCAGTTTTTAGGCATGATTTCTATGAATTTGTTTACCATCCAAGATGAGTCTCATGGATTGAGTAGAAGTGTCATCGTGAAGAATGTGGATGCCATATAATATAACCAGTGCCTTGGTTACCACTTGCAACACAACACATCAAACTCAAAACCGATTTTATGATTGAAATATTGGTCATTCAAAAATTACCAAAGTAATTACAGTAACTAGTAAATTACCAAAGAAATAAAAATAATCTTTGGAGTTTTTTTCAATACAGTAGTACAGTACGTACCTGCTAAATTTTTCTCTAAAAGTCGCTTTTTCGTTTTGCAATTAATCTGACTTCACTGCAATGGACTGCTCCACCTTTATTCATTTATTTCTCCAGCAGGGTTTCCTGTACATTTGGCTTATTGACCGTGTGGCTGCTGAGAATCGAGATATCTCTCACTCCATTGAGAATGGCACGGGGTTCGAACCCGGATCTTTCGATCGTGAACCAAACATGTAACCATTACACCAATTGGGATGAACAGCCCTCACTTTCAGAGCTATACATACTGCCTCGCGCGGCTTGGCAGTTATTTAAAGCACAGCTCTCAGAGTCTCGAAATGATAAGGTATTAACTTATAAATCAATTTTTATCTAATTATTGTAAAATGAATAACTCTAGATTTATTAAATCTATTTTCAATGAAATTTTACCTTATCAATTCGGAGAACCAAATGAATCCATCAATAGAATATCTATTCATACCGCGAATGTCGTGGGAGTACGATTTTCCCTGAAAACAGAACAGGTGCTGTCACAGGTAGACATTCGAGCAGTACTTATCATCAAAATCACGTGGTCATGCAGAGGCATCTCATTGGTTCCACACCATCTCCCACCTTTAGTCTCCCACCTTTAGTCTTGTAGCCTCAGACATAGTCTGATAACGTACTTGACTTTTATAATGACGTCGGACATGATATGGTGTGCCGTTGGAAATGCTCTTATATATTCCCCAAATCAATGACTGTCTTCAGTTCTGACTTCTGAGTCGTTTTGCTGTCAAAGTCGCAGCGACCGCGCCGTTTTTACCCCCGTCCTACTCCACAACTCTTCCATTTTAAACCCTTTTTATTCTGGTCATTAACTAATAACTATTTCTACGTTTTAAATCGAGATGATCAGTCCCCCTAGTCAATCATTAGTTTTTTTGAATGATTGTGCATAATATGCGAAAGATGTGTTATCATTTATCTATACGCCCAATTCACATTTTTTATGCGGCATGTGTTTTCAATCCGTACAACTCACTGTTTCCCATCAAGATGTGTTTTCAATAGAAATAGAAATAGAAATAGAAATATTAGTTACAGTCCAATTACAGAATATACTTAAATGTAAATCCTACGTAATGTCTGACCGCAAAAAGAGGTTCGAGACGAAACCCTTTAAGAATGTAGAGGTTTGCAAGAGTTCCAATAAAAGTTTACCTAAAATCTAAATCAAATAACAAAGTGAAAAAGTCCCAATAAAAATGCCTGAAAATGTATGAATTATGAAATTTCCCGAAAAGGTTGATAAAGGGTAGAAAGACAAATAATGTGCCCACATAGAAAGTCTGAAAGTTTGTACGATAACCAAAAAGCCTAGGAGCAATAATAGAAGTAATCAAAACGAAAAGGCCGACACAGATAGTTCTAAAATGAAAGGGTTCGGGCTGGTGATAATGTCAGGAGAAAGTTTCTGAGGAAATGGGCCTGACATGACTGTGTAGGTGTCTGTAGTGCTTAGTGCAAGTCATCAATCTTTCCCTCTCTTCTTCTTCTTCTTCTTCTTAGTTGTCTTCTCATCTGGCTCATCTGGCTCATCTGTGTCTGCAGTGCTCAGGTCTTGCTTAGGGAATCGGATGTTCATCAATCTGTAGACATACTTGGCAAAGAGAAGCATCAAATCCTTTTGGAAAAGTCCTGTTACTCGACTTGGCTCCCATGAAATCAGTGCTGACTTCACTTCATCCTCCAGTGCCAGGCGTTGTGGATGATATCGTGGACAGGTTACAAGGAAGTGCTGCTCGTCTTCGATGATTGGGTCGAAGAATGGTAAGTAGGAGAGTCCTTCAGCTGTGGGATCAGAGCAAATCTTGCAGCATTTTCTCCATATTGCAGTTTCTGATGTAAGGCTCTCAGAGATAGTGTTTTGCGACCCTATTTTTGGTTTGGATAGGTACCTCCCGGTCTCACAGTTCAAATTGTGATTGCTTGCTCGGAGCTTAGCAAGATATTTCCTTTTGTTGAATTGTTTGATGGTAAGATAGTCTTCAAATCCTAGGTCTTTTTTGACAGTGGCATAGAAGTTCAATTTACTGTATAGAGGCATTGCAGCGTGCCAGGTTGTGAGGAACTGGTTTTGTAGTGTCAATACGCACAACTCACTGTTTCCCCCCAGGATGCGCGTCTTCAGCACCACACTGCTGACCACCCTCCTCTGTGTTTCTGTTCTGCACCTTGTCTCTGGTGCAAAACCCTCCTGCCGAGCAGAGGGGGACGACATCGTGTTCCTGGACGGCAAAGGGTGCAATAAGTGCAAGAAGGCCATCAAATTCCTGAAGAAGAAATGTGTTGGCAATGGTATGTTGATATTTGGAATGAGATCACAGTACTTTAGAGTTTAGGCTATGTCCCAGATTAAGCGGGCATGCCATGCTGTAACACTGATTATTTGATTAACGGAACAGACCAGAAGCCGCAGATGCGTTTTCGATTTAATGTTAAACTGCATACTCCATTACTGTACTTAGGTATGTCACAACGAGTCACGGAATTAAGTATTTCTCGAATAGTTTGGGTAACCGAGGGGAGAATTTCCAACGTGTGTCAATTTCCGCCTAACATTTCCAGGATTCTGTGTCGGAGACAAGCAGTCCAAGAACTGGGTTAAGAAGGGATTAGCAGAAAAGGGAGAAAAGTGCAAAGGCAGAGTGAATAAGCTGGAGTCTCACCCCTGTAATACGCCCTTATTGGACCAGGAGGGAGCTATTGATCTGGGGGATGGGACGACTTGCACTATTGATAGTGCATACCTTGATGATGTCGTCGGTAGGTTACGACCTTAATAGCAAATATCAGCATTTTTTGCAAAATTTGGAAAGTTTGATGGTCGTTTACATTTTATAGATCTATCTACTTATCTAGTACACTGTACGGGCTATGGAGTGCAGGTATTGGATCAGATACAAGAAAGGTCAGCCCTCACAATTTATAGTAACTATCACTAAATGTTGTGATTTGTGAATTTACTTCCCCATATTCATTTCTTGCTGTACGAATACACCTCTTATTGTACACAATACACAGCACTCTGATTAATTGCAGCTGAGAGCTACTGGGGAGAGTGGGATGAGACGCTAGCCGAGTGTTCTGCCCCCTGCGGGGGTGGCACTAGAACCAAGACCCGGGTGTGTGTTCAGGAAGATAGTCCTGCAGCTCCGCCCTGCGAACCTACTGATATGTTCGATGAGGCAGGGAAGCTGATTGAGGCTGGCATTGAGGATACATGGACAGAGGAGTGTAATACGCAGTCCTGCAGTCAACCAGGTACTGTCATATTCTCTCTCGTTATTAGTGAATTTATAACGTCAATCTTGAGACCAGATTCTTGTGAAGTATTAAGGTTCTGTAAATGCTTTGTTGTTGTTATGTCTGGGTGGATACCATCGCAATGCCATTCAATTTGGATAGCATGAGGTGTAGTCTTTGGACTTTAGGAGTTCAGACGAAACCCTGAAATTCACAAATACCTTAGCGCCTACCCTGGAACTGTGCGCATTCTGATCAGGATGCAATTTCAATGAACTTGTGATTTACATCTCATCGAATATGCGCCCTTTTCAAGTACACAGCTCATTCGTAAACTCAGAAATCACTTCTTGGAATATCAGGACCTGTCAAATCCAGCATATCAATTGTCAGACACACTTATCCCATGTATACATGGACCTGATAACACATTCCCTCAGATGAAGAGAGTGGATGGGATGAGTGGGGAGAGTGGACCCCCTGTACAGTTACCTGTGGGGGCGGGACTCAGTCCCGGACTAGGGGATGTAGCGGGGATGATATCACTAACACACATTCCCTCAGATGAAGAGAGTGGATGGGATGAGTGGGGAGAGTGGACCCCCTGTACAGTTACCTGTGGGGGCGGGACCCAGTCCCGGACTAGGGCATGTAGCGGGGATGATATCACTAACACACATTCCCTCAGATGAAGAGAGTGGATGGGATGAGTGGGGAGAGTGGACCCCCTGTACAGTTAACTGTGGGGGCGGGACTCAGTCCCGGACTAGGGCATGTAGCAGGGATGATATCACTAACACACATTCCCTCAAATGAAGAGAGTGGATGGGATGAGTGGGGAGAGTGGACCCCCTGTACAGTTACCTGTGGGGGCGGGACTCAGTCCCGGACTAGGGCATGTAGTGGGGATGATATCACTAACACACATTCTCTCAGATGTAGAGAGTGGATGGGATGAGTGGGGAGAGTGGACTCCCTGTACAGTTACCTGTGGGGGCGGGACTCAGTCCCGGACTAGGGCATGTAGCAGGGATGATATCACTAACACACATTCCCTCAGATGAAGAGAGTGGATGGGATGAGTGGGGAGAGTGGACCCCCTGTATAGTTACCTGTGGGGGCGGGACTCAGTCCCGGACTAGGGCATGTAGCGGGGATGATATCACTAACACACATTCCCTCAGATGAAGAGAGTGGATGGGATGAGTGGGGAGAGTGGACTGCCTGTACAGTTACCTGTGGGGGCGGGACTCAGTCCCGGACTAGGGCATGTAGCGGGGATGATATCACTAACACACATTCCCTCAGATGAAGAGAGTGGATGGGATGAGTGGGGAGAGTGGACCCCTGTACAGTTACCTGTGGGGCGGGACTCAGTCCCGGACTAGGGCATGTAGTGGGGATGATATCACTAACACACATTCCCTCAGATGAAGAGAGTGGATGGGATGAGTGGGGAGAGTGGACTCCCTGTACAGTTACCTGTGGGGGCGGGACTCAGTCCCGGACTAGGGCATGTAGCGGGGATGATATCACTAACACACATTCCCTCAGATGAAGAGAGTGGATGGGATGAGTGGGGAGAGTGGACTCCCTGTACAGTTACCTGTGGGGCGGGACTCAGTCCCGGACTAGGGGATGTAGCGGGGATGATATCACTAACACACATTCCCTCAGATGAAGAGAGTGGATGGGATGAGTGGGGAGAGTGGACTCCTGTACAGTTACCTGTGGGGGCGGGACTCAGTCCCGGACTAGGGCATGTAGCGGGGATGATATCACTAACACACATTCCCTCAGATGAAGAGAGTGGATGGGATGAGTGGGGAGAGTGGACTCCCTGTACAGTTACCTGTGGGGGCGGGACTCAGTCCCGGACTAGGGCATGTAGCGGGGATGATATCACTAACACACATTCCCTCAGATGAAGAGAGTGGATGGGATGAGTGGGGAGAGTGGACCCCCTGTACAGTTACCTGTGGGGGCGGGACTCAGTCCCGGACTAGGGGATGTAGCAGGGATGATATCACTAACACACATTCCCTCAGATGAAGAGAGTGGATGGGATGAGTGGGGAGAGTGGACCCCCTGTACAGTTACCTGTGGGGGCGGGACTCAGTCCCGGACTAGGGGATGTAGCGGGGATGATATCACTAACACACATTCCCTCAGATGAAGAGAGTGGATGGGATGAGTGGGGAGAGTGGACTCCCTGTACAGTTACCTGTGGGGCGGGACTCAGTCCCGGACTAGGGGATGTAGCGGGGATGATATCACTAACACACATTCCCTCAGATGAAGAGAGTGGATGGGATGAGTGGGGAGAGTGGACCCCTGTACAGTTACCTGTGGGGGCGGGACTCAGTCCCGGACTAGGGCATGTAGCGGGGATGATATCACTAACACACATTCCCTCAGATGAAGAGAGTGGATGGGATGAGTGGGGAGAGTGGACTCCCTGTACAGTTACCTGTGGGGGCGGGACTCAGTCCCGGACTAGGGCATGTAGCGGGGATGATATCACTAACACACATTCCCTCAGATGAAGAGAGTGGATGGGATGAGTGGGGAGAGTGGACCCCTGTACAGTTACCTGTGGGGGCGGGACTCAGTCCCGGACTAGGGCATGTAGCAGGGATGATATCACTAACACACATTCCCTCAGATGAAGAGAGTGGATGGGATGAGTGGGGAGAGTGGACTCCCTGTACAGTTACCTGTGGGGGCGGGACTAGGGCATGTAGCGGGATGATATCACTAACACACATTCCCTCAGATGAAGAGAGTGGATGGGATGAGTGGGAGAGTGGACCCCTGTACAGTTACCTGTGGGGCGGGACTCAGTCCCGGACTATAGCGGGGATGATATCACTAACACACATTCCCTCAGATGAAGAGAGTGGATGGGATGAGTGGGGAGAGTGGACTCCTGTACAGTTACCTGTGGGGGCGGGACTCAGTCCCGGACTAGGGCATGTAGCGGGGGATGATATCACTAACACACATTCCCTCAGATGAAGAGAGTGGATGGGATGAGTGGGGAGAGTGGACTCCCTGTACAGTTACCTGTGGGGGCGGGACTCAGTCCCGGACTAGGGCATGTAGTGGGATGATATCACTAACACACATTCCCTCAGATGAAGAGAGTGGATGGGATGAGTGGGGAGAGTGGACTCCCCTGTATAGTTACCTGTGGGGGCGGGACTCAGTCCCGGACTAGGGCATGTAGCGGGGATGATATCACTAACACACATTCCCTCAGATGAAGAGAGTGGATGGGATGAGTGGGGAGAGTGGACTCCCTGTACAGTTACCTGTGGGGGCGGGACTCAGTCCCGGACTAGGGCATGTAGCGGGGATGATATCACTAACACACATTCCCTCAGATGAAGAGAGTGGATGGGATGAGTGGGGAGAGTGGACTCCCTGTACAGTTACCTGTGGGGGCGGGACTCAGTCCCGGACTAGGGCATGTAGCGGGGATGATATCACTAACACACATTCCCTCAGATGAAGAGAGTGGATGGGATGAGTGGGGAGAGTGGACCCCTGTACAGTTACCTGTGGGGCGGGACTCAGTCCCGGACTATGTCAGGGGATGATATCACTAACACACATTCCCTCAGATGAAGAGAGTGGATGGGATGAGTGGGAGAGTGGACTCCCTGTACAGTTACCTGTGGTGGCGGGACTCAGTCCCGGACTAGGGCATGTATGGGGATGATATCACTAACACACATTCCCTCAGATGAAGAGAGTGGATGGGATGAGTGGGGAGTGGACTCCTGTACAGGACGGGGCGGGACTCAGTCCCGGACTAGGGCATGTAGCGGGGATGATATCACTAACACACATTCCCTCAGATGAAGAGAGTGGATGGGATGAGTGGGGAGAGTGGACTCCTGTACAGTTACCTGTGGGGGCGGGACTCAGTCCCGGACTAGGGCATGTAGCGGGGATGATATCACTAACACACATTCCCTCAGATGAAGAGAGTGGATGGGATGAGTGGGGAGAGTGGACTCCCTGTACAGTTACCTGTGGGGGCGGGACTCAGTCCCGGACTAGGGCATGTAAGGGATGATATCACTAACACACATTCCCTCAGATGAAGAGAGTGGATGGGATGAGTGGGGGAGAGTGGACTCCTGTACAGTTACCTGTGGGGGCGGGACTCAGTCCTGACTAGGGCATGTAGTGGGGATGATATCACTAACACACATTCCCTCAGATGAAGAGAGTGGATGGGATGAGTGGGAGAGTGGACTCCCTGTACAGTTACCTGTGGGGCGGGACTCAGTCCCGGACTAGGGCATGTAGCGGGGATGATATCACTAACACACATTCCCTCAGATGAAGAGAGTGGATGGGATGAGTGGGGAGAGTGGACCCCTGTACAGTTACCTGTGGGGCGGGACTCAGTCCCGGACTAGGGCATGTAGCGGGGATGATATCACTAACACACATTCCCTCAGATGAAGAGAGTGGATGGGATGAGTGGGGAGAGTGGACTCCCTGTACAGTTACCTGTGGGGGCGGGACTCAGTCCCGGACTAGGGCATGTAGCGGGGATGATATCACTAACACACATTCCCTCAGATGAAGAGAGTGGATGGGATGAGTGGGGAGAGTGGACTCCCTGTACAGTTACCTGTGGGGCGGGACTCAGTCCCGGACTAGGGCATGTAGCGGGGATGATATCACTAACACACATTCCCTCAGATGAAGAGAGTGGATGGGATGAGTGGGGAGAGTGGACTCCTGTACAGTTACCTGTGGGACCAGTAAGGAATGTAGTGGGGATGATATCACTAACACACACATTCCCTCAGATGAAGAGAGTGGATGGGATGAGTGGGGGGAGAGTGGACTCCTGTACAGTTACCTGTGGGGCGGGACTCAGTCCCGGACTAGGGCGGGGATGATATCACTAACACACATTCCCTCAGATGAAGAGAGTGGATGGGATGAGTGGGGGAGGGACTCCTGGGGGAGTGGACTCAGTCCCGGACTAGGGGCATGTAGCGGGGATGATACTAACACACATTCCCTCAGATGAAGAGAGTGGATGGGATGAGTGGGGAGAGTGGACTCCTGTACAGTTACCTGTGGGGCGGGACTCAGTCCCGGACTAGGGCATGTAGCGGGGATGATATCACTAACACACATTCCCTCAGACAGAAAGAGTGGGGGATGAGTTGGGGAGAGTTTACTCCCTTAAATTCCTCAGGTAGGGATGGGATGGTCAGTGGGGTGTGCAGTTTGTCAGGGACTATCACTAACTGGTGTACAGTTCAGATGAAGAAATTGGATGGGGCGATAATTTAGTCCCTGGGGACTCGGTCCCGAAGGCATGTAGCAGGGATGTGGCTGCATAGGTAGGAGGGAGGGTGGTTTATCGAAAACACTGCTGAAACACCTTGATAAATTCCCGCGTTTATTGAATAAAACTGAGGCGCCATCGCCGTTGTAATTTTGAGTTGAGTGATTGGCGCAGTATGGACGGAAAATGTGTACGCGCATGCGGCTGATTTGCAATGCTACATGGACGCAAATAACCGCCATTTCATGGTTCTGTTGATCACTGACTTCTTCAACCGTTCGTTCTGAAGCACAGCGAACTCGTGTCCATTTCAATCCGTCTTGACTTAGCACGGATCCATTTTCGCCGTTCGCTTAAAGCATTTAGCCGTGAATTCATAAGAACTTCGTCGTGAATTCATAAGAACATCACCGTGAATTCACTGAACTCCCGGCAAGTGACCCTTCCCTCTTAGTGGACGGTGAATGGAGTGTGTGGGAGGAAGGGGAGTGCTCTGTGGAGTGCGGGGAAGGTTTCGTCACTCTGTCGCGGTACTGCATCGAGCCTAAGAACGGCGGTGAGGAATGCGTGTGTCTGGATGATCTCTGCAACTGTGACGACGATTACTCGGATATGGACTGCGAGACACAGCGCCTTGTGCCTTGCTACAGAGAACCCTGCCCCGGTTAGTGATGTTATGTCATGGGAATTCTTTGTTAAGACACACCTGGGAAATTTTGCCCATATTTTCAGGTGCTTGAGTACTGATTGAGGCTTACACCACTTTAACTAGTACTGTCAATCCAGCAGAACTGACACCTGATAACAGTAGTCAGGTTACTTCTACGCACGAACTTGTAAATTCTGAATGAAGTTATGCGCCGCTGTTCTTTAATCTTTATGGGTCGAATAGAATAGCTCTAATTTGCTAATCCCACCCTCTTGACAGATGTAAACGAGTGTGCGTTGGGTATTGACGAGTGTGATGATCACGCAGAGTGCAGCAACACTGAAGGTGTAGGCAGCTACGATTGTACCTGTAACCCCGGATACAAGGGCAGTGGAAGGACTTGTTCAGGTAATGCGTTATACCAGGGGGGGGAAGGTTTATAAAAGAAATAGACACGCGCCTATCGGGTTTATTTTGGGATACTGCCCGAGAGCGTAAGCCCGAGGGATGTATCCGGTTTTGGCCCGAGCCCGTCGGGTGAGGGTCTAAACCAATATGGACCCGATCAGGCAAGTGTCTATATATTATAGACCCGCATAAAAACGTCAGAGGGTTCTATAAATTAAGTAAAGCTTTGACTGACGACGATTTAATATTGCATGAAGTGGAGAAGCCATCTGCCTCCACTGCAATGAACATGTTAAAAGGTAAATTTTTATATTGACATTTTATTTCAGATGTGAACGAATGTGCGTTGAATATGCACGACTGTGATATACACGCCCATTGCTTCAACACGCCTGGGAGCTACGAGTGTTTCTGTTGGGACGGATATACTGCGGACGGTGACACTTGCACAGGTGAGTTTACTCTTTCATACCATTCCTCAGCCTTCCTAATCCAAACCTCTCTCAATACTCACTCCTGACTACTATAACAACCTACTTTTTACTTTAATGAGGATGGCGACACTTGCACTGGTCAGTATTTTGTTTTGTTCCAAAGTTGCCATTGTAAACTGATGAGTGTAATGTCACATATTTCTACCATTTCCTCGTTATCTATCAGAGTTGCTCACTACGACAACGTCTGTACTTTTTACAAGATAATTATGAAAAGAAGCATTTCTTACCTATTTCATCATTAGCTAGGTTTATCTTCGGATTTGCTACCAATGAGTTTCTGAATTCGGGGAATACAGACGATAAGATACCTACTTATTCAAACCATTTTCATCCGTAAGGAGACCAATGAGTTTTGCTCATGCTCAGGTAATGGTGTAGTATCCCACCGAAGTTCAAACCTATCAAAAAATGTACATATATCATCCCCGTGTAGATATTTAGGTGGCTTAACGACAACATTGTGCAGTGTATTGTTATTGTTAGTGTTACGTACATTATCTAGCAACCACAAATTAGTCTTATCATCGTGATTGTCCCTGTTATCACCATTGATTATACTACTCGTTCTAGGTTTGTATGACCTATGCTCAGGGGCTCTGTTATCGAATTTAACGCAAGTTTCGTAGTGTGTCACGGCCTCGTTGTTACCGACATTGTTTTCCTGCGAGTCTAACAACGCGATCTTATTGGACAGTTCTAATATTTCAACTCTCGCTTTCACTAAGTCCTCGTGCGCCTCACACAATTCAAGCTTAACCGCCTTAACATCCTCGACCTTGCTACTGTCAACATTCTGTAGCTTATCGCGTTGAATTTTAGTAAGTTGGTTAAACTGTGCTTCCTTTAGTTTAGCTGCCGCAATACCAGCTTCCAACTGTAAGCGTTCCATATTTATCAAACAATAATTATCACAGTCAACCCTTATTTAGAGGCCACCAAATGGAGAAAAATACGACTCGTGGTAAGAGCGGCTAGGAAGGGCGCTCCAGGGTAAAGGGTATAGGTTTATCGACCCTTGGTTTGATAAGAATAAGGTGACTATCCGACGTTATAGCGTCGAATAGCACTAGGATACTTTTGAACGCGTTAAGGAAACTCTCGAGTTTGATAACGGATGATGACGTCTATAATTTAAATCATATGAGCAATAATAACTACGTCATATCATACTCGCAATCGGTCGCTAAAAACGAGATATAATAATGTATCTAAAAAGATCAACCCCAAACACACCGTACAACCAACAAGCCATAATCCCAACATGAACAATGATAAGTCCGAGATAACGCCTCTTGCACCTAACCTTAAAAGTCTGCCCGCCTCTTACACGATAATCCCACGTGACATTTTATCATACATCATGAGCTACACTCATCACACACAGGATATATATCTGATGAAATGGCTATCACTAAAGGAATATACTAGAATGTTAAAATCGCAGTTATGCCCTCGATATCATACTACACCATAGGTGCTTCATAAATTTCCTTTTCAGATTTTAGATATGCTTAATAATTGGTAAGTATAGTTTATTAATTTGGTCGTAGATTTATAGGTTATACTTTTATTCATGATTTTAGATGGGTTTTAGGGCCAGGGTATTTATTTTCACCTTTTGGGCTCAGTTTCTAAGGATTAGTATTTCATGTAGTAGTTAGCAGTTTAGATTTGCATAGGTTTTGGGTAAATTATATTTTTAGTATCATACGCCGGGGCAGTTGGTTCGACTGGGTTTAAGCCTTTGAGGCGTAAACCAAGTCGTTCAAACTGTCTGGGGGTATATGGTGTAGTATGATATCTAGGGCATCACGGCGATTTTAACATTCTAGTATTTTCCTTTAGTGATAGCCATTTCACCAGGTATATATCCTGTGTGTGATGAGTGTAGCTCATGATGTATGATAAAATGTCACGGGATTATCGTGTAAGAGGCGGGCAGACTTTTTAAGGTTAGGTGCAAGAGGCGTTATCTCGGACTTATCATTGTTCATGTTGGGATTATGGCTTGTTGGTTGTACGGTGTGTTTGGGGTTGATCTTTTTAGATACATTATTATATCTCGTTTTAGCGACCGATTGCGAGTATGATATGACGTAGTTATTATTGCTCATATGATTTAAATTATAGACGTCATCATCCGTTATCAAACTCGAGAGTTTCCTTAACGCGTTCAAAGTATCCAGGCTTATTCGACGCTATAACGTCGGATAGTCACCTTATTCTTATCAAACCAAGGGTCGATAAACCTATACCCTTTACCCTGGAGCGCCCTTCCTAGCCGCTCTTACCACGAGTCGTATTTTTCTCCAGTAATACCCTCACTTATACATGTATTTGCCTGATTCATTGAGGCAACAAGTGTTTTGTTTCATCGTGCATTCTGGCAAGTCTCCAGATTCCTGAATCTTTCATCATACAACTTTAAGGAGGATTACGCAGTGCTCCTTATATTCAAACTTGTCTTAATGCTCACTACTGACTACTACATACTACAATAACATAATTTTTACTTTTATAATTCATTCAGTCCCCTAACTGCCCTATTTCATCATCAACTATATTACTTCAAGCCTGCTACGAATGATTATCAGGGGATGCAGATGATAAAATAAATATTCTTACCATTTTCATCCGTATGGATACTAATGAGTTTTGTTTTCAGACAATGACGAATGTACGGATGGATCTAATGATTGCGATGCCAATGCTTCGTGTATTAATACCCCGGGAAGCTTCACTTGTTCCTGTAACGATGGGTTTGCTGGAAATGGAACTATATGCTCAGGTTATACTCCAATCCTTCGTAACCTGTGCTGGTTAGTTGGGAGGGTTTGTGTGTGACTGTGTCTCAGGCTACACTGGGGACGGGAGAACCTGTGCTGGTTAGTTGGGAGGGTTTGTGTGTGACTGTGTCTCAGGCTACACTGGGGACGGGAGAACCTGTGCTGGTTAGTTGGGAGGGTTTGTGTGTGACTGTGTCTCAGGCTACACTGGGGACGGGAGAACCTGCACTGGTTAGTTGGGAGGGTTTGTGTGTGACTGTGTCTCTTCAGCAATGTAAGATCGATACGGACAAGGTTTTCGTCAGCCATTTGAAAGCCAGCCTTCGACAAGATAATCTAACACCGGGCCAGGTAAAGCAAATAGATATGTATTATTTTTGAAATCACAAGCCTTATTGGAAGAGAAATCGGTATCGGAGTCAATAGCTAAGTTTGTATCAGAATATCGATCACAGTAGCTTTATTTATAACCCGGTGCGTCAGAACTCAGAGAATGCCAGTATCAGAGTTATCGTAAACAAGTGTCAATAAACTGGTGTCAGTATTAGCCAGTGTCTTGGTAAACCAGTGTCAGAGTAAACCAGTGTCTTGATAAACCAGTGCCAGAGTAAACCAGTGTCAGAGTAAACCAGTGTCAGATTAAACTGGTGTCAGAGTAAACTGGTGTCAGTGTAAACTGGTGTCAGAGTAAACCCGTTTCAGTGTAAACCAGTGTCAGAGTAAACTGGTGTCAGAGTAAACCCGTGTCTTGATAAACCAGTGCCAGAGTAAACCAGTGTCAGAGTAAACCAATGTCAGAGTAAACCAGTGTTAGAGTAAACCAATGTCAGATTAAACTGGTGTCAGAGTAAACTAGTGGGCCCATGACAGAGTAAATCTTAACATATTTGCTGATCAGAAATTTGTGGCAGAGTACTGAGTAAATTTGGGGGAGGGGGGGGGGCCAACGCTCTTTTAGGCCCGAGGATATTGAAAATCCAAAAAGAGCCCTAGAAAGTGGGGCCTAAAAGAGCCTAAAAGGGCCTTTGGGGTAAAAATATTACATTTGGTTGGCTCTATTGCCTTAATAACGTCTTGATACAATTATTATTTATTGAAATATCATCTAATCACTTAATTTTTGGGTTACTTGCATTTTAGAGGAAAAATTCGATCAAATTTTTTGTAGGGCTCCAGAGGATAAAAGTGACCTGAAAGAGCCCTAGAAAATGGGGCCCTAAAGAGCCCTTTAAACAGTTTCCTACAGTTGTCTAGAATCAATAGCCATAGCGTCCTCAAATCATACTGGATTGTTAAAATACTGTTTCCTCATTGAGGAAACCACTTAATCAGACTATATGAATGGCATTTCGACTAAATGGGGCTATGCAATCGATCATTAGAACACTTTAAGTCTAGGGCTCTTTTAGGCTCCAAAGGATATAAATAATCTGGAAAGAGCCCTAGAAAGTGGGGCCTAAAAGAGCGTTGGCTCCCCCTAAATTTATGGGTTTTTAGGTCAGGTGTTTGAATAATTGCATGGTTTGTTAACTTGATAGAACCTTGTGCCAATGGCTCCTTGCCAAACACCACTGCTATTCTAACCTCACCCTCCCAGGTGTACTGTGTCGATGAGACTGTCCTCCTCTGGAAGGAAGCCCCTCCCTCTCTCTCTGCACCCCCGGACCTCCTGCATCCCAACAACCCCGTGATCAAGGACAAGCTGACCATTATCACCTGCACCAACATGGACGACACCCACAAGCTCTCCCTCAACATCGTGGGGCGGTACACGGAACCTGTGGTGGAAGGAGGCGGACTCCATGGGGGCGGAGGGGGTGTTCCTCCTCCTAGCACCAGGCAACACTCAGTGGGCCTCCAGACGGACGATGAGGCAACCACGCTATTCGGAAACATAGCAACGTCTCTGACACCCGACCAGCAACAGCTGAAGCAACATGGGCTTCCATCAGACCCGAAACACCTGAACCAACATGCAGTTCTCGGAGAAAATCGGAATGATACCGTACCGTCCTCCTCGGATGAAATAGAACGTTTAATCGGAGCTGCTCACGCGGACGTAAACAATACCAAATCAGCCAAGGATGTTGCTGTCGAGCAGCCGGAGCAACGGGAGCAACATTCGGCACAGCAACCCATGTTGCTTTACCGGAAAGGTGACACCCACGAACTGACGGGAGACATATTCGCAGACTGGTTCTACTCGACCTTCGTGCCGCAGGTTAAGTCCAGTCTCGCCAGCAGAGGTCTGCCTGCCCAAGCCGTGCTGATCATCGACAACTCTCTATACCATGCGGCCGCTCAGTTGACGGACTCCACCGGCAAGATCAAAACTATCAGAGTGCCGTGCTACGTGGCGAACAAGTCCCTGCCCTCAGCTACCATATCCCAATCTCTCAAGTTACGGTACAAGACCAGAATCGCGAGGGAGTGGGTCAAAGATAGGGAGTTCTGTAACACTCTTAATCTGAGGAGGTTTGTGGGGGTTTTAAAATTATTTTCATTACATCTCTTATGAAGATTTTTATCTGTAGATAAGGGTGCAAAATTTTCAATTTTATCTACTTTTCCGGATTTCGTATCAGACATCATTCATTTCTCCATCTTTTCAGATGTTTTGAAATATTAAAGGAGGAATGGGGCGAAGTGAACAACATCACAACGACGTGGAAGCATTGGTATCAGATAGAACCTGTTGTACCCCAACCTAACCAACAGTTCATGCAACTAGCAGAGGTCCTGTGTGAGATACCTCCCATCCTAGTTAAACAGTGGTCAGTACTTTTAGCACTTCTTACAACACTTGCTTACTTTCTTACTTAAAACGAACAACTATGGTGTCAGATGTTGGTATATACAAAGTGTGTTTCTCAACACAACCCTAGATTACTCACTCGCTTTATTTATCCATTTACTCAAATTTTACAATAACTTTCTTCATTAGCTTACGTTCTTACTCACTTTAGTTACTTACTTGCTTACTTACTTACTTACTTACTTACTTACTTACTTACTTACTTACTTACTTACTTACTTACTTACTTACTTACTATCTGTTCACCTCAGGAGTACGTTAGATGACCGACCGTCTGAAGTTCCATTTCGTATCCCCAACGAGCTTGAACTGCTTGACATAGCCACGGAGATATGTCACGCTAGACTTGGCCCCCTGCCAGGTCTTCCCCTGATGGGAGAAGGCAAGAACCCTCTCTTGGAAGTGACGTCAGATTACCTGGAGTCTGAATCCAGCCCTCCCTCGTATGACGAAGCCCTGAGCTCCCCTAACTCCGCAGACCCTGCCGGTTTCAGGACAGCCCCCGGGAGAAACACTTGAGGAGGCACTCAAGAGAAGGACACCGGGGGGCTCCGTTGAGGGGCCTGAGAAACGCCAGAAAACGGAGAGTAATTTGTCCCCCTCGCAGCTGCTTATGAGTTCCTCAAAGCCCCTCATCTCTCCGCACCCGCAGAGCATCATCGACAACATCCTCCGAGCGAGCATGATGACGTCACTTCCAGGCTCCATCACATCTCCGAACTTGCAGCCCCCCTTCTCCCCTCTCTCTCCCTCCCCCACCTTCCCCGAGACCTGGCCAGCTCTCCATGCCCTCATGGGCATCACTAACGTTAAACCCAAGATAGTGTCTAAGAGCGACGCACTCATGGGACTGGATAAGTTCATAGCTTTCATTGAGCAGCAACCTAACGTAGCTAGTATTCTGAAGGATGTGCTGTATGAATTCAAGAAGTATGCCTTGCATAAGCTTTAATTCAATATCATAGATATGATTTTGGTACATTGATGTGCCCTCAGCTAATATTATAGTGTTCTGCGTTTAGATTCCTAACTCACGATCACATCAAAATAAAGCATGGAAATTTCTAATTCTCATGCTTAGAATATAAATAAGCATTTAATTTTAACTCTTTTAATTCAATTATGAAAATGGATGAGTGATTTAAGTGTAATCGCCTTCGCTTTTAGTTAGGAGCCGTCACATATAACGTCATCTTTTTGCCCATTTTCAACCCCTCCCCGTCTGTCATCATTTGTCAGACTGGCTGACCCTCTCCCCCATGCTGACTTCAGCATTGACCAAACCCCTCCTTTTTCAAAAACAAATTTGGACTAGTTAAATTTAAATTAAGGTCTACTTAGCTGCTTTATTTTTGTCTTGAAGTTGAACTTACGGGAGCAGTTGCTCACCTGTGAACATTGATCACATCATGGATGCCAAATGTAAGGTCAAATCGGGGAATAGGAAGACAAAATTGTTACTTTCAAACATTAAATTGATACCAAAATTGAAAATCTAAATCTAAACAACCTATTGGCAATGGCATTGTAGTGATACTCTGGGGGTAACAGTACCAGACTATAGTTTAATGAGTTGGAGAGGGCCAAGTCCAACACCGAAAAAATTCCATTATCCCTGAAAAATTAAGCCCTCATCTGTCATTTTTCATAGATAAAAATGGTACTATTTTATAAAAGGCCCTAAATTCCCTGCAAAAATGCACCATTTCAGAAATATGCTCCAATCAAAATGATACAATTTCCGAAAAGGCCAAAATGTTACCTTTTCAGAAAAGGCCAAAATTTCCCAAACGAAATTGGTACCATTTCTGAAAATGCCGAAAATTGTTCAAAAATGGTACCATATTTGAAAAGAGCCGAAAAACAAAAATGATACTCTTTTTCCAAAATTGAGTTAAACCTCCTCAAACCCCCATAAACCTCGACAAATTAAACCCCCCATTTGCTAATTTTTATATCCACTCTGGGTTTTCGGGTCTGCCCCCCGCCTGAGTTACTTTTACTCTTTTACTTTAAGTTTGATTTTTAATACAATGTTTGAAATTATTCCTGTCGTTTTATGGTTATAGTACAGTCAAATCTGGCCGAAAATGTCCCAAAATCGGAACAAATTCTACACCAAGCGATTTCGACTGTTTTCTGTAGTTTTTTGCCCAAAAAATCGATCTTGCAACTTTCCAGGACTTTCCAGGGTGGGGAAAGTGCCGAAAAATCGATTTTCAGTTGAGGCGCAGCCGACTGACCAGTGAAAAATCATAACTTGGCCCAGGAAGGTCGTAGAGACTTCGTTTAAGGCTTAAAAGAAGCGCAATGGCCATGTTTATATACGACTTGTTAATAAACATATACCCTAAAATGCTCAGGAACAGAGTTATGCGCAAAAAATTGTTTTTTGGGCACCCGCGAGACATTGTGGAAGCGATTTTTGTATCTCGGCCCAGGAAGGTTGTAGAGACTTCGTTTAGGGCTTAAAAGAAGCGCAATGACCATGTTTATATACGACTTGTTAATTAACATATGCCCTAAAATGCTGAGGAACCGAGTTATGGGCGAAAAACTGATTTTTTGGGCACCCGCGAGACATTGTGGAAGCGATTTTTGTATCTCGGCCCAGGAAGGTTGTAGAGACTTCGTTTAGGGCTTATAAGAAGCGCAATGGCCATGTTTATAGACGACTTGTTCACAAACATATGCCCTAAAATGCTGAGGAACCGAGTTATGGGCGAAAAATGGGGTTTTAGGCACCTGCAAGGCATTGTGGAAACAATCTTGGCCCAGGAAGGTCATTGAAGCTTGATTTTGTATTTGTACGACATGTGAATAAACATATGTCCTGAAATGCTCCAGAACAAAGTTATGGGCGAAAAACTGATGTTTTGGGCATTATAAGATATGGCCAATGCTATTTCTGCATCTCTGCCCAAGAGGCTTGTAGATTTCATTGTAGACCTCAGGTTATTAGCAAAAACCTGATGTTTGGTCAATATCGGCCATGACTCATCAGACAATAGACATGGCTGAAGCAATTTCTTATCCTAGCTCAGCAAAGCAGTATGGCCTAAGTTTTAGTATTGCCACACATACAGGTCGTAGAGCTAGGTGTCATCAATGAATCATCAATCATCATCTTTACATTAGCCCTAAGAGTCTACACAGTTGCCGTTCTTTTTAAGTTTTAGGCCCTTCTTAGAAAATTGTGCTTGCCTTAGTAGCGAGCCCCATATATCAGTTTATCAAATCTATACAAGTCTGTATATAAACATGGCTATTGTATTATTTTGATAAGTTTCAATGACCTTCCTAGGCTGAGATATGGCCCAGGAAAATTGCCTCAACTCAGAAGAAAACTAAAATTGCATAACTTTGTTCGAGAGCATTTTAGGACATACCTTTGATAACAAGTAGTATATAATACACATGCCCATTGCACGTATTTACAGCCCACAATGAAATCTCTACTCAAGACTCTTGGGCCAAGATACCTAAATCGCTTCAGCAATATCTCACAGGTGCCCAAAAATTCAGTTTTTCGCCCATAACTCGGTTTCTCATCATTCTAGTGGATATGTTATTAACAAGTATATCAACAAGGCCATTGCGCTTATTTTAAGCCCAAAACGAAGTCTCTACTTCTTTCATGGGACATGGGCTGAGATACAAAAATCGCTTCCACAATGTCTTACATGTGCCCAAAAAACAGTTTTTTGCTCATAACTCTGTTCCTGAGCATTTTAAGGCACATTTTTATTACAAATTCTATATAAACATGGCCATTGCGCTTCTTTTCAGCCCATAACGAAGTCTCTACAACCTTCCTGGGCCGAGATACAAAAATCCGTTCCACAATGTCTCGCGGTTGCCCAAAAAATCAGTTTTTCGCCCATAACTCGGTTCCTAAGCATTTAAGGGCATATGTTTATTAACAAGTCGTATATAAACATGGTCATTGCGCTTCTTTTAAGCCTAAAACGAAGTCTCTACGACCTTCCTGGGCCAAGTTATGATTTTTCACAGGTCAGTCGGCTGCGCCTCAACTAAAAATCGATTTCTCAACACTTTCCCCACCCTGGAAAGTCTTGGAAAGTTGCTGGATCGATTTTTTGGGCAAAAAACTATAGAAAACAGTCAAAATCGCTTGGTGTAGAATTTGTTCCTGAAAAAATTAGGATTTGACTGTACTATCAGGGGGCTGGCAAGCCCCCCGCGGCGGTTTGCGAGCCCGAGGGCCCGAAGGGCCCGAGGGCGAGCATTGGACGGCGACCCTAACGATGCGAGGGCCGAAGGCCCGAGCCGCGAGCCCGAGGACCCGAAGGGTCCGAGGGCGAGCATTGGACGGCGGTCCTAACAATGCGAGGGCCGAAGGCCCGAGCGCGAGCCCGAGGACCCGAAGGGTCCGAGGGTGAGCATTGGACGGCTATCCTAACAGTACACGAGTCTCGGAGCATCGGGAGTGTGTTCATGTAACGTTGCTTGCCAGCCCCCAACTATATGTTTTTATGGATTCGCCATATTTCACGTCGAAATTTGGCAAACTTTACAATGTCAGAATGGTACCAAAATTGATACACCGCATGGTTGGGGGTCAAAGGTGCATCTGTCAAAATTTCAGATCAATCGGATTAAAAACGGCGGAGTTATAACAACTTGAAATCGCCAAAATTGAGGGTGTTCTTGTTAAAAAGGGTAACGATTATATAGATATAGAAGATATACAGATATTTTCCCAAAACCAAAAAGGATTTGGTTGTGATGGTCCGCGGCGGTTTTAAGGCGTTCTATACTGTAAAACCCATGATATGAGAAAGAACGCGACGGTTAAAACTGCTGCAACGTCACAGCATTCACGTAACTTAAATGCATCAAAAAAGTGCCGTTGCGGCAGTTTTAACCGTCGCGTTCTTTCTCATATCATGGGTTTTACAGTAAAGAACGCCTTAAAACCGCCGCGGACCATCACAACCAAATCCTTTTTGGTTTTGGGAAAAATATCACCCTTTTTCTGTGCCGAGATATTGAAATTTGGCGTCAAATCGCGCGTAAAAATTCGCGTTACCTAGCATTACTGATGACGTCATAATTACGTCATAAAATTAGATGAACTATCTGAGACCCATTCATTAACACAATTGGGACTATGACCGACAACATATCCAAAGATGAAGTTCTGGGGTGGTCCCGTTCTCTCTCCACTAGCTTCACAAGTTTTGCAATTTTTTGGTATTTTTTTCGTGTCAAAGTGTTTCAAACAATCGCATATATCTCAATGATGCCGAGGAGCCCAGAACTTTTCGACCACATTTTTGAAAAGTACAGTAAATTTCCTTTCTACGCTAGGGGGAGCATTTTTTCCTATCTCGAAAGCTTCATACCGAAAAATTGCGTTAAAAAACGCCAATTTTTGGGAAAATCGACATTTGAAATTCTTAGTTTTGTGACGTCATTATGACGTCATTATCATGACGTAAAATAGTTTTTAAGGTCACTAACTGCAAGTTCTATCTTTCTACTTTCCAACGCTGGGTCGATGAGCTCTGTATCTTTTATGGTTCCCGAGATATCGCCGTTTAAATAGGGTACACTTCTAGCACTAAAGCGTCATCTCTCTATATGTATATACCTCTATATATCTGTATATACATATATGTGTATATATATGGTCGTAACCCTATTTAACAAGAACACCCTCGATTTTGGCAATATTCAAGTTGTAATATCTCGGCCATTTTTAATCCAATCAATCTGAAATTTTGACAGTTGCACCTTTGACCTCTAAACATGCGATGATCAAATTTTGGTGCAATTTCGGCAACGGGAACTTACTCAAATTTTAACGTGAAATATGGCCAATCCATGAAAACATATAGTTGGGGGCTGGCAAAGTTAACAAAACTCACTTCCGATGTCCGGAAGCTCGTGTACTGTAAGGATTGCCGTTCAATGCTCGCCCTCGGACCCTTCGGGTCCTCGGGCTCGCGCTCGGGCCTTCGGCCCTCGCACTGTTAGGTCCGCCGTCCAATGCTCGCCCTCGGACCCTTCGGGTCCTCGGGCTCGCGGCTCGGGCCTTCGGCCCTCGCACTGTTAGGACCGCCGTCCAATGCTCGCCCTCGGGCCCTTCGGGCCCTCGGGCTCGCAAACCGCCGCGGGGGGCTTGCCAGCCCCCTGATACATATCAATAGAGGATAAAAACAACGACAAGTATGTCCTTTTTATGATGTCATATCTCAACAACTATAAAAGATACATGCTTCATCGACCCAGCATTTGAAAGAAGAAAGATAGAACTTTCAAAAAATGGTGTCAAAAATTATCTGATGACAATCCAATGATGTCATAATGACGTCACAAAATCAAGAATTTCGAATTTCAATTTCCCAAAAATAGGCGTTTTTCAACGCAATTCCTCGGTATGAAGCCCCCGAGATAGAGAAAAATGCATCAAATAATGCAGAAAGGAAATTTAATGTACTTTCTGAAAATGTGGTAAAAAAGTTTCCTGCTTCACAGAATAATGGAGATATTCGCGATTGTCTGGGCCTTTTGACGTAAAAAATTGAAAAAAATAGCCAAAACGGCAAGTTTAGTGGTGAAAAAACAGGGGGATCCCAGGACTCCATATCACTGTATGATGTCGGTTATAGTGTCCCATGAACTAATAAATGGGTTTCAAGTTGAATCTTAAATATGATGACGTACTTATGACGTCATCAGTTGCACGCAGTAAGTTATTTTTTACACACAAATGCAGCTAATACAAGGTCGATATGTACGGTTCATCAAACTGGTGTTTGAAAGAAGGAAAGTAAAAACTCCAAAAAATTCCCCCGAGAATATCTGATGAAATAGTGGTGACGTCATAGTGACGTCACGAAATCACGTTTATCAAAATTTGGCTTGGAATAGACGTTTTCAACCCTATCTTTTGATCCTATTCCTACTATTTATTACGGTGATCCTTCGAATTTTCACAATAGGATTGAACACTGAAAAAGAATGATATTTTAAAACCAAAGGATTTGGTTGTGATGGTCCGCGGCGGTGTTAAGCGTTCTTTATTGAAAAATACATGATATGAGAAAGAACGCGACGGTTGAAACTGCCGCAACGTCGCTTTTTGAACCAACACTGACGCCTGATGGCTCAAAAAAGTGACGTTGCGGCAGTTTTAACCGTCGCGTTCTTTCTCATATCATGTATTTTTCAATAAAGAACGCTTAACACCGCCGCGGACCATCACAACCAAATCCTTTTTGGTTTTGGGAAATTATCTTAATAATAAAGTAAATTCACACGTGAATAATGTTTGTGCGGGCGCACACCATTAAATTAGAGCTTGCCAAAGAAATATCAAGAGAAAGAAAGGCTAAGCCGGGCTTAGTCGCGCCGTTGCTATGGATACAGATATTCTGCACGTGCAGATTAATCGCGCGCGCGCTCTTTACGGTTTAATGCTGTTTTGATTTCGGAGCTTTATAACTTTTGGTGTGATTAGAATTTTTTGATGCGGTAAAAATAATTTAGTTGATTTGTGTTGCGGGGTTTGAAATTTGCGAACGAGGTGCTGCGTAGCAGCGCCGAGTGAGCTCTGTGTATGCAGGCCCAACGGGCCTGCTAGTTATGTTATGAAATTGAAATACATTCAATGGCCGGTGACTGAGGTAAATGCTTTTTTAATTTATGCATCTTAAGCTCAAGTTCAAGTATTGTATTGATTTGAACAATATTCCCAGTTAAAGATATTCGAATTAAATTTCATCGATATTAATAGCGGGCTGAATTCAGGCTGAACAGTGAACATCAAGTTAATGTTATCAATTTGATAATGATCATTTATGAATATGATTATCAAGGAATTTTTAGTTGAACTTGATGATTTTGTACAATTTTTATGATTGATTTTTGACTTTTTACTAAGTAGAAATCCTCTTTTTACTTGTTAATGTTAATAGGATTTGGAAATTATTAACAGTTCGCACTGACACAGCTGCGGACTGCCTACTTGAACAATGCATTGGTAATGGTACTGGTAGCATTAGCAAATAACGCCATTTCAGTGCACCTTTTCTTGTCGGTCGAACCCACTGGTACCATTCTTTAGCTTGCCGAACGTAAAATGAAGCTCTGAGAGCCATATAAAAGCAAATGAGCTTTTGAAAATGCTTACCCTCTCAAAAGCGCTCAGACTATAGTCTCATTGGTACCACTGTTTAGCTTGCCGAACGTAAAATGAAGCAGTATGAAACAAAGGGAAACTGGCGAATATCATTGGTTCAGTGGTTTCAGGCGCATAATTTATGACCAGATACACTTCTATTTGACCACCCATGAGACATCTACGCCCAATAAGGGGCGAAAAAAGGCAGTTTTTACTTTATCAGGAGGACTCATATATGGCTTTATATGGCCACATTCGTACCATTTTATTTTTATCATTTGTGATAGTCACACTATCACGTCATGAGACTTCTAATTTCATATTCGATCAGTAAGTCGTTTAATTATTCAAGGGCCACGAAAGTCCGTATTTATCCCAAAAACCGCGAATTCGCCATAAACAAAGAAAACGGTTATTAATAATTTCAAAATTAGGAAGTCATTCGCGTTGCAGCCATTATAACAAGTGATGCGTCACGTCTTTGTCACGGCTTCAGACACGATCAGACCTCTATGGTGATTCTAAGCTCTGTGTTGCTGATTGGAATAGCGGATTTAGAAATTTGATTTTAATAAGAAAAAAGTGTGTGATCCACTTCCAGCATGACCTAATGAACTTGGCAAAATTAGGTTTTTTGGTGCAACTGCATAGTTATATTAAAGATAAGGAAATGATCATAATGATTAAAATTTAATGCCGTGGTATTTAATTTAAATACCACAAAATACCACTATTAATAATACACCACGCACAAACGGCAGTAGTTTTACCAATAAAAGTAAAAGGGGATTTGCTGGTTTGGTCACGCACACCATGAAAGTCTTCTATTTAGAGAACAAATACTTTTTTATCCGATTTATACGTAGCTCTGCCTATGCCATAAACGGGGTCAAAAACATTTATTGATAATTAGATAATGTCTGATTCCGATATAAAAGCTTGGAAATACGAAATAGCAAGTTAGATTCGTGGATGTGTCGCAGATGTGTCGTCGAAATTCACTCGTGCGGCCAGTAAATGGAACATCAACAAATTAATGAGTTCACCGGCGTAACACCTCTACAAGATTGTTTCAGGACTACATGAGCACGACTCACGAGAGAGACCTCTATACTGTAGGGTTAGCCATATACTGTAGGGTTAGCCATATACTGTAGGGTTAGCCATATAGTGTAGGGTTAGCCATATACTGTAGAGTCAGCCATATACTGTAGGGTTAGCCATATACTGTAGGGTTAGCCATATACTGTAGAGTTAGCCATATACTGTAGGGTTAGCCATATACTGTAGAGTTAGCCATATACTGTAGGGTTAGCCATATACTGTAGGGTTGGCCATATACTGTAGGGTTAGCCATATACTGTAGGGTTAGCCATATACTGTAGGGTTAGCCATATACTGTAGGGTTAGCCATATACTGTAGGGTTAGCCATATACTGTAGGGTTAGCCATATACTGTAGGGTTAGCCATATACTGTAGGGTTAGCCATATACTGTAGAGTTAGCCATATACTGTAGGGTTAGCCATATACTGTAGGGTTAACCATATACTGTAGGGTTAGCCATATACTGTAGGGTTAGCCATATACTGTAGGGGCCACTTATACGTTAGCCATATACTGTAGGGTTAGCCATATACTGTAGGGTTAGCCATATACTGTAGAGTTAGCCATATACTGTAGGGTTAGCCATATACTGTAAGGTTAGCCATATACTGTAGGGTTAGCCACATACTGTAGAGTTAGCCATATAATGTAGGGTTAGCCATATACTGTAAGGTTACTAGGTTAGCCATAGAAATAGAAATAGAAATATTAGCTACAGTCCAATTACAGATCATACTTAATTGTAAATCTTACGTAATGTCTGACCGCAAAAAGAGGTTCGAGACGAAACCCTTTAAGAATGTAGAGGTTGGTAAGAGTTCCAATACAATTTTACCAAAAATCTAAATCAAATACCAAAGTGAAAAAGTTCCAATAAAAATGCTTGAAAATGTATGGACTATGAAATTCCCGAAAAGATGGATAAAGGGTAGAAAGTCTCTGAGAAAATGGTCCCGACGTGACTGTGTAGATGTCTGTAGTCCAAGTCATCAATCTTTCCCTCTCTTTTTCTTCTTCTTCTTTGTCTTCTCATCTGGCTCATATGTGTCTGCAGTGCTCATGTCTTGTTTAGGGGATCGGTTGAATTTCATCAGTCACACCCGTAGACATACTTGGCAAAGGAAGCATCAAATCCTTTTGGAATAGTCCTGTGACTCGACTTGGCTCCCATGAAATCAGTGCTGACTTCACTTCATCCTCCATTGCTAGGCGTTGTGGATGATATCGCGGACAGGTTACAAAAAAGTGCTGCTCGTCTTCGATGATTGGGTCGAAGAAAGGTAAGTAAGAGAGTCCTTCAGCTGTGGGATCAGAGCAAATCTTGCAGCATTTTCTCCATATTGCAGATTCTGATGTTAGGCTATCAGAAAAAGTATTTTGCGACCCTATTTTTGGTTTTGAAAGCTACCTCCCGGTCTCGCAGTTCAAATTGTGATTGCTTGCTCGGAGCTTAGCAAGATATCTCCTTTTGTTGAATTGTTCGATGGTAAGGTAGTCTTCAAATCCTAGGTCTTTTTTGACATTGGCATAGAAGTTTAATTTACTTTAAAGAGGCATTGCAGCGTGCCAGGTTGTAAGGAACTGATTTTGTAGTGTCATTCTACCTTCCGAAGGGTTGATGGTATATTGCATATAATTTAATGTGGCCTTAAGGTCGTTCAGGTTGTTTATCCAGCTTAGAGAGAGGTTTTGCTGTTCTATGAAGGCATGTCCTGCTAGCGTTTCATTGCCACTTGTTGAGAGAGTCTGCAGCCTTTTGACATAGTCGAGCACCTGATTGGAGACTTTTATTGCCAATGGGAATCGCCCTGTGTCACCCCAGCAGACTAGGTTGGTAGCTTTTGATGACAGACCAAGGGTCCATTTGAGGTGAATGTTCTCAAGGGGATCGTTTGACAGTCTAGTAATTACCTTCCTTGGATCTACTTGCCAGGCAGCGTTCCAGGTTCCTCGTGGTCTTAAAGAAGTTGGTGTCAAGCAGCCAGATTTGGCATCCATAGCTGACTATAGGAAGGATAAGGGAGTCAAATAACCGGAAGAGAGAGGTTACTGTGAGGCATGTTGTGTCTACCATGCGCTTGAGGGAGAAATAGGCCCTGAGACCTTTTGTTCTGAGCTCCTGTTGGGCTCTGCTGAAACTGCCACTGAGTGTGATCATACGATAACCAGGTAACAGTATTCTTTTGCAGACTGTACTTTTGCGTTTCCATAGCGTAGACCGAGCCCAATCTTGAGTTTTTTGCCTGATTTGTTGAAGAATGAAGTAGCTGTCTTTGACATGTTAACTGTCAGACCCCACGCTGAGCAGTAGATATGGACGGTGTTCAGGAGGCTCTGGAGAGAATCTTTGTCCAGTGCCAGAAGGACTAGGTCATCGGCCCAGAGGAGGTGGGTGACTCTTTGTAGATTAAGTAGTGGTGCATCAACGTTGGATTTGTTATCTAGGAGATGTGAGCTCTAGTAGGTAGATCTTGAACAGTAATTCTGGGCTCATTGGGTGTCCTTGTTCGGTACCCACATATACTGTAGGGTTAGCCGTATGTGTTGTAATTATTGAGAGGTACCTACATATCATCAGGGTGCCAATGGCACCTGCAGTGCCAGGAAGGGAACACCATTACAACAGTACTTGGGGCATCTAACCTCGGCCTGAAGGGACGAAGTCATCCGAGAGTCTCAGATGCCCCCCTGGTCAGAATACCTGGTTCAAAGTGACAGAAATGCTGGTGGAAAGATGAACCACAGGTATCAGGCTGATTGTTTCCGCGAATTTTCGCGGGCAAACGCTATAACTTTATAATATGTAGGTAGATGTGTCCTGTCTTCCTGTTCTTTCGCATTATTGCTTGTTGTCGTGGAATGAAACGACTTCAAAATCTCCTGTACAGCTCCACAGGATTGAAGGATTGAAGAAAAATAGCTCGCGCATGGAGAATGTAACTCGAGCGTGTAACCAAATTAATATAATTACATTCAATTAAATTACATCAAATGAACCAAAACCCGTCAAAAATCTGTTCAAACCTGACCAAACTTGTTCAAAACTTGTCAAAAAACTGTCTTAAATCTTTCCAAAACCCGTCCAAAACCCGTCCAAACTTGCATAAATACCCGTCCAAAACCCGTCTAGAATTTCTTTAAAATCTATCTAGAACCCGTCCAAATCCAAGTCGAGAACCTGTCAAAAACCCGTCAAGAACCTGTCTAAATCCTGTCCAAAACCCGTCAAGAACCCGTCAAGAACCCGTCGGAAATTTTTTTAAAAAATGTTGAAACCTGTTTTAATTCAGATCAGAACCTGTCCCTGACCTGTCTGCGAACCTGGCATTCGCCTGTCGACAACCTGTCCATCAAAAGTGGACGGGGTACCGTGTGTCAGGAGGCCTGCAGAGCCATTTGCACCAGCTAATTGAGGTGTAACAGAAAAATGACAGCGAAATGATATCCAAGTGTTTCCAAGCACCTACTAAAATACTACAGGTGCATATGGAATTTCTAAATCCATTGTACTGGTTATTTATGGGAATGTGTGCGCATACATGATACTATCACAGACCGAAAGAAAAACTTTACCGGGCAGGCAAAAATCATCCATGGCTTAATAATTGCATTAAAATGCTAATTGTCTGTGAGATTTTTGCTGAACTATGACCAATCAAATTATACAGGCCAATTTAATTTAGAACAGGAACAGAATCAAATTTACCAATTATATTTTGGGGATTGAGTTGATTTTCATTGGGAGATTAGATGCCAAAATATGGAGGAAGGCCAAAATACGGCGAGCACACCACAAAGACATGTAAAGCGTACACTACTCGTAGCATTTACAGTAACATTGCCCCGGCTCACGGCTCCGTTACTCTGCAGTGTCTCGAAGGGGTGGAGAGTGTCGAAATAAGCGTTCAAGGGATTTCGATATTCCATGTAATCAAAGGGACTGCTGCCAAAGAAGCGGGTGGGCCTGCATTTATAAGTTAAAACAACAAATTAACTCTTTAATCGTTGAGGAGGTGTTTAGAGATGCTTTCAGGTTAAGGTACAGCTGGCAGATCTCCAACATCGCAATTCCCAGCAGTTTGTGTTTGTGGAAAGAAGAATTCTTAGGGAAGTCTGTCACGACAGAAAATGGCTGATTTCGGGATTCTGAAGTATGGTATGTCTTTCTTAGGTCGTCCATGGATGGCATGCAAATTTTCAGCTCAATCGGCCAAAGCTTTTCGATTTCGGATCTTGGGTGCCTCAGAAATGAAGACCGGCATGGATCACTATTATGAGAGGTAAAAACAGGGTTTTTTGGATTTACAGGAAAACAAAGGAAAACTGGCGAATATCATTGGTTCAGTGGTTTCAGGCGCATAATTTATGACCAGATACACTTCTATTTGACCACCCATGAGACATCTACGCCTAATAAGGGGCGAAAAAAGGCAGTTTTTAAGCCGAAAAACGCGATTTTAACCCCCCAAAACAGACAGAAAATGGCTGATTTCGGGATTCTGAAGTATGATATGTCTTCCTTAGGTCGTCCATGGATGGCATGCAAATTTTCAGCTCAATCAGCCAAAGCTTTTCGATTTCGGATCTTGGGTGCCTCAGAAATGAAGACACGCATGGATCACTGTTTTGAGAGGTAAAAATAGGGTTTTTTGGATTTTCAGGAAAACAAAGAAAAACTGGCGAATATCATTGGTTCAGTGGTTTCAGGCGCATAATTTATGACCAGATACACTTCTATTTGACCACCCATGAGACATCTACGCCCAATAAGGGGCGAAAAAAGGCAGTTTTACTTTATCAGGAGGACTCATATATGGCTTTATATGGCCACATTCGTAATTTATTTTTATCATTTGTGATAGTCACACTATCACGTCATGAGACTTCTAATTTTATTCGATGAGTAAGTCGTTTAATTATTCAAGGGCCACGAAAGTCCGTATTTATCCCAAAAACCGCGAATTCGCCATAAACAAAGAAAACGGTTATTAATAATTTCAAAATTAGGGAAGTCATTCGCGTTGCAGCCATTATAACAAGTGATGCGTCACGTCTTTAAATACGGCTTCAGACACGATCAGACCTCTATGGTGATTAATCTAAGCTCTGTGTTGCTGATTGGAATAGCGGATTTAGAGATTTAATTTTAATAAGAAAAAAGTGTGTGATCCACTTCCAGCATGACCTAATGAACTTGGCAAAATTAGGTTTTTTGGTGCAACTGCATAGTTATATTAAAGATTAGGAAATGATCATTATGATTAAAATTTAATGCCGTGGTATTTAATTTAAAATACCACAAAATACCATTAATAATACACCGCACAAACGGCAGTAGTTTTACCAATAAAAGTAAAAGGGGATTTGCTGGTTTGGTCACGCACACCATGAAAGTCTTCTAATTATTTTAGAGAACAAATACTTTTTATCCGATTTATACGTAGCTCTGCCTATGCCATAAACGGGGTCAAAAACATTTATTGATAATTAGATAATGTCTGATTTCGATATAAAAGCTTGGAAATACGAAATAGCAAATTAGATTCTGTGGCAGATGTGTCGCAGATGTGTCGTCGAAATTCACTCAAAGCGACCAGTAAATGGAACATCAACAAATTAATGAGTTCACCGGCGTAACACTCTACAAGATTGTTTCAGGACTACATGGAGCACGACTCACGAGAGAGACCTCTATACTGTAGGGTTAGCCATATACTGTAGGGTTAGCCATGCTATACTGTAGGGTTAGCCATATACCGTAGGGTTAGCCATATACTGTAGGGTTAGCCATACTGTAGAGTTAGCCATATACTGTAGGGTTAGCCATATACTGTAGGGTTAACATATACTGTAGGGTTAGCCATATACTGTAGGGTTAGCCATATACTGTAGGGTTAGCCATATACTGTAGGGTTAGCCATATACTGTAGGGTTAGCCATATACTGTAGGGTTAGCCATATACTGTAGGGTTAAATATATACTGTAGGGTTAGCCATATACTGTAGGGTTAGCCATATACTGTAGGGTTAGCCATATACTGTAGGGTTAGCCATATACTGTAGGGTTAGCCATATACTGTAGGGTTAGCCATATACTGTAGGGTTAGCCATATACTGTAGGGTTAGCCATATACTGTAGGGTTAGCCATATACTGTAGGGTTAGCCATATACTGTAGGGTTAGCCATATACTGTAGGGTTAGCCATATACTGTAGGGTTAGCCATATACTGTAAGGTTAGCCATATACTGTAGGGGTTAGCCATATACTGAAATATACTGTGTAGGGTTAGCCATATACTGTAGAATTAGCCATATACTGTAGGGTTAGCCATATACTGTAGGGTTAGCCATATACTGTAGGGTTAGCCATATACTGTAGGGTTAGCCATATACTGTAGGGTTAGCTATACTGTAGAGTTAGCCAAAATCTAAATTAAATACTGTAAAGTTAGCCATATACTGTAAGTTTAGCCACATACTGTAGAGTTAGCCATATACTGTAAAGATGGCCATATATACTGTAAGGTTACTAGGTTAGCCATAGAAATAGAAATAGAAATAGAAATAGAAATAGAAATAGAAATAAATATTAGTTACAGTCCAATTACAGATCATACTTAATTGTAAATCCAACGTAATGTCTGACCGCAAAAAGAGGTTCGAGACAGAACCCATGTCTTTTAAGAATGTAGAGGTTGGTAATAGTTCCAATCCAATTTTACCAAAAATCTAAATCAAATACCAAAGTGAAAAAGTCCCAATAAAAATGCTTGAAAATGTATGGACTATGAAATTCCCGAAAAGATGGATAAAGGGTAGAAAGTCTCTGAGAAAATGGTCCCGACGTGACTGTGTAGATGTCTGTAGTCCAAGTCATCAATCTTTCCCTCTCTTTTTCTTCTTCTTCTTGGTTGTCTTCTCATCTGGCTCATATGTGTCTGCAGTGCTCATGTCTTGTTTAGGGGATCGGTTGTTCATCAGTCTGTAGACATACTTGGCAAAGGAAGCATCAAATCCTTTTGGAATAGTCCTGTGACTCGACTTGGCTCCCATGAAGTCAGTGCTGACTTCACTTCATCCTCCATTGCCAGGCGTTGTGGATGATATCGCGGACAGGTTACAAAAAAGTGCTGCTCGTCTTCGATGATTGGGTCGAAGAAAGGTAAGTAAGAGAGTCCTTCAGCTATGGGATCAGAGCAAATCTTGCAGCATTTTCTCCATATTGCAGATTCTGATGTTAGGCTCTCAGAAATAGTATTTTGCGACCCTCTTTTTGGTTTTGAAAGCTACCTCCCGGTCTCGCAGTTCAAATTGTGATTGCTTGCTCGGAGCTTGTTGAATTGTTCGATGGTAAGGTAGTCTTCAAATCCTAGGTCTTTTTGACATTTGCATAGAAGTTTAATTTACTTTAAAGAGGCATTGCAGCGTGCCAGGTTGTAAGGAACTGATTTTGTAGTGTCATTCTACCTTCCGAAGGGTTGATGGTATTCTGCATATAATTTAATGTGGCCTTAAGGTCGTTCAGGTTGTTTATCCAGCTTAGAGAGAGGTTTTGCTGTTCTATGAAGGCATGTCCTGCTAGCGTTTCATTGCCACTTGTTGAGAGAGTCTGCAGCCTTTTGACATAGTCGAGCACCTGATTGGAGACTTTTATTGCCAATGGGAATCGCCCTGTGTCACCCCAGCAGACTAGGTTGGTAGCTTTTGATGACAGACCAAGGGTCCATTTGAGGAATTTGAGGTGAATGTTCTCAAGGGGATCGTTTGACAGTCTAGTAATTACCTTCCTTGGATCTACTTGCCAGGCAGCGTTCCAGGTTCCTCGTGGTCTTAAAGAAGTTGGTGTCAAGCAGCCAGATTTGGCATCCATAGCTGACTATAGGAAGGATAAGGGAGTCAAATAACCGGAAGAGAGAGGTTACTGTAAGGCATGTTGTGTCTACCATGCGCTTGAGGGAGAAATAGGCCCTGAGACCTTTTGTTCTGAGCTCCTGTTGGGCTCTGCTGAAACTGCCACTGAGTGTGAATACGATAACCAGGTAACAGTATTCTTTTGCAGACTGTACTTTTGCGTTTCCATAGCGTAGACCGAGCCCAATCTTGAGTTTTTTGCCTGATTTGTTGAAGAATGAAGTAGCTGTCTTTGACATGTTAACTGTCAGACCCCACGCTGAGCAGTAGATATGGACGGTGTTCAGGAGGCTCTGGAGAGAATCTTTGTCCAGTGCCAGAAGGACTAGGTCATCGGCCCAGAGGAGGTGGGTGACTCTTTGTAGATTAAGTAGTGGTGCATCAACGTTGGATTTGTTATCTAGGAGATGTGAGAGCTCTAGTAGGTAGATCTTGAACAGTAATTCTGGGCTCATTGGGTGTCCTTGTTCGGTACCCACATATACTGTAGGGTTAGCCGTATGTGTTGCAATTATTGAGAGGTACCACATATATCATCAGGGTGCCAGTAAGCACCTGCAGTGCCAGGAAGGGAACACCATTACAACAGTACTTGGGGCATCTAACCTCGGCCTGAAGGGACGAAGTCATCCGAGAGTCTCAGATGCCCCCCTGGTCAGAATACCTGGTTCAAAGTGACAGAAATGCTGGTGGAGCAGAGCCATTTGCACCAGCTAATTGAGGTGTAACAGAAAAATGACAGCGAAATGATATCCAAGTGTTTCCAAGCACCTACTAAAATACTACAGGTGCATATGGAATTTCTAAATCCATTGTACTGGTTGTTTATGGGAATGTGTGCACATACATGATACTATCACAGACCGAAAGAAAAACTTTACCGGGCAGGCAAAAATCATCCATGGCTTAATAATTGCATTAAAATGCTAATTGTCTGTGAGATTTTTGCTGAACTATGACCAATCAAATTATACAGGCCAATTTAATTTAGAACAGGAACAGAATCAAATTTACCAATTATATTTTGGGGATTGAGTTGATTTTCATTGGGAGATTAGATGCCAAAATATGGAGGAAGGCCAAAATACGGCGAGCACACCACAAAGACATGTAAAGCGTACACTTCTCGTAGCATTTACAGTAACATTGCCCCGGCTCACGGCTCCGTTACTCTGCAGTGTCTCGAAGGGGTGGAGAGTGTCGAAATAAGCGTTCAAGGGATTTCGATATTCCATGTAATCAAAGGGACCGCTGCCAAATAAGCGGATGGGCCTGCATTTAAAAGTTAAAACAACACAGTTCAGTCTTATCGTTTTGCATTTTGTGTTAAAATTTGTGCTCTCTTATCAGCAACTTTATTTCATCCTGTCACAGCCTATACACTGAAATACATTGTATGAAATGCAGCAAAACGCCATAGAATTTAGTTTGAGCAACCTTTACAAATTTGAAAATAAGTGTGATAAGGCTCTCAGAACAGTTCAGGAGTTGTCAGGAAATACCACACCGTCAACTATCACTGAAAATGACTTCTTGCGGGCAAATAGTGTTGATTTGTCGAAAATGATTGTTTCATTGGTTAGTATTGTAGAGGGCAGTATCAACATGTTGAGATCGGCAGCGATTCAGATCGAAAGTTCCATGAAGGAGCAGTTGTCAAGTCAAGAAACTGTTATAGAGTTACAGGAGAAACTGCAATAAAGACAAAAAAGCTCAGTTCATTATGGGGAAGATGTCCAAAATCAAAGAAGGGAACTAGAGACAGTGGTGAAATCAGTGATATGCGAAAATGAACGGCAAACGCAAATTGTACTGTTTGGTGTGCCAGAAGATAACTTGTCAGATTTAGGTAACAAAATAGATGATATCTTTGAGTGTGCTTGCGGGCAGTCTTCAAAGCCAGTGGTAAAAGATCACTGCAGAATTGGTGTGGCGAAACTAGGAAAAACGAGACCAGTAAAAGTAAATTTCAACACCCGAGAGGAAGCCCAAACTGCCCTTAAGTCGCAGCGAAATACTTGAAAACATCAGAGAGATATGGAGGAGTTTTCATTGTACCTGACCGAAGCCCTGCTGAGCGAGCACAGAGGAGGAAACTGGTACAGATTCTCAGAGACAAAAGATCTAAAGAGCCGGAAATGCACCACTTCATCAGGCGGGGTGAAGTGCATAGTACGAACCATTGTTCTCAGAGTTTACCGCCTCAAAGTCAGAGTGATACAGAATCTGGCAAAACAGATTATCCGGAATGTCATTACGATCTGACAAAGGAAGATCTCCAATGGGTGCAGGAGAGCTTACTATCATTTTCAGCAAGATGCGATAGGATGGATGCCACTTTGAACAATTCTATAAACAATATTTAGCTGCTGGTTTAATTAATGTCCCAGGTAGTGTTTATCAAGTTTAGTGAGGTGTGCGACGTGCGTGAAATATTGTGACAGTTGTGAAGTGTGCCAGGGTGATAAGGAGCGGGGCCAAACGAGTTTATTTTTTCTAATTGATGTTACATGACTCGTTTATTTTTTCTAATTGATGTTTAAAAAAAAGAAAAAAAAAACAAAAAAAACAACAACAAATTGACTCTTTAATCGTTGAGGAGGAGTTTAGAGATGCTCTCAGGCTGAAGTACAGCTGGAAGATCTCTAACATTCCAGCAGTTTGTGTTTGTGGAAAGAAGAATTCTTAGGGAAGTCTGTCACGACGTTAAAACCGAGCCTGAGCTGATCCATATTGACTCTTATCAGTCAATCCCAAGGAATGTGGAGGAGAGGGCCCGTCTCGAAATCTCTGCTCGAGGGCTTTGGGGACCTTTCCAGAAGACGATGTTCGATGTTAGTATCTTCCATACGAATGCAGACTCCTACACCCAACACGAGAACATTAGGGGGGGGAGTTCAAGCCAATTTTTTTGGAAAACACGTTTCTGAGATAATAATGGTTGACCCAAAGGCCAAAAAGGTACACCCCGAGGGCCAACTTCTTGGCCGGGTTTGCAGGTACCCCCAGACCCACTGGTGGCGTCGGCGCCAAAAGTGCGGCCAAGCGACTTGGACGGGATTTGAGGTGTGCAATCGATAGATACTATTACTGGTCCCCTGAGTTACCATAAAAAAGATTGAAGTCAATATCTCAAAAAGTGGCCGTGTTATGGTTGAAAAACGTTGCCCATATATGGGCACTAAATTTTTGGCAAAAATTGGCGCCAAAGGCGCCAAAATTTTTTGAAGGCCTGACTCAAAAATCCGGCTCTATTAGTTTCTGCGGAATTTAGTCTAATTTCACGTAAAATAATTATGCAAAAATATTAATATCGTAGCTGGAGATTTTAGCCGTTGACTTAAAAGGATGCTTTCGAAAAAACGCGAACTGAAAAAATGGCGATTTTGTGGTTTTTTAGTGTTTTTTGGACCTCAAATCGCCAGTTTAGCAGCAATCAACCCCTTATTTGCAGAGAATATGTAACTTAATGTACTATATATCGAATAAAGTTGGTTTCATTCAAAAATATTGATATTTGGCCAAGTGCCAGTGGGTCTGGGGCCAGGGCACCACTACCAGACTCAGCCAAAAAGTTGGCTGACGGGGTATACCTTTTGGGTCAACTATTATCTCAGAGTGTTCCAAAAAAAATTGGCCATTCTAGACCCTGAAAGCGTTCCACTGTTTAATGAACACTTTCAATTCGGATATTTTCCCTTTTCAGCTTCACGGTATCTAGAAAAACTATGAGTGCCGGGAACCCGCATGCCATGATCATAATGTGCTAACCTGTCTAGACACTTCAAAAATACAAATTGATGTCATGTAATCTTGATCTTCCAAGTAGAAAGTAGCTTTTTACCACTTCTGCCCGTGATTTTACACACGAAGAAAATGCAAAAGGAGTGGAATCATGTGACAATGTCACATGAGTTGATGTCCACTCGTTTTACATGTCATTGACATCTTTGTTGCACTTGCAGCTTCTTGGAGCTAAGTGATCTAATACCAGTTTAGGCCGTTTCTAACTGCATTTCACGGGAAGTTTAATCCGTGGTAGCAGATTTACCTACGTGATATTTTGACATCCAGAAGTTTTATAATTGTGGCGTCTCGACCTTTGCAAACGTGGCGCACTATCATGTATTATTACTGCGCGTGAGTTGTGTTCATGCGTGGAAATGTACATTCCTATCTTATATATAACTAGAAAAGCCCGTTGGGCCTGCTAGATAATACAGAACCAAATAATAAGCTCAGAGAAAGTTTATGAAGGAGCAAAATTTAACATTATTCGTGGGTCACTTTAAGTAATGCTGAACCGGGCAAGTTTTGATTATTATAATTTGTTCTTGTACAGTAGGGTGCCATATGTGTAAAATGAAATTAAATCAAAACGACGAAAACATATGGCACCCTACTGTATGATGAAGTTAAATCTGAAAATTGAAACCGAGTATCGTACTCATTATACTGAACGTTGAATTAAGCATTGATTCACGCCAAGAGCAGTCTTCTAAATTCGCAATGTGCTATGCCCAAATTCGATTCAATTTGATGTTCCTTTTGTTCAATCTTAAATTGCTCTAAATTCAAATTTTTCCGTTATCATCAACTCGGCATTAATTTAAATCGACCGACGTCTGCCACAGAATTTATGAAGAGATGCTATCGGAAATAGCCTCCACGATGCCAGCCATACCCGTCCTCTATCTTCAGATCTTGAATTTCAAATGAAAAACAGTAAACACACTTTTCTTTCAAACGCTACAATGCAGCAGTCAACGACGTATCAGAAAGCACTCGCATAGAACTGATCATAATATGCACGTGCAGAATAGCTGTGTCCATAGCAACGACGCGACTTAGCCCAGCTTAGCCTTCGTTTCTCTTGATATTTTCTTGGCAAGCTCAAATTTAATTGTGGACGGCGGCACATACAAACATTATTCACGTGTGACTTTACTTTATATATAAGAGAGTTCTATGCGAGTGCTTTCTATTACGCTACGACTGTTTAATGCTGTACTGTAGCTTTTTGAAAATTTTTGACGTTTCCTTAACTTCAAATTCAAGATCTCAAGATGGAGAAAGGACATAACTTGAATAACGGAGGATATTCCAGATGGATTGCTTTCATTGTGGCAGAGGTTGGTCGATAATCAAAGCTGAGTCGGTGAAAACAGTAGTAACTGCAGTTGTGAAATTAACCGTTAAAGTTACAAGATGTGCACAATTCAATCGACTCGAATGTAGGTGTAGCAGATTTTGAAGACAGTTCCTGTGAACAAAACAAAATCATCCAATGTCACTGTCAGTATGAGAATCAGTTGTCAGAATTAACATCATCTTGCAATCAAAACGGAACCCTGCAACAAAACTCACTTTAGACATTAGCACTTAGCACGTCTAAGACTAACCGACGAATTCGATCTATTTTCCACTCTGCTCCTTCATAAATTTTGTTTTGAATATTTGATTTCTTTGTACATTAATTTTGATTCAATTGGAATTTTTTGATGCGGTAAAACGTATCGAAACAATTCGAATGGCAGTGTTTAAATCTTGCGAACGAGGTGCTGCGTAGCAGCACCGAGTGAGCTGTGTTTTTGCAGGCCCAACGGGCCTGCTAGTTAAATATAAAGGGGGACGGACTTTTTACCAGTTACCTCACAACATCATTTACCTGATCGCGACAGTACGAAACTTTACCACATGATATTTCAAAAAACGGATATCCAGATCCTCGGTCTTGTTACACCGAGATCTTTCGCTCAGGAGTTGAGCACCCAAAATTTAAATTTTTTGGTGCACCCTACAATTACAGGCCAAGGTTAGCGTTGGGGTTAGATAAAGTGATGTGAGGTTATATGATGATTATATAAGTCATGCTCCTCTTTGCAAAAAGCACAACTCATGCGCGTTGAAAAGGTCGGGCTGAGGGCTCATTAAAAATCGGCCTTTTTCGAACATACATACATACTACCTCATCACTACTCCATCATTTGGGATAAATACATACCCCAACCTCATCTCATCATTTCAAGATTTATGTTACGTCACTCATTCAGTGTGAAAGGCTGAAGTGACGTCACAGCTGCAATTTAAGTTAGATCATCTTACTTTGATGTTACTAATTTTAAATTTACTTTGATGTTGATAATTTTAAATTATTTGGCAGAACCTCCATACTTTTTTCGTCTACTGACTCAAATTCAATGCTCTCTACAACTCTGAATCGGTTTTGGAGTCATTTACCATTTCTAAATCTTTCAAAATCCCCGTTCTCATTTGGTTTTCATTTGGTTCTCATCCTTTCCAAATCCTTCCGAAATAGGCGAATTCACTTACTCCTACATTCAGTGAACCGGTATGTTCCAATTTCACAACGAGTGGTTGATGTCAAAATTTCGCCTCTAAGTGAAACCTACATACATGCAACCTCATCATTTCCAAAACATACATACATACCCAAGTGATGAGCTCATTTCTGGATGGCCCCTAAATGAGTTACCTGGATTGCAACTGATTTGAAGCACAACGCCATATATTAATTCATAACGCCAATCGCCATACATAAATTCATAATTGACAATCAGTGCACACTGAAATGAAAGGAGTTGAACGAAGGTAATTTTTGAATGGCACTTGAGATTAATTGCCATGTGACTTTGACATGTGATTGAATAAACCATTAAAGTTAAACCGTCACGTGCTTCGTTAAATTGAAATACTGTGAGTAGATCATACATTTAACTTACAGCTTGCGGTAAGACTGCACTGTAATCTATATAGTTGCCTGTATTGTCTGCTAAATTGTCTGAGTTTAAGTGTATAGAACGGAGCTCCCCTGCTCCATTATTTCGCACGACAGTCAAGTATTCGATACTGCTCAGGAGTAATGGTCCCGCTGCTTAACTTTAAGTAAAGATCCTTGAGTACCATACGTCGTGATCCATTAACGACTCACATGCGGATCTCTTATTCGAATGAGTTCGCTACCTCTTTAAGGAGTGTAATAATATGTTGCTGACACCAGTCAGTACCAGTGTGCACGCCAGTGACGTTTGCTACCATTTAAAAATAAGCAGCAACCCTCCCTAAAAAGCAAAAAAAGTTATTTTTAAAACGAAAATTGTGCGCAGGCTTTAAAAACCAACAAAAATCAAAAGACCAAAAAGTGAAAACAAAAACAAAAAACTGGAATTCTTATTATCAGTGAATATTAGTAGAATATGGGGTCATATGAAAATATACCAATGACCCCCAACTGACCCCCTGCTGACTCCCTACTGAACCCCTGGTGAACCCCTACTGACCCCCTGCTGACCCCCTACTGACCCCCTGGTGAACCCCTACTGACCACTTTCTGATCATTGTTTCAATTCTTATCATGAGTGATTTTTAACATCTAAAAGCACTTTGAATTTCACTTTGCCTTAGCATTACGCTTGACATGTTATTTATTTCAGTTATGGCAAACATAACTAACACAACTAATATAGCTAAAATACTAACATAGCAAAGTGAAATTTAAAGTGCTTTTAGATGTTAAAAATCACTCTTGATAAGAATTGAAACAATGATCAGAAAGTGGTCAGTAGGGGTTCACCAGGGGGTCAGTAGGGGTTTACCAGGGGGTCAGTAGGGGGTCAGCAGGGTTCAGCAGGGGGTCAGCAGGGGGTCAGTAGGGGTTCACCAGGGGGTCAGTAGGGGTTCGCCAGGGGGTCAGTAGGGGGTCAGCAGGGGTCAGTGGGAGGTCAGCAGGGGTTCATTGGTATACTTTCATACGACCGAATATGGCTAAATCCTATTTATGCGAAACGCCGATTCGGCGCCGCAAAGCGCCGAATCGGCGCCTATAATTTTTTAGCCTATACGGCGCACGGGCGCCTATAGGCGGTACCGCTTTTGGCGCCTAAAAGCGCCGATCATGCGTCAGACTCGTACTGGGCCGTGGATCATGAAAAATATCACGATATAGGCGCCGTATAAGCGCTGTAAAAAATTAAAGGCAACTATAGGCGCTTTGCGGCGCCGAATCGGCGATTTGCATAAATAGGATTTAGCCTAGAATATTAGTAGAATCTATTGTAATCTATGAGAGTATGAGATACTTGATGAAATTCAATTACTTTCAATTTCATGACCTTCATCTTATGATAAAATTGATTTCTTCTGAACAATTTTCCTCTTTGCAAGAATTTACCGGTTCCCCGCATCAAAAAATTCCGTTCAAAATATTGGAAGGCCAACGGTACATGAACTTCATGATGAGGATGAAAAATGGTTCATTGTTTCCCCCAATGAAAAGGATTTTCTTCTCAATGCAAACCGGCTAGCTGGCCGGCTCATCAATTAGCTGCTTGGCTAGGTGGCCGCTCGGCTAGCCAGCCGGCTGCTGGATAACTGGTTGGCTGGTTAACCCGTGAAGTCTTGATAGTTCAAGGATGCTCGTGATTTGAGCCTCACACAGGTGACACGCCTTCAAGAAGTGAGGATAATTTTAAGTATTTTAGTATTACGAGTCGCACGAAACCATGATTATGTACGTAAAACAGTTATTATGTATTAACACAGCACCTCGTAGGTACAAATGGCTTTCGTGTTAAAATTTCGGAGGGTGCTCTCAGAAGACCTCGCAACATCTTATTATACGTACTACACATACATGAGATCTGACTTCTGAGAACTCCTTCGTACGCGATACTGTAATCATAAGCAGTAACGTACCCAGCCGGCATTTTCAAACCAAACCAAAAATAAACCAATAATAAACGTTTATATTTGGTTTGAATTTGGATTCCGTCAAACGTTATGGATAATCGTTTTTGATACGTTTAATAAACGTTTCTGTAGAAACGTTTATTGAAATCCCAAAAATAAACGTTTCTGATACGTTTAATTTAGGTTCATCCAAAACGTTTATATGAAACCAATTATAAACGTTTAAAAAACGTTTATTTTTGGTTTACACAATAACAATTTTCGGATTGGAATTGCGTTTCATGGAAACCTCAAATAAACGTTTAAAATACGTTTATTTTTGGTTTGCAGTAAACGTTTCTCGCCAACCAAAAATAAACTTTTTCGAAACGATTAATGTTGGTCTTCAAGAAACGTTTCCACAGAACTGAAAATAAACGTTTCTGTAACGCTTATTTTCGGTTTTAGGAAAACGTTTTTGTGAACCAAAAATTAAACTTAAAGTTTTTGGAACGTTTATTTTTGGTTGGCGAGAAAAGTTTACTGCAAACCAAAAATAAACGTATTTTAAACGTTTATTTGAGGTTTCCATGAAACGCAATTTCAATCCGAAAATTGGTATTCTGTAAACCAAAAATGAACGTTTTTTAACGTTTATTTTTGGTTTGATATAAACGTTTTTTTCAAACCAAAAATAAACCTTTTGAAAACGAAGTTAACGAGGTTTCATTGAAACACAAGGAAACATTTTATTCTTACAAGTATAATCCCTGGTCCTGGAGAGTACTCTCAGCAATATTTGCCTTGCAAGGCGAACACAGTGGATAACATCCCTGTTGTATAATTTTTGTTACAAAGATGTGTATACTGCATACACTTGGTCGACGGAGGACTCGCAGAGTCTATGTCGAGAATTAAAAAATAATTAAGTGATTAAATTATTAATTAGTTGGTTTATTTATCGTTTCGGAGAAACCAATCAGAAACGTTTTTTGAAAACCATTTATAAACCAAAAATAAACCAAATTGCAAGACCTTATTTTCTGTTTAAATTTAATTACCGTTTCTGTATGACGTTTAAGAAACGTTTCCCAAGAAACGTTTATTAAACGTTAAATTCAAACCGGTTTTTTCGTTTTATCCGTTACGCAAAAGAACGTTTAATAAACGTTTATTAAACGTTACTTCGTTTCGTTATGGTTTCCTGAAAAACGTTTATTAAACGTATTTAAAACGTTTCTGTGCCGGCTGGGTATTTATACGTGACTGCTACATTACAGTATCACACACGTTAAGGCACAGATTGCGCGTGGAAATGCCAGAATCACCATATATTCCGTGAAGTATAATATTCTCGCTGCCCATGGCACACCCTTGCAGCAGCAGCAGCAGCAGTGCGTATCAAAGGGTAACGCGTGACCCGTGAGAGCAACTGCTAATACACCCTCTCTCTCTTGAAGGGGAGGCATGTCTTACCATCATCACGCTATATAATCCTGGTGCGGGTAATTACGGTGTTTTCTACACTCTATTTTATAGCTCTGATATAGTTTTATCATTTCAGTTGTGGTTCTCATTGTGCAGGGTTATATTCGAATACAACGTAAGATCATGGTGCAGATAAATAATCATTTATATAAGTGAGTTGCGTTGGATTAAGTACTTCAATGGAGTCGGGGGGTAGCGCAATAGCATGACTATGATACGGAAATATGCTTATTGCTTGATTGGGCGTCGCCAAACTTAATTTGATGTATTTATCTATCTATTTAGTAGTCTTCGGAGATTTCGAAGTTCGTATTAATTTTCAGTATTGACCAGTATTATAAGTGCTCAGTTTGTGAGTCGCTGTTTCCAAGAGCTGGTTATATAATATTCCATTTTAAATTTAACCGTACGGTGCCTGCGAGCCTACGTGGTAGAAACGATTAAAGACCTTCTAAAATCAAGAAATAATTTTTACATATTTTAGCTGTTAACGTCGTATGGTAACGCACTATATGGCAAGATGAACAACACCACTGAAAACGAAGCTTCATTCATCAGTACTATTCTAACCTACAATCATCCTCTTGTAACAGTCACTCTACTTTTTACATCACCCAAATAAAATGACATGATCACTCCGCAGAAGACGCCTTTATAATAATCTTAACACCTTAATATTTTCTTATTTTCGTCGCGGCGGTCGCTTTTTAATAAAAATTTTGGCCATAACTTTCGTTATAAGCCGAATTTCAAAATTCCCTCTGACTATCGGAAGCTCCTTTGTGTTTTATAGCACATATCCGAATTTCAGACGGATTCGACTAAAAGATTTGGAGTTATGTCCATTTGAATGCAAAAATTTGTGTTTCACTTTTTCTCGTAAATTCGTGCTAGTACTTTGTGCGCAAGTACGCGTTGTGACACCCCTATTTTTATTTGTTCGAGTTTGCTTTTTTGTCACTCACAATGAAATTATAATTCGATTTGACTCGAATGATGCACAAAACTGTATACAGTAGTAAGTTGAATCTTTTACTCCTTTTTAATAATTGCATGAAATGAAGTAAAACTGCATGAAATGAAGTAAACTACTATAAAGTATATTATGTAAGCGTGTGATGCGTGTTCTAAGTTCTTATTGCACTGCATTAACTCGCGAAAAAGTTGTGTAATTATCCTTTTCTCACTTTTTTCTTCTTCAACATATTCATGAGGCACACTTGATTCTTTATGTAATGATGTCTTGAAGTTGAAGCAGCTAACATATTGGAGCAGCGTTACATTGTCGTATTTTCTTATTTTGCAACAGTTGTTGTTCGTCATGAGAGTATTGCTTTTGAAATCTAATTGTCAACGTTTGCTGAGATTTTAATCCAAAAATAATATGAGATCATATATATTATAACGTTGTCAAATGTTCATTTTGCCCCACGCACCATGTCCATGTTGTCAAAAGACATGGAACTGTCATATAGGTAGTTTCATATCATTATTCCGTAGTACTTGATCCTTGCTTCCTCGGAAAATAGTCGAGCACTGTCTAAGTACTTAGATTCAGAACAATTTAGTTTTATATTTCAATATAGTTTCGAACTCACATTAAATATAATAAATCATTATCAGAAGTGGCGACATATTTCAATTTGTACTAAAATGTTGTCTGACGCGCGCGAGGGGGTCAGGCAACGCCTGACAACTAAAATGTGGAATCATATTTTTCTCTACGCATTTTGATAATAGTTCCTGCACTTAATCACGGGACCCAAAACTTTGGTTAGACCTGGGCAGTAGTTCAACAACATATAATGCATTAACATGAAACGCGCGCAGTGTCACTTCTATTCCACATTTAATGAACTGAAAGTTTCAAGTAAGTAGGTACAGTCTCACTTTCTGCGCCAGGTCAGTTAAAGGTTTGGGCCAAGTGTCCAAGCCAGCACTATAGATCAAATGCGTAAAGTTTAATACCTTACCGGACATATCCAAATATTATGGGCAGACGTAATTATGGACACTGGGAGTATACCTGGTTAGTATTTATTCATACAACCTTTTTTCACTGATTTGATTTATTAGAAAGGTCTGATTTTGTAGGATGGAAATGTACGAGTTCTTCAAGAGGGAAGTGGACATTGGAATCAGCATACTGGTTGCTGCACTGGTGCTCCTTTCCTTGACCCTTAACGGAGTCGCCATGAGGCTCATTCACAAGAATATCAAGCAGGATTCTCTACTCAACCCCACACTTAACATTATATTCAAGTAAGCTATGCAGTTTCCTTGTTGAGATATAAATGTTTCACTTCAAAGTATTAAGTGACTTGCCAAAATGCTAAAATGGACTGCTATAGAAAATAAAGAGCTGTTCAAAGTTCAAAAATCACACTCGGACGTATATGATAATCAAGGCAGTCGATGACAGCTCGATCATATTCTAATAATGAGATAATCCATCCAAGGATTTTACTTGGGGAGTTGAAGATAGGAGGGTTTGGCGGTTCATTAAGTCTTTTTTTTTAAATTTTCAAATGAAAAAATTCAGGGCTTGTATAACTGCTTCATTATATTTTGTAAAATGGGATTCACATCTAGAGGAACTTCAGAGATAATTCTGAGTGCCTCAACCGGTTATACATGATGAAATACAGTTCTCAATCTCTAGATAATTAAAATGTTCCTTTGTGCGCTACAGCGTCACGATCATTGCCTAGCGTAGGTTCTCATACAATAGCTTTGGAATAATATATCATTCGATTTTAGAAAACTTTGTCGAGCAGAGCATTATCAGTAAGAGGTCTCCTTTGTTGGGTACCATATGACTTTGTGTATAGAGATTTATAGCGTCGATTCATATAGAACTGAGCTATCATTAATCATGTGAGTAGATTTTGAGCACATACGACTGATGAAAGTCGAATGAGAACTAAGATTTAGAATTAGATAGCGATGATAATGGATTATTTGTCAAATTCTTGCGTCGGATTATAAGTCCATTGCATATATTAAAGCTTTAAAACCTCTCATTTATTGGATACACGTATTTTCTAAAAATAAGACAAAAAATTCTATACGTTTTTTTCGTATTTTCGTATTCAATTTTGAAATTTTGCATCAATTTCAAATCAGCCGTGTTATCGCGTATTTTTACACACAATTTTCATGTATTTAACAACCCCATGATCGAAATTTGTCGTTTTCATGCTCACATATTTCGTAGAAAAATGTGCGTTTTTTTCTAGAGAAGCAAATACGTCGTATTTTACAACCCTGCAAAACCTTAAACCAGAACAATCATATACTCTGCGAGATTTAATGCACTAGGACCACGTGGTGATCACGAGCTGCAACCGAGTCATTCATTCGATAAAAGGTGCGGCCACCGTCAGTATTTTCACCGTGAAGAATGTGTTTGGGTTTTAAATTCTAAAACCCATTTTTCAATCAGAAAGTTAATAATTTCGGTCAAGGATTAAATTTGAGCCATATTCGTCTCCCCAATCTCCCAAAGTATGCCTTGGTTGTACTATGTAGCAGTGATCTACATATCACAGAGCAGAAATGTTGAAAAGTGATACCTTATCGGACATAAACGCTCAGACAATGTATGTGGGCAGACATTAAGTATTAAAGTAATAAAAATAATATATATAATAGCTTATAATAGCTAATTAAGAACTATTAATAGAAGCGCTTATTATTTGCTATTTGGACCTGCAACAACCTGCGCAACCCCTTGATATGAATCATAGCACTATAGTTATTAAATCTAACCTAAGGGGACAGTTCCACTTCCTGGTATGTATTTTGAACGCGAAAGAGTGTCGATTTTATAACCCAGGAAAATGCAAATCTTCGATTAGCATCTCGGCCATTTACTCTTTCTACTCAGTGAATTTTCAAATTTGCATAGCCTTTCATTGACTTCTAAAATCTGCAACTTGTAAATAGCTCTTATATTAAAGTATCAAGCAAGACATACCTTATCGGACATAATTATCACAGACTTGAGTTTCACGGACCTAAAACTTCACGGACATCAGCTCAATCCAGCCATTTCAAATTTCAAGAAAACTTCAAAATTATTGGCTCGATTTTTCCCATTTTCTTTCACGATTTGAAAACTTCAAAATTATCGGCTCGATTTATCCCATTTTCTTCCACGATTTGAATACTTGAATTGAAGAGTTTTTCAATATTTTTGTAAATTAATATGATAAATTTCTATATTGCAGGTACTATAAGCATGGAAAAAAAGTATAATTTCCTTAAAAATTTTATTGTTTGTGCATTTAAAGAGATGAAGTCAGAAATTTTGCGTCTCTACCATAGAAATTTTAGGAGGAAATACCGGACTTAATTTTCACGGACCTGAAAATCACGGACATTAGTATCACGGACAAAATGTTCACGGACATTAATATTCACGCTGAGGTGCTCAGCGTGAATGTAATGTCCGTGATAATTATGTCCGATAAGGTACTCAATTACTCATACCACACTATTTCAGCACCTCCCTGAGCGATGTGTTGTACACCCTGTTCCCCATGGTGACTACGTTCATCACCCTGGCTGCTCACCGCTCCATGGGGGACGGACTTCTGGTGGACATATCCTGCAACCTCATCGGCCTCATCTTCAACGTTACAGTGCGACATGTTGTCCTCTCAATCATGGGTAAGTCACGGGGCTCCACAATCCACTCAACAGAATTAGGAATAGGAAGGATGGGAATCTAGTTAACGAAATCGTACATTCGAATCCAATCTAACGAATTTGATTGGATTCTGATAGTGATTCAGATTGCGAATTTCAATTTGATCAAAATCCACTCTGAAACTAAAGAAATACTGCGAGACTAACAGTAAGCCTTATCCCTCAGTTCTGACCTTAACCCTAATTACCCTTATAACCTTAATTACCCTAAAAATTGATAAATAAAAAATACAAAATCCATAATCTTAAATCTAACCTAAACTCTCGTTTAAAACCAAACGCTCACCCTAACCACATTAGGATTGGCAGTCAGGGACTTGGGTAAAAGTTTAGGTTTGGATTGTCGTTACCGCTGTGTCCTGTACCACGGCCTCAACCTTAAAAGACCTTTTAGTTTTCGATCCAATGCTTCGCAGTAGAGCGGTCTTTTTTGTGTATAGACTTATGAAAAATCTAGGGGGGGGGGGGTCGGACCCCACTAGCTCGAAAAAGTGGGTAATGGCATGATAGACTTATAGTTATAGTCAGCCGTATGTCTGCTGGAAGGAGTTATGTTCGGCGGGGGCAATGCTCGTTGATGGAGTGATGCCCACTCACCATATTATAACTTTATAATCCGCTCAAATTCAATCTCACCATATAATCCGCTCAAATTCAATCTCACCATATAATCCACTCAAATTCAATATCACCATATAATCCACTCAAATTCAATATCACCATATAATCCACTCAAATTCAATATCACCATATAATCCACTCAAATTCAATCTCACCATATAATCCACTCAAATTCAATATCACCATATAATCCACTCAAATTCAATCTCACCATATAATCCACTCAAATTCAGTATCACCATATAATCCACTCAAATTCAATCTCACCATATAATCTATTCAAATTCAATATCACCATATAATCCATTAATCCGCTCAAATTCAATCGCATCATAATTGCTCCTCAATTGAAGTACCTACTTCCTGGTGCAATAATACGATGGATCCATTGCACCGAAACTGCTTAGGCAGGAGTTGAATATCCCTATATTAGTATATAGCTGAAGTTTAATTTAACGAAGAATTAACTAATTCACCTGAAACTGCCTTAAACTCTGGGGTTACTTATCTAAACGGTTACAGAGGGTTGTTTAGTTAAAATCTCTTGAAACCATTTAATCCACGACTATTTATATGACATTTTATATGTAAAAACGACCGCAAACTTCCAGGAAGTCTAGCTTCAAGGTAGTTTCTCATTTAGATCTAAATCCCAAACAAGAAAAAAGGCGATTGACCGTTATCAACGCGCTCCATTGCCCTACGAAAATGACTTCATCCTAACGGCTAACAGCCTATTTAATATCTATCCTGTGCGAATGTCTCTGATTCTACAGCACATACACCCAGACAAGATGTATTGAGACAACTTTAATCGTTATGTCGGTAGTTTGATTCCGGAAACCAGGCCAAAACATAGACTTGTAGGCAAACCTCTCAAACATAAGTAGTTTTTCCAATATAATAGGTAGCAATTTTGAACTATTCCAAATTCTCAGAGAAATTGAATCTTATAACCAAAGGACAGGGGCCATTATAAAGAGCAGTGGCTGCTTACCTGGTTAGTCTCCCGTGTAAACGAGAGCCTCATAATGTGAGTAATAACGTCACTGTTTTTCGGTGCAACTAGAGTTTTACTGCTCTCGAAGTGAATCTATGGTTCTGGTTAAGTTCAGGGTACCGGTAATATAAGGGTTTGCCTATGCCAAAATTAAGGTTTATCGATCCGTTATGTCACTCACTGTCTCGCTTTCCAAAACCGTTTATCTAAATTTAGGACACAGCCTTTTTAACATGACAGCTTGCTACAAACGTAGACTACTCAGTTCTAGGTATACCAAATACCTAAATCTCATAGACTCTCATTCCTCGGGACCTCGGGTTCCTGTTTTTACATGGATGCCGCCTTTCCGCATGATTTCCCATCACAAAAGTAAAACCTTGGAAACGCAGGATCAAATAATTTTTCAAAAGGTTATGGCGCCATTTTTTCGCATAAAAAGTTAGTTTGGACACTGTAGTGACCAAAAAACTTTTTTGAATATATTCAATGACATAAGAATTAGCAGAGATTAAAATGATCGGAGTGAAAACTTCACAAACATCCCACAGGACTGAGTATAGTACGACTGGTAGCCATTACCAAAGCTCTGCACTTCAAGAGACTGGTGCAAACCGAGCACATTCGGAAGTGGATTGCTACCATGTGGGCGCTTCCCATCGCAGAATCGGTGGTTCCTTTCCTTAAGGGAGTCAAGTACCAGTACAGCCCCTTCCTGGCAATCTGCACCTGGGACGTTCACGAGGTGGGATGTGCTCAACATATCAAATAGAGTTTATATTGTACACGCAGCAGATGTATACTGTATAGTGTACAATCCAGTGGTGCTATACAATATACATTATGTGCAGTGCACATTGTACAACTACATTATAATAATGATGCTGCTCAAAGAACAAATTGCAACGTTATGGCGTTTATGAAGGCTGTTCTTACTCCTCATTGCTTCAATGCACGACTTTTTGACACTATGACAACGCTCTGAATCTCTCACTTCTCCGAAGCTTGTTATTGTCCTTACACCACTCCCATGCTGAGCTTACTCATTACGGCCAACACCTTCATACATTATTCTAACTCCTGATACCCCTCCTACGGTGTTCTAATGTTCTAACTCCTGACACATCTCTTATTTTGTTCTAACTTCTCACGCAACTCTTAACTTGTTCTAACTCCTAAAACCCCTCCCCCACGCAGATAGTCCCGGACGGTAAGATGATTGTGTGGGCCCACATAGCGCTGGTCAGCTTCCCCCTCCTGGTACCGGGCCTGATCATCGTGCTCCTCTACATCGCACTGCTCTCACACATGCTGCACTTGAAGAGGAGGAGAGCCGTCATTAGCGAGGTGAGGAGTCCTCACTCGGGTTCATAGATCATGGGAAATCCTCACTCGGGTTCATAGATCATGGGAAATCCTCACTCGGGTTCATAGATCATGGGAAATCCTCACTCGGGTTCATAGATCATGGGAAATCCTCACTCGGGTTCATAGATCATGGGAAATCCTCACTCGGGTTCATAGATCATGGGGAATCCTCACTCGGGTTCATAGATCATGGGAAATCCTCACTCGGGTTCATAGATCTTGGGAAATCCTCACTCGGGTTCATATATCATGGGAAGTCCTCACTCGGGTTCATAGATCATGGAAAATCCCGAGTTTGGGTCTTGGGAGGTTCCGTATCTTAGACATGTGATGTCCGTATCTTATAATCATTGACAGCATCATTACCTGGGACCTCTATGAATTAAATTGTCGATAATCACTGACAACATCATGTGATGGAAGTATATTAATTTGCCAGGAACGCCACGATGCAAAGCACAGGTGGCTGAAACAAGCTACGTGGACAACCTTGTTCATCGTAACAGCATTCCTGATCTGTTACGTGCCGTATTGGACGGTGTGCTTTGAGTTTCTCCTCATCTACATCAAGCATTATTACTACAAAGAAAAGGTAGGCAAATTGCAGATGCCACACGACTCATACCGCCATAATAAAAGGCACGGTTAGTAGGGCTTCTGCCGAATAATACCGTTTCACCCTTAGAAGAAAAAGAAATAAAAGACACAACTAATGACCCAGCAAGCAATTTTCATGCACCATCATCTATGGGTGAAACCAAATTTGGTTACAAACATACTGTAGATCTTAAAATGAAATATTCATGGACGCAGACATTTAGTTCACTCTCCTTTAATAATAACCCCTTCCATAATAACCGATAAAATTCTGCAAAATCCCAACCTCTACTGTCGCATTATCTATGGCACACGCATATTACTATCTAACTTGTAGGATCACAAGGGACTATTAAGTACTTACTTACTTAAACTTGCTGCAAGTTACTATCACTAATTTTAATCATCTCAATGACTTCCTTTAGCAATATTTCTAGCGTTAAATAAAGCGGTTGCCCGTTATGCGGTTTAAAATGAAACTTTCGAGAGATAACCAGTGAACCACCCAAAACCGATAAATTTTTTGATTCTTCAAAATTTTTAAAGTTTAATTGTCCTCCAACCATCCACAATTATCATGTCCGGCAATAAGTATTCCAATATGGTTATTTTTGATTTCACTTGATCATTAACATTTAATTCGGTTGCCAACTTATTCCTGGCATTCCAAATACATACATACATTTGGATTTGCAGAGTTTATTAACGAAGCTGAGACATTGGTCACACTCAATGTTTTGAGACTCAGGAATTGACCAAGGTGCAGGAAAATCCGGCACCTTGGTCTATGGGTAAAACCATATTTGGTTCCACACATAGATCTTAAAATGAAATATTCATGGATGTAGACTTTTAAGTTCACTCTCCTTTGAGTTTGATAACCGTTAAATGTTAATGATAACCTTTATTGCAGTTACCCGAGACATTCAACTTTCTCTTCATCAGACACATCAAGCTATCAGGTTTATAATGTTACCTATGTTGATCAAGCTGTCAGGTATATATATATATATATATATATATAAACTTTACAACACTACTTTATACAATCAAATTTGAGCTTTATGATCCCCAGAAGATGTAATCTATTGAAGTTACAGATCAGTTAATTGATGTTTTATTTGAGTCCTGTTGAATTTTGAAACTATATATATATATATATATATATATATATATATATATATATATATATTATGTTATATTTCAGACCAAGTTTTTGATTGCTTAACATTTTCATGCGGGCTAAATGAAGAATAAGATTGCATTTCTAGGAAAGTGATAATCGCATTTATAACTCTCTTGACGAATAAAACAGACTTTTCACTGTTAAATACTTCAACAGCACCAGCTGTTGGCGATCCAATTTATGCAATCAGTACATTTCAATCAAACCACCTTAACTATCGTATCGTACTTATTTATTGCTCTCACTGGCGCCTGGTCTTACTTCAGCAAGCCTTCTTATAAAATCGGCCCTACCCATTATCATGGATCAAAATCGGGACAATTACGAAATATTGTAAACGGGCCTTTTAATGGACGAAGGTGTTTCATGCAGCGATCAGATCACCAACAAACGGCATGATGTGGAGTCATGAAAGCATCTAGGGTCGGAAAAGTTACTGCTCACTGCGCTCCAAGTCATTATACAGACTTTCGTTCGAGCTTGGCCCCTCTAGAGGGCCTTAATAGAGGGCCTTTTTAAAATTAAGGAGGACCTGAATTTTCGTAATCAGAGCCTGATTTTCAATATGTAGAATTCAATCATAAAAACCATGCTTTTTGTCTGTTTAAATTCTGAAATTATTTTTTCACATCACTAATTAAAATTTCATGCTCAAATTTTGGAGAAAATCTTAAGTGGGGCCTAGGATTTGCAAATGAATAAATGAAAGGGGTTTGATGCAGTAATATTTAGAATGGTTTCAAGGAATTTCCTAGCGTTGTATGAGCAGCTAGTAAGCCTCATGCTCTTGGTGATTTGTACTTGTAACACGAACAAAGGTACCTTATGATTTCCAGAATGAAAACAAGAATTGCGCCTGCACCAACACAGTTATTGTTGTTCCCGTAGGCCGTATGCAGGCGCTTAATTTCCCTCCCCGCGGTGCTTGATGTAACCTTAGCATCCTAATAAGATAATACAAAACGCAGTCGTTATAAAGTTATAAGAGTATAGATATTGTTCCGATGCGCGTGCTGCGCGCGACTACCGAGAACACAAATTGCCACGTGCCATTTCTTCTAAAATTCTTGCGCGCGCGTTCGTTGTTGTACCCAGTTCGTTGTAGATTTCGCGCCATTTTGTTGAATTGGTTTACGTTTCGCATCAAATTGTGTCGCCGTTTATTCACGCGATGTATTTTCTTGAATGTTTATACTAAGTTGGTATCACTTTTTACCTGATTTTCAAATTTCGTGCTTTTGTTTTCTGTTTCAATGCTGTCTCTTGTTCCAAAAAGCAATATTCGTCTTTCACAGCGAATAGTATTTCTCAAACTTAGTCGAATCCAGCAGAAAGTCTAATAGTTATGCAGTTTGGTACTAAACCTAGTACAAAACCGAAGCCTTTTCCTCCAATCCACCGCCCAACTCACACCTAAGATTTTAGCTTTTTAAGACACGAATTCTTCAACAGCATAATTAAATTTAGAACTTATCATAATTTAGGAGTTCGAGCATGCGGCACGGATCGGCCAGATCAACCTATAAGATTTATAATTTTGACAATCGACAGCTCCATGAATTAAGAAATTCGTTATTTTGAAGATTTATGCGATATGGGGACGGAGGGACGGACGGACGGAGGGACGGACGGAGGGACATTTTCGCGACTGATATTATAAAGGAGCAATCCGGGCACTTTCCAGAAATTACAGTAGTTGTATTGCAAAACTGGACCTGATATACACATATTCTATTTCTCACCCTCCCAGACCACGATCTCTGCCAACCCTCTCATTTGCCTTTTTGTATACACAAAAAGGCCAATGGGGAGGGAAAAAATTTTGAGAAGAATTCCTTTTCGGGTATAATGATCACGAACATACCTTTTTTGTCTTTGATCATTATCTTCGATGAAGCGTTAAGACTTAAAGGTTATAAGTAGAATAGAGTACGATAGGCCGGAATTATTCTTTGTTCTAGAATAAACTAAGTACTTACAGTGAAGGAAATAAAATCAAGAATGAAGGAACTATTTAGAAAACTGCGTCTACTACCAAGTTAAAGTTTGGGACCAAGCTTTGTAATTTAGGGTTGTGTTGAGAAACACACTTTGTATATATATCAACATCTGACACCATAGCTGTTCGTACTGAACGGAACCTCTCAGCTTCAGTTCCTTGTTTAACATGCCGTTCAGCAAGGTCATCCACTAAGCTCGCCAGGCTAGGCCATATACGAACAACCATAGGGACAGAAGTTGGTTTTATACCTTATAAGGATCTTGAAGACACTTCCTTGCGTTTGAAATCAGATATCAACACAGTACTGTTATCTTCGATCTTGATGTTATATAAGCTAGTCTTTATGTGAGAGAGGAGGCGGAAGAACCGACCATCAACTACGATCTCACCGGACTACGGACTTATAGAACTCTCTGACTTATAGAACTCTCTGATTTGTTTATCGGTGTCTATATTACAATTTCATAGAAACTTGCCTGATTGGTTCCATATTGGTTAACACCCTTGCCCTTTGGGCTCCGGGTCTTTAGCGGATACATCACTCGGGCTAGGCCCACGGGAAGTATCCCGAAATGGATACGAATATTGGCGCGTCTCCATGTATTTTATATACCATCGAATATTGGGTTCAATCTAACAAATTTCGCATGACGACGATATCCGACTCTATTTGACTGCTTAATCGAGCTATCCGTCTGCACAGCTTAAGTGCCGTGACTTCGTGATGACTTAACTATCTTGTCTTCCGAGTACTGACAACTGAGTTAAACTATAAATCTAGTACTGCGTATGACTATGAGGGGGTCAGGCAACGCCTGACAACCGAAGTGTAAGCTTTAAAACAGTGCACATACTTTTAAGCTTCAATCCCCCTCAACGCCCAATGTCATGATTGCTACACTATTTTATATCCTGAATTGAGGGCAGAGAATTTCTAAGAAATTCATTTAATGGAAACCATATAATAAGGGTAGGACTGTAACACAGTGTGAAGTAAATAGTACACTAGGTCTGAGAACGTTTTTCGGTAGTTCATAGGTCCGAGATACACCGAAAAAAAACTTTCCAAAATCGGAGTTGGGGAACCCCCATTTTTGAACCCCTTTTTCTCCGTAAAGGGGCATGAACTTCGAGCGACTATATCTCGGCTTCTGATTGAGATACAGAACTCAACAAATACACTAGGCTATGCAGAATGAGCACATTATGGGGGGTAGAACGTGGTTTTGAGGTCGTACCTCTTTCCGTTCTTGAGTTATCGCCAAAAACCCTTTAATTTAGCCCCATGCTAAATGCCAATGGCCAAAATTGCCCTTTTGTCGCGAATAATAAGAACTGAAGGTCTTACAGAACCATACGAATACACCAGGGTATGCAGAATGAGCACACATTATGGGAGGTAGAACGTGGTTTGAGGTCGGGCCTCTTTGCGTCTCAAGCATCCACGAATCTAATTGCTATTTCGTATTTCCAAGCTTTTATATCGGAATCAGACATTATCTAATTATCAATAAATGTTTTTGACCCCGTTTATGGCATAGGCAGAGCTACGTATAAATCGGATAAAAAAGTATTTGTTCTCTAAATAATTAGAAGACTTTCATGGTGTGCGTGACCAAACCAGCAAATCCCCTTTTACTTTTATTGGTAAAACTACTGCCGTTTGTGCGTGGTGTATTATTAATAGTGGTATTTTGTGGTATTTAAATTATATACCACGGCATTAAATTTTAATCATAATGATCATTTCCTAATCTTTAATATAACTATGCAGTTGCACCAAAAAACCTAATTTTGCCAAGTTCATTAGGTCATGCTGGAAGTGGATCACACACTTTTTTCTTATTAAAATTAAATCTCTAAATCCGCTATTCCAATCAGCAACACAGAGCTTAGAATCACCATAGAGGTCTGATCGTGTCTGAAGCCGTGACAAAGACGTGACGCATCACTTGTTATAATGGCTGCAACGCGAATGACTTCCTAATTTTGAAATTATTAATAACCGTTTTCTTTGTTTATGGCGAATTCGCGGTTTTTGGGATAAATACGGACTTTCGTGGCCCTTGAATAATTAAACGACTTACTCATCGAATATGAAATTAGAAGTCTCATGACGTGATAGTGTGACAATCACAAATGATAAAAATAAAATAGTACGAATGTGGCCATATAAAGCCATATATGAGTCCTCCTGATAAAGTAAAAACTGCCTTTTTTCGCCCCTTATTGGGCGTAGATGTCTCATGGGTGGTCAAATAGAATTAGAAGTGTATCTGGTCATAAATTATGCGCCTGAAACCACTGAACCAATGATATTCGCCAGTTTTCCTTTGTTTCATACTGCTTCATTTTACGTTCGGCAAGCTAAACAGTGGTACCAATGAGACTATAGTCTGAGCGCTTTTGAGAGGGTAAGCATTTTCAAAAAGCTCATTTGCTTTTATGGCTCTCAGAGCTTCATTTTACGTTGGCAAGCTGAAGAATGGTACCAGTGGGTTCGACCGACAAGAAAAGGTGTACTGAAATGGCGTTATTTGCTAATGCTACCAGTACCATTACCAATGCATTGTTCAGTAGACAGTCCGCAGCTGTGTCAGTGCGAACTGTTAATAATTTCAAATCCTATTAACATTAACAAGTAAAAGAGGATTTCTACTTAGTAAAAAGTCAAAAATCAATCATAAAATTGTACAAAATCATCAAGTTAAACTAAAATTCCTTGATAATCATATTCATAAATGATCATTATCAAATTGATAACATTAACTTGATGTTCACTGTTCAGCCTGAATTCAGCCCGCTATTAATATCGATGAAATTTAATTCGAATATCTTTAACTGGGAATATTGTTCAAATCAATACAATACTTGAACTTGAGCTTAAGATGCATAAATTAAAAAAGCATTTACCTCAGTCACCGGCCATTGAATGTATTTCAATTTCATAACATAATAACCATAAAACGACAGGAATAATTTCAAACATTGTATTAAAAATCAAACTTAAAGTAAAAGAGTAAAAGTAACTCAGGCGGGGGGCAGACCCGAAAACCCAGAGTGGATATAAAAATTAGCAAATGGGGGGTTTAATTTGTCGAGGTTTATGGGGGTTTGAGGAGGTTTAACTCAATTTTGGAAAAAGAGTATCATTTTTGTTTTTCGGCTCTTTTCAAATATGGTACCATTTTTGAACAATTTTCGGCATTTTCAGAAATGGTACCAATTTCGTTTGGGAAATTTTGGCCTTTTCTGAAAAGGTAACATTTTGGCCTTTTCGGAAATTGTATCATTTTGATTGGAGCATATTTCTGAAATGGTGCATTTTTGCAGGGAATTTAGGGCCTTTTATAAAATAGTACCATTTTTATCTATGATGACAGATGAGGGCTTAATTTTTCAGGGATAATGGAATTTTTTCGGTGTTGGACTTGGCCCACTCCAACTCATTAAACTATAGTCTGGTACTGTTACCCCCAGAGTATCACTACAATGCCATTGCCAATAGGTTGTTTAGATTTAGATTTTCAATTTTGGTATCAATTTAATGTTTGAAAGTAACAATTTTGTCTTCCTATTCCCCGATTTGACCTTACATTTGGCATCCATGATGTGATCAATGCTCACAGGTGAGCAACTGCTCCCGTAAGTTCAACTTCAAGACAAAAATAAAGCAGCTAAGTAGACCTTAATTTAAATTTAACTAGTCCAAATTTGTTTTGAAAAAGGAGGGGGGTTTGGTCAATGCTGAAGTCAGCATGGGGGAGAGGGTCAGCCAGTCTGACAAATGATGACAGACGGGGGAGGGGGTTGAAAATGGGCAAAAAGCGATGACGTTATATGTAACGGCTCCCTAACTAAAAGCGAAGGCGATTACACTTAAATCACTCATCCATTTTCATAATTGAATTAAAAGAGTTAAAATTAAATGCTTATTTATATTCTAAGCATGAGAATTAGAAATTTCCATGCTTTATTTTGATGTGATTGTGAGTTAGGAATCTAAACGCAGAACACTATAATATTAGCTGAGGGCACATCAATGTACCAAAATCATATCTATGATATTGAATTAAAGCTTATGCAAGGCATACTTCTTGAATTCATACAGCACATCCTTCAGAATACTAGCTACGTTAGGTTGCTGCTCAATGAAAGCTATGAACTTATCCAGTCCCATGAGTGCGTCGCTCTTAGACACTATCTTGGGTTTAACGTTAGTGATGCCCATGAGGGCATGGAGAGCTGGCCAGGTCTCGGGGAAGGTGGGGGAGGGAGAGAGAGGGGAGAAGGGGGGCTGCAAGTTCGGAGACGTGATGGAGCCTGGGAGTGACGTCATCATGCTCGCTCGGAGGATGTTGTCGATGATGCTCTGCGGGTGCGGAGAGATGAGGGGCTTTGAGGAACTCATAAGCAGCTGCGAGGGGGACAAATTACTCTCCGTTTTCTGGCGTTTCTCAGGCCCCTCAACGGAGCCCCCCGGTGTCCTTCTCTTGAGTGCCTCCTCAAGTGTTTCTCCGGGGCTGTCCTGGAAACCGGCAGGGTCTGCGGAGTTAGGGGAGCTCAGGGCTTCGTCATACGAGGGAGGGCTGGATTCAGACTCCAGGTAATCTGACGTCACTTCTAAGAGAGGGTTCTTGCCTTCTCCCATCAGGGGAAGACCTGGCAGAGGACCAAGTCTAGCGTGACATATCTCCGTGGCTATGTCAAGCAGTTCAAGCTCGTTGGGGATACGAAATGGAACTTCAGACGGTCGGTCATCTAACGTACTCCTGAGGTGAACAGATGAGTAAGCGCGTAAGCGCGCGCGTAAGCGTAAGTAAGTAAAGTGCGCGTAAGTAAGTAGCGCGCGCGCAAGTAAGTAAGTAAATGAAGCAAAGTGAGTAAGAACGTAAGCTAATGAAGAAAGTTATTGTAAAATTTGAGTAAATGGATAAATAAAGCGAGTGAGTAATCTAGTATAGGGTTGTGTTGAGAAACACACTTTGTATATACCAACATCTGACACCATAGTTGTTCGTTTTAAGTAAGAAAGTAAGCAAGTGTTGTAAGAAGTGCTAAAAGTACTGACCACTGTTTGACAAGGATGGGAGGTATCTCACACAGGACCTCTGCTAGTTGCATGAACTGTTGGTTAGGTTGGGGTACAACAGGTTCTATCTGATACCAATGCTTCCACGTCGTGGTGATGTTGTTCACTTCGCCCCATTCCTCCTTTAATATTTCAAAACATCTGAAAAGATGGAGAAATGAATGATGTCTGATACGAAATCCGGAAAAGTAGATAAAATTGAAAATTTTGCACCCTTATCTACAGATGAAAAATAAGAGATGTAATGAAAATAATTTTAAAACCCCCACAAACCTCCTCAGATTAAGAGTGTTGCAGAACTCCCTATCTTTGACCCACTCCCTCGCGATTCTGGTCTTGTACCGTAACTTCAGAGATTGGGATATGGTAGCTGAGGGCAGGGACTTGTTCGCCACGTAGCACGGCACTCTGATAGTTTTGATCTTGCCGGTGGAGTCCGTCAACTGAGCGGCCGCATGGTATAGGGAGTTGTCGATGATCAGCACGGCTTGGGCAGGCAGACCTCTGCTGGCGAGACTGGACTTAACCTGCGGCACGAAGGTCGAGTAGAACCAGTCTGCGAATATGTCTCCCGTCAGTTCGTGGGTGTCACCTTTCCGGTAGAGCAACATCGGTTGCTGTGCCGAATGTTGCTCGCGTTGCTCCGGCTGCTCGACAGCAACATCCTTGGCTGATTTGGTATTGTTTACGTCCGCGTGAGCAGCTCCGATTAAACGTTCTATTTCATCCGAGGCGGACGGTGCGGCATCCTTCCGATTTTCTCCGAGAACTGCATGTTGGTTCAGGTGTTGCGGGTCTGATGGAAGCCCATGTTGCTTCAGGTGTTGCGGGTCTGATGGAAGCCCATGTTGCTTCAGCTGTTGCTGGTCGGGTGTCAGAGACGTTGCTATGTTTCCGAATAGCGTGGTTGCCTCATCGTCCGTCTGGAGGCCCACTGAGTGTTGCCTGGTGCTAGGAGGAGGAAGACCCCCTCCGCCCCCGCCGCCATGGAGTCCGCCTCCTTCCACCACAGGTTCCGTGTACCGCCCCACGATGTTGAGCGAGAGCTTGTGGGTGTCGTCCATGTTGGTGCAGGTGATAATGGTCAGCTTGTCCTTGATCACGGGGTTGTTGGGGTGCAGGAGGTCCGGGGGTGCAGAAAGGGAGGGAGGGGCTTCCTTCCAGAGGAGGACAGTCTCATCGACACAGTACACCTGGGAGGGTGAGGTTAGGATAGCAGTGGTGCTTGGGCAAGGAGACGTTGGCACAAGGTTCAGTCAAGTTAAAAACCTATATTAAATCTACTCATCAGTACTATTCCACTACATTCTAATGAGCAAACATATGTTTACTCTGACACCAGTATATTTTGGCACTGGTTGACTCAAACACATTTACTCTGGCACTGGTTTACTCAAACACATTTACTCTGGCACTGGTTTACTCTGACACTAGTTTATTCTAGCACTGGTTTACTCAAACACTGGTTTACACTGACACTGGCAAGTACCCAGACACTTCTCCTCCAATAAAGCTTGTAATGTCAAAAAATAAAAACCTATATATTTGCCTCACCTGGCCCGGTGTTAGATTATCTTGTCGAAGGCTGGCTTTCAAATGGCTGACGAAAACTTTGTCCGTATCTATCTTGCATTGCTGAAAAGAAAAGAATTAGTTCCAGTACGGGGAACGGACATTTCATCTCACGACACTTCATCTCACGACACTTTATCTCGCAATATGTCAGCTCTATACAAAGGTAAGGGTCTGGGTTAGGGTTAGGATTTGGGTTAGGGTCAGGATTAGGGTTTGGGTTAGGTTCATGGTTAGGGTCAGGACAGGGAGATGAAGTGTCCTGAGATAAATTGTCGTGAGATGAGATGTCGCCCACCCCCAGTACGGAGTAACACCGCTTCACAGTACACACCCAGTACGGTTCACTGCAGTTGTCGTGCCATCAAAGAATTATTCTGAAATTTCCACGCTTACGCCATTTGTACGTGCGTGATACTGAATCACAATGATCGTACGAGGTGCAACTCGACCGGAAATCTAAGAATTATTCTCATTTCGCGATCTCGCGACACCTTTTTGATGCTACAACTACACAGTATACTCAAGATAAAATAAAAATTCAGAACCGGAAATATTGTACATCAGCAGTTTTTTAATCATTCAATTTGAAACATGGATGAAGAATACGTATGAATAATTTTCCACTCTCAAAACAATGAAAAAAATAGAAATCCATGAAATTATCCATATATTTTCTATACCCACATGTGAGCTCTTGATGTCTGCAATTCCGTGTCTCTCCTTGAACCTCGTCAACCAGCCCCTGCTAGCGGTGAAGTGGAGACTGACTTTCAGGATCTGGCTGTACATGAGGGCCTTATCACATAGCTGCCCGTTATCCACCTCCAAGTTCATGGATCTCTGTAGCTTGAACCTGGGGGAGAAGGGTGTGGTTGGGGTCTACGTAGGGAAATGTTTGCATCCTAATCTTATTCAACAGAACCTTTCTAAAAACCAAAAGTTGAAAGTTGTGGAAAAAGAATGGAAGATCATTGAAATCATAATTTAATCGATTATCGATCAAACGGAATCAAATTCAAATTCCAAGGACCTATGATAGTGATTCATCGAATTTCAAAAGGAAGTTATTTAGGTTCTCAGAAACCTTGAACTTAAAAAAGGATCACATACGGTACGCGTGTAAATCTTACCACTGGAAGACGGCCTCGTTCATCCTGGTTATCTTGGAGGGGTTCTTGGGGGATGCCCGGACCCTGCGCTTCTGTTTGGTGGTGCCCCATTGATCTGTTACTTCCACGAACATGGGGTTCATCTGAACGGCATATGTTAGCCTGGAATTTACGAACAGATGCTGTTTTACTGGAGCCTGAACTGCCTCCACTGAATCTTAGAAGGCCTTTTCATGAAGAATTTGTAAATGAGAGTCAATTTGATGATCGGGCTGCCAAAGTAATGCGTATCTAGTCAATGTAAATTATTGGAAATAGAAGTCAATGCAACTCAAATAGAAGCTGCCCTGAATCGAATTCCAATTGCAATATGCTATTGCTAATCCACGAACTTATTATACGATTAAAGGGGAACTCTATCACTATCAGAATCAATGCGGCTGTGGTAGGAAAAGTTCGATAACTTGATTGCAATACAATGAACTAGGTGATCTTCCGAATCAGATTGAGATACTACAAGATTGGAAAAGCAAAGTTCACTGAGCCGCAAACGGCAATAATAGTAATACGTCACCAAAAAACAGAGTTTCAAGAATCAAATGGCCGTTTAACTCAAGTTCCAACAGTATCTGAAAATCCGGCAAAAGGTTCTGTATAGGACTCATTGGCAATCGGCAAAACCAACTTTTAACTCAATCCAAGAGAGGCTGAATTGAAGATGTGAAAATAAATCTGAATCATTTGGTCATTTTGCAATTAAAAGCCTTGAAGCATACTGCAGAGCTGTTAATTTCCTGTATGCATCGGAAACTCATTGTCTCCTGACTGAGGTCCCATGACTTGGAAAATTTACTGTAGTAACAGTACATGCGATGGCCTACTAACGATAAGAAATTAGAAAAGATTTCTTGAAACAACAAATCTGAATCTTGTCAATGGAAATTGTCGATGGACAAATAAAGAAGTAGAATAAAAGATAAAACAAGAATAAAAGATAACAATCTTATTGTTTTCTGTTTGGTAATGGGAACAAAGATAACAAATCACCGATAATTCACTGATAAGAGGCAACTGTGACATAAAATACCAGTCAAACACTCATGGATACCATTTGATCAATGTGTAAACTGTGTAACTGAGAAGTGAGTGTGTAACATATTTCAATAATCTTGGAAATTCCCGAGTAGGATAATGATATCAGTACGGCAATATTCGAGTGTGTACCTACGGATACCGCTCAATTTGGAAACGGATGCTCGTAAAATAAACATGGCACTGGGAAGCCCTGGTATGTAGGTAATTTCTCCATCAAAACTCAGAAAGTCTCCCTGGCTAGATAATTAGACCGTGTGTAGTAACTGCAATCGGGTACAATATTCACATCTAAAAATATCTACCGCGCGGAGACAGTGGCTAAACAACAAGGTATATTACAATAACGCTGTGAAATGCTAAAACTGAACAAGAAACATTTATCAGATTATCTCTCAAGGACCGGTGTCCCCCATCTTTTGAAGGTGATCTGTGTTCGGGGTGGGTCACGTGTCACCCCACGTGACAACTAGTCACGTGACTTGCCCACGCAGAGATGCACAGTGCAGGTCGAGCCCGCTAATATGTATTTATTTCACTGCGTCCTGTGACAAGGCGGGCACATGTGACCCACGATCTTGGTCTGGTTGGACTGTACAGCGATATATCATTATGTAACATAACCTCATTACCGCATCGTCCCGCTATCTTGCCCTGGAACTTGATCATCACGTGACCGCTCTGCCGCGCGCCCATTGGCTCTCACACCTCTGGAAGAGTGGTGATTGGCTCGCTTGGATATAGTCGACTGGTGGTGCTGTGATCCAGCATACTTAGCAAACAATGATCTACCGGAGAAGGCTGCCTAATTGTAGGTCAGACTGTAACGCTGACCAATGAGGCGTGAGCACCGCGTCACGCGACCCCCACGTGATATCGACTGTTACTGATGCAACCGAGCTTTCTCACAAACGACTGACCACAAACTTTGTTATTAAACGCATTTTAGATACTGCCGTCGAGCCAAACAGTCTCACTATGATATAATCCAATAGGAACTGTCGCTTGTAAGGAATAAAATCATTGTGATAGTTTTTGCAGAACTCACCTCTGAATTTATGCAATGACCCCCTGTGCGATCTGCATAATATTGAACTGGTAATTTCAATGAGATTTGGAATTATATTGGAATCTTTTGGGTCGGCACGTGAGTTGGCTTGGGAATCTAGGAAGTACACCGTGCGGATTGTAATGTACCGTGTCATTGCTGTGTGCCGGCATCGCATAATATATCGGTGTGGGAAGCTGGAAACTGGGAAAAGGAGACCGGGAAATGTCTGCTTTGAAATGAGAACAGGAGACTGGTAAAAAAGAGGAGGAAGCCTGCAATTGCTAAATGAACTGGAGACTGGTTAAATAAAGATGAAAGTGAATATGTGACCTGAAAACTAAAATAGGATTTCTACTGTGCAAACAGAGAACTGGTTAAAACCGTTCAAAAATGAATCGTGAACCGGACTCGCTCAACATGGCAGCCTTCATAAATGGAAATTTGAGACCTGTGGAGGCTGAATACAGGTATTATGAAAAAATAGAGATGATTGGCGATTGCAGTTGATGATTGCCCGTTGATTGAATAGGGAGTTAAAACCTGTGAAAACAAGAGTGTTCGACGAAACATCAGAAGAACTTAGAACAGAAGCTTCAGATCGATTGACTGACAAAGACCCCTCCCCCTCCCCCGACAAAAGCCACCCAATCTATAATCAGATCCTTCTCCTAAACCAGTTTACCCTAACCCTTAACAATAACAGGAGGAGGGGCTTTGTCCGCTCACCTCCAGATCAGCGAAAACGAGGGTAAACGTCTCAACAAAGGGTAGAAGACTGAAATTGAGACGGATATCCTTAAAATGAACAAGAGGGATATCCTTAAATTAAAATGAACGAGAGGGATATATCCTTAAAATGAACACGAGGGATATCCTTAAAATGAACAAGAGGGATATCCTTATAATGAACTTGCGAAATATCCTTAAAATGAACAGAGGGATATCCTTGAAATCCTTATTAAAATGAACATAAGGGATATCCTTAAAATGAACAAGAGGGATATCCTAAAAATGAACAAGAGGGATATCCTTAAATTGACACGAGGGACATCCTTAAAATCCTTAAAATGAACACGAGGGATATCCTTCAAATGAACATAAGGGATATCCCAATGAACAAGAGGGATATCCTAAAAATGAACACGATGAGCAGGAGGGATATCCTCAAACTCTAAAATGAACAAAAGGGCCTTTCTTAAGACGAACAGGATGCCAGTTTAAATTAATTTTCATAAAATTAACAGGTATATTTCTGTTAAGCGTTAAGTTTAACGGAATAAATAATACTTATAAAATAGATATTCAGTGGCAGGTATGAGAAATAGTACGAGTTATGATCCAGCGACCCTCTAAGTTGGATAAGTGCAAGACCTATGAACAGGGAATCAGATTTCTTTATAGACGATACACCACTGGCTACTGAGCACGTAGAATAGGTGGTTCCACATCATCAATTCGACAGTCTTACGCATTTCAGTGACGTTTTTCTCACCCACCTATTATTCGAGTTGGGAAGATGAATTATGAGGCATGATCTCCAGGGATTTGAAGGCTGAATAGAATACCTGATAACCCTCTATAATACTCGTATATGCAGGGTTTGGAAAAATATAAAATATTCACAATGAAGTTATAATTACAATTCATTGGATAATCTCATAATTTACGCAACCAAGAAAATAGGGCATCACGCACTATTCATCTGAGGTTTAATTAAATTTTAACTGTGAAAAGGTCACGGAATAAAAAAAGATAAGAAATTATCGCGTAAAGATAAAAGGAAGTTCAAAGCATCGACGATTTAAAAAAAATATAATTGATTGTTAAAAGTTAACCTAACTAAGTGAAATCTGTGCTTCAAATCTAATTCACTGAGTCAGGGTTGTAAATGATTAATGATCATCTAGCCGATTTTGAGTTTCTCACGCTACATGTAAACATGGTAAAGATGTTGATATGTTCCTATTTCCATGAACTTTCATCGACTTCGTAAAAAAGTGAATTATGGTTGTGCGAATCACATATTTGTACGATAATAGATTTATCGATTGCAGGAGGAAGTTGTACAGCAGGACATCGAATTAGGAATCACTATGAAGCACAGATATAGAAATTATAAAATTTAAAATTGTCAAGACGTTGAGTCACATAAAGGTAGGTAAGTCCGTTAAATAAATTAAAAATATACAAACTCCAACATTGAATTGCATATAAAAATAACTCAAACCTAATGAACTTAACCCGAAATTCGAACAAGTAATCCAGAGCAAGTGTTATAAGTGAGCAAATTTGCACCAAAAAGTTTCAAGTCACATTTGTCAACGAGAAGAAACTAAGAAGCACTTTCTGCCGCCCATCCCAGTCTCCCTATCCATCGACACATGGGAAAATGATTATTTTCACTGTTCACAGGTGGAACAGAGTGAATTAATGAATTATATTCCCAGTCCGGGTTTTACTCTCTAATCTTCTGAAAGTCCGAGTGCCCGGCTACTGTACAGAGTCCAGGAAAGTTACAGAAAGTTACTGATAGTGACCACAATGTCTCGAGCTGTCCCAATAACTCAATAAGGCATTCCTGTCATAACTCATGCCACGTGTGATACACGTTCATTGACCTTCTGCAAAGCAGAGTCTTTACATCGGGAGTAGAGACTTCTAACTTTCACTTCGAACATTCCCAGTTCTAGTCAGACCCGTGTCATATATTTCCTCTACGTATGATCATTGCCAGCTCACCTGATAAAAGAGCACCCTCTCTCACGCGTTATGTATCACGCGATCCTGCCCCTCTTGGGTGGGGTCCCAGAGAAAGGACTGAAGCTCCCTGAAGTCCGCTTTCTGAGCCTGAGTCCGGTGTCGATGACAGGACTATCAGCTGACAAGTCCAGGGACAGGTCCGGCGAGGAATTCATGTGGTCTGGCAGACTGTCCTCGTCACTGTGGAAAGAATTAGAACATAGCTGAAAAACCCGCAGAAGCAGTAGTGCTAGCCAAAGGTGGGGGTTCTAGGTCATTTGGCCTAACTGGACATTTGGCCTAACGCCTTAAACTCGAGAAAAACTCAAGAAATTTTGAATTTATCTCTCTCTCCTGACCCTAACCAGTGTTAGGCCAGATGTCCAGTTAGGCCAAATGACCGAATACCAAGGTGGGCAGGCCTAACTAAAAATTACTCTAGATTAATCAAGCGGCATTTAAAAAATTTGAGCAAACCGTCCCAAAATCCCAGAGATAGTTATTTAAATTATTGTTATCTGGGATCTGGATTTTAATTTTTCTATCTTTACAGATTCAGTAAAAAGAATCTGCTCCATCCAAAACATGCCCACAGGTCCCTGTCCAGTAAAGTGACCCACAATAGGCTGATAGCTCCATACTACGAATCTTCACATAAATTTTTGTACGAATAAAGTTTTCACTCAAAACTGTATCTACTTACATGTCAGGAACGTGTCGTGGTGGTGACTCTATCAAGTCGAAGGCGGGTAGTTCTGGAGATGCCCTAACAGGAGGAGGTGTCACCATGTCATCTGACACCATGTCATCTGACACCATGTCATCTGACACCTGCACACCCTGCCCCCTGCCACCTGCTGGGGACGGTGTCCTGCCTAAGTCCTGCAACATCTCAGCTATGCTATCGTCATGTTCTTGGCGAGGTGTTGTCGTCCTGTTACTTGACTTGTACGAACGTTCCAGCAGCCTGTCTAACTTCGTGATGTTGGGCACGTTGGTTGAGTCCACGTTTTCATTGTGACACTGGTACAGCCGGGATACTTCCTGCTCAAGATAAGCGTTGTGATCCTCACCCAAAACATGGTCTAGAATACCCGAGTTGCTCTTGGGTAGATCAGGATTTCGGACCCGTTTCTTAGAGGTCTTTTTAGGAACAGGAGATGGGGTCTCGTCAGCTTCGGGAATTGGTTTTGGCTTTTCTGTCCGGTCATAGGATCCTTGTTTTTTAGCCATTTGTGTCAGCGAGATATCGATCTCTTCATAGTCGATATCTCCCAGATCATCAAAGTCCGTACCGAACAAGTCCTCATCATCTGAGTTAGAACCCTTAGCGGGGGAAGGAAAGAGCGTCTTAGCGGCAGAGGAGGCGGCTCTGTCTCCTGCTCGGGCATGGGATGAGGCAGGGGAGTTGTGCAAAGTGTCACGTGCTGTATCACGTGATAATGCACTTGGAGTTCCTGGGTAGCTGGTTCTTGGAACCACCGTCCTGTCACGATCATTTGATGCATCAGAGGAGGGAATGTCAATACAAGGTGAGTAGCCGGGAGCAGCACCGGATACTCCACGAAGTGATGTCTGTGGTGATGCACAAAGTGATGTCTGAGGATAAGATGTCTGGGGATGCAAGGTTTCCGATGACTCCTCCATAACAGCAGGAGTGGAGGAGCAGGCAGGGTGTTTCAATGAGCTGCCGGGCGAGGAGAATTGCTGAATATCCTGACTGTCTCTGACACTGGATGCAGGACTGGTTGAGAAGGGGATGGCATTTAGAGGACTAGACGAGGGAACAGCGTGTCGAGACGAGGGAGTGACATTCAGTGGACTAGATGAGGGTATTGTGTGACGTGATGGGGACGGGCTGCCGGCAAAGAAACCACGCAGAGAACCATTGCATTTCTTTTTTGGCGTTGATTTTATTTCGTGCGTTATCTTGATTTCGTCATCTTCGTCGGTTGCAGCTTGTTGCGACTTGTTCATTCCTGTCAAAGTAAGGGAATTTAGTTACAGGAGAATCATTCACAACTAGCCAAGAAACAGTTCATAATGAAGACTTTGGTATTTGACTCAAAATCGATACCAGGTCTTGCTGTTGCTTTCGGGAATACTAAAACAACAACAGAAATGTTTCAATAATTCCTCGTTACACAACCTACCACTCTGCTTGGAGGGCCGCGCTGCGTTGATCAGTTTCACGAACTGGTCCTCGTATTTGTTGGAGTACGCCTGTCTGTCTGCCTCCGTCTTCATCTTACCCACTACACCCACCGTGTTCCGGGACTGAACTCTCTCCACCTCCGATACTTCCCGAGCTAGAGCAGGCCCTGTGGGGACATAAGTGAGTCATGTCGTTGTTAGGGAGTCCTTATTATTCAAATATTCTGCAATCATCAACGGGAAAATAAAGCCGAGAGGAAGGGAGAGGTTTGGAAATCGGTTCAAAAATGATAGCATTACGGTCCCTAATGATTGCGGAGTATTTGAATAATCTCTAAACACAGATCGACGTTACTATAATAATAACATCGTACTTTCGATCTTTTGAAAAGATTGTCGTGTACATTGTAAATGTGATGCAATGATCGAACTCACCGGATTTTTGTTCCTGATGATCTATCTGGCTGTTATATCTGAGGGTGTACTCCTTTAGCCGTTTAATGAAGTCCGTCTTCCTACCGTTCGTAGGAAGCTTGTACTTCTTACACTGCTCCTTCAGGTTCTTTTCGCTCATCATAGTCCAAACCAGACTCGGCAACCTCTTCCTTTCTGGGCGCTTTACTTCACTGAGAGATAATATAGTGGTGGATTATTTCATGATTTATAAACACCGCCCATAATAATGGAATGCTAAATGTACACACCACAATATGAAATATAGTAATTTCTCTAATTCGCCATGGTTACTAGACCACAAACCACACACTTCAGGCAGTGATCAGCCTTACATAACGGGCAGCAATGGAATAGTTCACACACACACGCTGGTAAGGTTAACTAGTCCGTGGTCAGCAGTCTCCATTCAGTACTCGTGAAGAGCACGAGACAAACTATAACAGGGTGGAATTAACAACGTACGGTATTTAATTATAGTAGTTCCTTCAAGCTGTGATACCCTTGAAGAATCTACAAGATTAAATGAGTTAAATCATTGTTTTGCATTGAATGTCGTGACGGAATTCGTATACATTATACAGTTGAAGGGTCACATTGAACGACGTGCTTGTAGAAGTTTAGACAGAGAGAATACAACTCTTGATATGAGTATATGATGGTGGGGCCGGGAGTCATTGGTATTGTACATATACTCTTGTAAGAATAACTTTCCCGATGCAACGAACAGGCAATACAGTGAGAGTGAAAAAACCAGTTTAATGTGCCTGGATGCAAGACAAACCCTTCTTCGATAAATACCTTTCTAATTCGTTTACCAAGTTACCAGGTTAGTTATATCCAGAAATAAGATAGAAACACGTCTTACCTTTCCTCTCTCTTGCGTCGTTTAAGACAAAGGTCCAAGTGATGGTTGATCTTGTTCGGTGGTAAGACACAGTCACACACAGGACACTTACACTCGCCTGAAAACATCTGATATTAGGAAACCAAATTGGGAGCATACAAATGAAACTTTTTGAGTAAGACATTCGAAGGTATAGTCTTTGTTAATCTAAATTGAATTTTGAAACAAACGTCATAATAGATACCTTTGCCTTTTGAACATGACGAGGCCAATTGTGGATTTTTCGAAACATGGCATTTCAAATTTTAAACAGATCAGAATACTCCAATCTATTTTCGAGCGTAATTGTAGGCCCAAGATGAAGTCGTTGCTTTACAGTCATCAAAAGAAACTAATCTTTTACCCTGCATCCATGCCTCTAAGAAGGAGCCATCACAGTTTTCAATCATTGGAAGTTGCATCGGGCCATTTGACGAATCCACGAAAACAGCATTTTGTAATCGCGTGTTTCCGCGCAAAATAATGTCTTTGTTTTGAAATGTCGCTGCGCGTTACAAACATGCTCACACCAAAAGCACTACAAAAACACTATAAAATGATTCATTTGTGCAAGAAACGAAGTGTCACGTACTTGTGTCACACTGTTCATTCAACAATTGCAGAGGTAATTCTACAGTCGCAGAATTTCTTCAGACACAGTAGCAGTTTGTTGCTCATGTAATGAAGTGGTAAACAGTTCAGCACCCTTTATAACATTACCTGAAGACGATGTGTCTGCATCGGCAACAGTGGAAGAGCTGCTCTGAATCACGCCACGGTTGATCGTATCGGAAGTACCACTTCCACTGCAGTTCTCGTAGCAGCTGGGAACTCCGACGGTTTTAACGTCTCCAGAGGGCACGCCTCGCTTCTTTACCTTGAACATGGAGGTAAGAGAGGGCTGAGACACAGCACTTTTAGGGACGGTTGAGACCTTGTTGTTGTCGCTGGTGTGAGGGGATGGGATTGAGACGTTGTTCTCAGGTGGGATTGCGGGATCACGTCCAGGGGATGACGCAGGGATGGGTACTGCGTCAGATGGGAGACTGGAGAGTGCTGCAGTGGGAGTTTGAGAGGAAGTTGTGGGAGTTGAGGAGTTCTCTCTCGTAAGTTGCTGGTCAAGAGCAACCATGTTAGACCTGAGTATGATTACATCATGTCAAACATTTCAAGGTCTTTATATCGAACAATGAATCTTAATCGATACCTAACTGCTATGTGAACATGGTAAAAGAGCTTCAATACAGTGAGAGCAGTGATATGTACCCAAATAACCTAAAATTGATGCTGTAGCTGTGATTTTCGAATGAACCAAGTCAAGTCATATAATGTAATGTACCGTGTAGCGATGTTATAAATTTATACAAAGTGTGTTTCTCAACACAACCCCAGATTTTAAATGTACCTGGTATTGATGTAGTGTGCAGTTAGTTGATTGATCAGCTTGTTTACAACTAAGGAGCTCTCGTAGCATACCTGGGGTAGAAACCACATTTTAAATCATTAGCTTTACAAGCTTTCATAAATCTTTCAAAAGTTCAAAGTAGCGAGGAAACATTCTGAGATTCTGAGATTTTCCCACTTTCATTTAGGACACAAAATAAATAAACAATAAATTCTGCTTTCTTTGTCATGATATAATGCTGATGGACACATCACATACTAACCTCTTTGCATATGGGGCACTGCTCCTTCTGTTCAATGTGACGTCGGATACAGATAGAGCAAACTGCGGATAGATATTATTCCATGCTGTGGTTAATACGACATGTGGGATATAGTACACAAGCAAGATGTGGTCTCATGATTACACACGAACTCACAGTCACTAGGCATGTTCTCATGACGTCACCAAATCTTCTGCTAAATCATGAAAATAACGTCACTATCTAACCAAAACACCACTGTGTTAATCGAAGCATTAATAGAATCCGCCACTTGAAATCTAGGTGTGGTGCTATCTCACAGTGATTTTGTGTAATTTGCGTGTGTGTGAAGTGTCAGTGTATGAAAAACAAGGAATGTACACACAGAATTTTACTATTGAAATGTATTGTGCACATCACATGCGGTGTTTGCTCTGTTTGTATTTCAGGATTAAAGAATTTCCAGAGAATTCCGGAGAATTCAAGAGGTGGAACTTCACTTCGAGGAAATATCAAGTAATAGAGCCTTGAAAGCAACTTCAATTCTAAGTTCCTTATTGAAGTCTGTGTTTAAATTTGAGTTATGGATGCTTTGGCGGCCTGGGTGTTCATCAAAACCTTCCAATCGAAAAGATTGATTGATTCGTATAGAAGCAACATGTCAACCACGTGACAGACATTGTTTTGTTAACATACTAAAATTTAATGAGACAGCCTTTTACTTGCTTATAATCATACAAGTTTTTTACCTGTTTTTACTTGTTCATTACTCGTGGCATGTACCCTTCATTCACTTTTTAACATTACTACTTTTACGGACATGGCTGATCAGAGTACAGCACTTCTGCACTGTGGTTCGTAGACAAAAGATACATATTATGTAGCCTATACCTATTCGTACTTTGTACTCACTACTCACAGTTGTGTAAGCATTTGACTATTAGAGTAGCTGTAGTCATCAGTTCACAGCATATTGGACATCGCAACAACTCGTCAATACTCTGCAGGAAACAGTGAGGAAGGTCAGAGGTAGTCGCAGGGATATTAGAAGGTGAATTAAATACAGAGCACTCATGATCAAATGATTACCAATTACAGTCATAAATTATTGTATCAAAGTTTGCAAAATAGTAGCACGGACGAGAAAATGACAAAGATTATTATAAAGCAATGATCTGCTATCGAATGATACAATGAGAATGAATTCGAGGATTTCTTACTCGGAGATCTGGAGTCTTGAAGTCTTCTGGTGAATCAATGTCCACCAAAGCAGAGTCCATGTCATATCTACAGTAACGATAATATATAGTGAATAGTGGTCATTGGTCATTATTTCTTATCAAAGAAATGATTATAATATGTAGATAGTGATATGAAAATTGAAACATTTTATGTTCAGTTGGCAATAATAAGTAAACATTACTTACATACCTATATTCTCAGTAATATAATACAGTACATATCTTCCTGATATTTTTTTGGAATAATTAAAAATCCGGTGCGTTAATTTATTTTCTCGTAAGAGTACAAATGCATATTTTATTACTAAACGCCATCTCCTGGATATATTTTTTCTATTTCAGATTGTCAATAAGTACCATAAGTAATAATACAAGTTCAGCTACCAACTTTACCACTATTCTTGGTATAAAACACCACTGAAGCTCACTTACTGTAAAACAGTGTTGTAAGCGATATCAATGACCGGTTGTGACTCAGAATAAAGCAGGATACACACCAAGATACACCGTACATTTCAGGGTGTAATCTTCCACCAAGCTATATTATATCGCAACACACAGTGCTATATAAATCATGATATGCTTTTATCTGCAAACCTTATATAATATCTCACTAGGCAGATCGTGGCCGTCAGTTCATGCACTCGGGTTATCTCTCACGATGATGATCTGGCATTACTCTCTCCCTTCTGTCCAGGGTTTAATATTGAAGTACCATTTATTCCTTCCCTGTTCGTGTTCATTGGTGGCAAATGTAAAAAAGTTCTGCATGATCTTTTGTGTTTCTTACTAACATTACTGACATGGATTGATCAGATAACAGCACTTCTGTCCTGTGGTTTGTGGATAAAAATATATTATGTATCTATCTATGTGTATAACCGGGCGGTGGTGGTAAGAGCCAATCCGACACTCCTGACCACGCTGTACGGTGAATGTTACCAAGACAACACATTACCGTGCCCTTCCTACCCAGACTATATATAAATATATCATATGTATGTCAAGTTCCAAGCTCTCAGTAGACCTGGGCCATGTCATCAGTTCACCATTCTAGCACATGATAATGACGTCATGAAGGCACTGTCTGAGACCACTATGAGAGAAGGAGCTAGATATCATGTTATATGTAGATACTGCTATCTCCTCCCTCTCCTGACATGTAGTAAACATAAGTTCTGTCGGCTTCTGTAGATATATATTACATTTAAACGGGGGAAAGTAAATATTGCTGTTCAACAAGTCATTGATCTAGTTTCTAGATGTACGAAATGATACCATCTGAGTTCTGATGAAAGTCGAAAAAGACGGACTGAAAAGAGTACCATTTGAACAGTTTTTGGGAAGAACCAATGATACCATTTGAAAAAGTTACGGAAATCCGTTAAAAAAAAGATATTGTGATGCTAAAAATTGAACCCATCCAGCTCAACAGATTCCCTCAAATTTAAATCCCTACTGGCGATCTTTTAAACTTATCTACTTTTACATCCTCGACAAAGCTCCTAAAGTTGGGGATGGCTCCCGTGATAGTACAACTTCGAGTCGTGTCTTCTCAATTCGACAAGGAACTTTCTCAACATCCAGTCGCTTCTTTTTAGGAACATTTCAAACTACATACTAGGGTTAACCAAGGAAATTTCTTTTTATATCAAAAGCAAAAGCTGACAATGTGTGCCACATAACATCAAACTTTCTTCTAGATGTTGTAGGAGATTCCACGGCCATCAGCATTTAGCATCCCCAACCACCATCACAACCCACTACCTACCCTGTTCTAATAAAGCGCTTAATAACTTCCAACAATTGCTATGGATTTGTAACAAGACGAACTTGACTCCTATAACTGTAGCTGAGTCTTGTAATTTTGCCATCCTATCAGCTGTATCCAACCAAGCGCTGACGACTATACAGTACGTACCCACTATTATAATACTCTGCTCTGTATAATACAGAACTTAAGAGAGCCGTGACCTCTTAAGTGAGCTAACATCTGCTTAATAATAAAAGATTGGCACTGTAAAGGTCTATTTCCCTATCAGGAATACAGCTATTAGATTGGCATCTTAGCCTCTTTAGTCCCGATTCCCAAATTCATCTGACAATGGGTCTCACTAATTATTATTAATCGCTCCTCTCAACTCCCACAATTCACATACTTGAATTACCCCACTCTTTAGCACAGCCAAGTAATATAAATCACTTGAGCTAACCCTACTAGAAGCTGGTTGTGGTGGTGTGGATTTAAACACAATAAACCGGCAGTTATAAAATTCTCTCAAATATGATTATTATTATTATTATCATTAAATTTGAACATACATCAATACATCAATCTAGTGTATATTATGATATGTAATAATAATATATTTAAGATCTGAAGTTTAAATTAATTACGGTATCATATAACTTATACTTTCTCAACCAAACACGGGGTTAATGAAAGTTAATAATAAATGGGTTTAAATTTTAAGTGGAGGATTGTAACTTGAAGCTTTAAATCGTTTTCTCCCTTGAAACTTTGAAAAGAAGGCAATCAATTTAAAAGATGCCTTTTCTGAAGAATATTCCATTCTCAGAGCGGCAACTAAAAAGTATATTGCTCCAACTATTTGAAATACTTTAAGAGGATATCTCCTCTGTATGAGACTCTTTTATTCCTTTAAAGCTCTAACAACCAAATATGCATACATAATAATCAATTATCTATCATTCGCGTTTTTTATTAGCGTACCTAAAACTCACCCGCATCTATAATACGCTCGTCTATTTGGAGTTCCCAGATTCCAGCAAGCATATTCTCGTCTATAATAATATAACGGTACTGCTACTTGACTAATGACGATCCCAGCTAAAAGAGGAGAGAAGGCAAAGGAACGGCTCTTTTCTTCATGAGAGATAAATATTTAAAGTATGAAGAAAAAATAAACTATACTGTCTCAGAGCACTGCCTCAGTTTATGGAAGGCAATTTTAAAATAAGGCAAGTGAATCTCCGCTTCTTTTGCATATAAGTGTACTTAAAATATATATACAAATGTCCGAGAGGACATGTACTAAAACTTCAAACTATCTCTACAGTGACCTTGTACATTGTATCCATCAGGTCCAAAAGCAACAAAAGTTCTAAAGTTTATTAAACTTAAAATTTTAAAAGCACTTAATAAACAACAGTCTACTTCATGATGGGATACGAGCATTGGTGGATAGAGTTTCGCGGCGTGATTTTTTCTAAGCGTGCACACCTTTGAGCACGAGGTTGCTAATCATACCCCTGGGATTGGGGTTGCTAATCTTGCCCCAGAGATTGGGTCGGGGTTGCTAATCTTGACCCTGGAATTAGGGCGGGGTTGCTACTCATACCCCTGAGATCGGGGTTGGGATAAACGTTCGGAGGCGGCAGATCTAAGCGTTTCCGTTGGTATGGGGAGGGGGCTGCTTGCAGGAGCCCCAGTCAGCGTTATCACGATCTTCCTAGTTCCGGCACAGTTTCGATGTTCGCAAAGCCACAATCCCTGAAGAAAACGGAGGAGTCCAAAGAGGGTGATACAATAAAACAATTCAATGAATTTATAGAAGATGCTGGTGTTACGCAGAGAAAATATGCACGTTTATAACTCATATAAGATACATCATATGGCTAGTAAGCAGCGATGCTTTCTGCCCAGTATTAGGGACACCTTGAAAGCAGTGACGCAATTGGGATACATGGCGTGCTCTATTAAGATGCTCGAAATGATTAAGAAAGTTAATATATGTCTTCCCTGACACAAAGCAACATTTAGTCAACTATCTTAGAATCAAGATGCGTGTGACAGCAGCAACAACGCCCCTCGACCCTCCACGTTGATGCATGTCAAGGCATACTGACAATACCAACTGAACAATGCCTATCATTATGTTATTATCGCCAATCCTGTCACCTTTAACCAGGTATACATGTATGCAATTTGCAGCATGTCTATTGTCTACATACTTACAAAGGGTCTGCATATCTTGACACCTTTAGTACTTAGACACGTGCGCCTATTGCCTATTGGATCCGTTTTGGGCTTATTCTCGAGGGCGCAGCTCGAGAGATTATCCGGTTTTGACCTGCAGCCCGTAGGGCGGGGATCTAAACTTCTAAACCGATATGGACCCTTTTAGGCAAACTTGTCTATGTACTATAGGCACAAATGAAAACGTCAGTGGATTCTATAACAAGCATTCGACTAACCTGCCATCGTCCCAGAGTAAGTCGTCCTGCGTGTATGGGAATAGTGAGTTCGCTCCCAATGAGCGTGCTCTTGACATGGGCGGGCATGTCGTCAGGGCCCTCACAGGTGTGAGTGTAGTTTACACCCTCTTCCGGGGCCAGCTGGTTCAGCATCACTTCCATGTCGCTCCTGAGGAGATGTGACCAATCAGAGCGCAATATGAGGGAGTAACCAATCAGAGCGCAATATGACTGAGTAACCAATCAGAGCGCAATATGAGGGAGTAACCAATCAGAGCACAATATGACGGAGTAACCAATTAGAGTGTAATATGACGGAGTAACCATCAGAGCGCAATATGAGGGAGTAACCAATCAGAGCGCAATATGACTGAGTAACCAATCAGAGCGCAATATGACGGAGTAACCAATCAGAGCGCAATATGACGGATTAACCAATCAGAGCGCAATATGACGGAGTAACCAATCAGAGCGCAATGTGTGGGAGTAACCAATCAGAGCGCAATTGACGGAGTAACCAATCAATGCGCAATATGACGGAGTAACCAATCAGAGCGCATATATTTATGATATTTTAAATTGACTGGATTTATAGCGCATAAAGTTTCTCCACATAAAATTTAGGACATGTAATAGGTAATAGATATGTATGATACAGTAACTCATGTCTCATAGTTTATTAACCATAGCGTGTACTGAGGTTTCCTCAAATAGCACGCAGGATTGGGGTATGAATGATACTGGTAACCGATTGGTATGGTTGTGTCATGAACTCTACAGTTCAAATCTACATAAATCGGTATAATTATCTGATTAACTACTGAATATTATGTGTACTGAATGGCGACATGTCTCCCTCGACTATAAACATTGCATCTCCCCCATTCTATTGAGCGCAGCGAGAATTACTGAGAATAATAACGCAGCTGGTAGCCTACTTGGACAACGATCTTTAATAAACATCATTAATAATCTTAGCTTTATACTACGTAGTTAAGTACTGCTTGGTATGTGTAAGGGCATTTTATAGTGTTCCCTAATCGCTCTTCATGCCAATATATGTGTGTTTACTGTGACTGATTTTCTACGAACATCAATGCCAATTTAAGAATCTAGAGTTAAATGATATATTTCGAACAATCAAAATCTGACTGTGGAGTGTACTAAAGGGTTTAGTAAATCTCAGTGAAATGTGGAAACTCCAGGAATGGAACATTATATTGTGATAAGAGATATAATAGCATTACAGTGCACAGACACGGGGTAATACAGACACGCTCTAAATATTGTAATCTGTATTTTACTGCTATCTTGACAATCAGACATTCTCTGTGCAGGCATTTACATGTAAAATGCGTTATTTTGGCAGTCAACTGAGAAATGTACACAGCGTGTGGACATTCACTTCCAATGAATCACTAAACATCAATCATGGTTTAGTACTTTAGTCATTTCAGTGGTAAATATATGTAAACGCTGCCATTTATGTACTTTCAATTAGTATGTCGTAAAACGTTGGAGGATTTGATGTCGACATCTTAAAAATAAAAAGCTTCAGAAACTCAAATGGTACGTAATCTTGATATTGGCTGTTCAACATGCCATAATAGTTCGGTCTTCACGGAACCGCTAAGTTTCCATTAAGGATATCCATTGAGTTAGCAGGGCTAGGCACGTAACCGAGTTCTAAGAAATAAGTTTCTTACATTCTTACATAGTTTCAGGATCTAAGAAATGCCACAGTATTTAAATCTACAAAACACAGTGCAAAACACAGTACAGAACACAGTACAGAACACAGTTCAAAAGTACAGACACAGTACAAAACATAGCAAAGGAGTACAAAACACAGTACAAACACAGTTTATTACCTGACAGCCGGGTCCCAGTTCTCGTTGAGTGTCAGCGAGGCGGAGGTGTGGAGCAGGAGGACATGACACAGCCCCACCTTAAACTGAGCTAACTCCTCTATCTTCTCTATGTGCTCCGTAATCAGGTGACAGCCTCGACCTGGGGATGTAACATGGTGATCAGGTGACAGCCTCGACCTGGGGATGTAACATGGTGATCAGGTGACAGCCTCGACCTGGGGATGTAACATGGTGATCAGGTGACAGCCTCGACCTGGGGATGTGACATGGTGATCAGGTGACAGCCTCTCGACCTGGGGATGTAACATGGTGATCAGGTGACAGCCTCGACCTGGGGATGTAACATGGTGATCAGGTGACAGCCTCGACCTGGGGATGTAACATGGTGATCAGGTGACAGCCTCGACCTGGGGATGTAACATGGTGATCAGGTGACAGCCTCGACCTGGGGATGTAACATGGTGATCAGGTGACAGCCTCGACCTGGGATGTAACATGGTGATCAGGTGACAGCCTCGACCTGGGGGATGTAACATGGAGATCAGGTGACAGCCTCGACCTGGGGATGTAACATGGTGATCAGGTGACAGCCTCGACCTGGGATGTAACATGGTGATCAGTGACAGCCTCGACCTGGGGATGTAACATGGTGATCAGGTGACAGCCCCGACCTGGGGATGTAACATGGTGACCAAAAGACAGCCTCGACCTGGGATGTAACATGGTGATCAGGTGACAGCCTCGACCTGGGGATGTAACATGGTGATCAGGTGACAGCCTCGACCTGGGGATGTAACATGGTGATCAGGTGACAGCCTCGACCTGGGGATGTAACATGGTGATCAGGTGACAGCCCCGACCTGGGGATGTAACATGGAGATCAGGTGACAGCCCCTGACCTGGGGATGTAACATGGTGATCAGGTGACAGCCTCGACCTGGGGATGTAACATGGTGATCAGGTGACAGCCCCGACCTGGGGATGTAACATGGAGATCAGGTGACAGCCCCGACCTGGGGATGTAACATGGTGATCAGGTGACAGCCTCGACCTGGGGATGTAACATGGTAATCAGGTGACAGCCCCGACCTGGGGAATGTGGGAGAGGGTGAGTATTTCAGTACTCTATCATTTCTGTATCTTAAAAAATGAAAAAGTTATGGACTTTTCCGAGATTTGGGTGCTCGCGTGTAAGAGGAAAAAAGGGCGTGGCCTGTGCATACTCTAGAAATTGTTCAAGTTCAATAAAGATGTGTTTTTCTCTTTTAGAATGACCCAAAGGATAACTTTCAACGGCAAGCACCCCAGAACTCTCTTGTTGGGAAATTTCAAATTATGAGAAACCCTATAATTGAGTGAAGTAGTAATCAGGTGACAGCCCTGACCTGGGGATATGGGGGAGTTGCAATTTTATACGGCATTGGTAATCAACAATTTCAAATTTGGACTATTCCTATTCGGACTACTGATTAAAGGACTACTTCTCAAATAACGGGTGATGACTATTTATCTGGAATTATTTCAATGTATTCTTGTGGACAAATCGAGATCATGTTAGAGCTCAGATGTGCTTATTCTGGACCCAAAAAGTCTGCTGATTCAGAATAACATCATGAGAAAATTTGAAAACCCTGTTTCCCCATGCTACTGGCCGATTAGTTTGAGAAGGTACAAAAAAACTTGCACAAATTCAAAGATTGACTTCCTGACATATGATTGGAAAATTGCATACAGGAGCATTCCCATCAGTTGCCATCTAGGTTTATTCATGAACTTCGTTAGCTGAGACACTAATGAAGACCTCTACATGCATTTTTCGTTGAATATCAAGAAAATTCTTGGATTTTAGAGCTAAAATCACGCCAAATTCCTGGAAAAAGGTGCGTGTTTTTTTTTTGCAACACCAGGCCTTAAGGAAGTCTTAGAACAGGACCTAGGTGGTCTGAACACTCAGATTTGATGGCAGGGACCTCATTAAACATAACTCATGTCTTTGGACCACTTCCATTTATTGGTACGCAGAATTTTGGATTAACAATTACCCAAAATCACAGTTTTATGAAAGTGACATTGTCCAAGAATTGACGATTTTAAACACGCTTTAGGTCCCATAGGGTCACCACTGGATAAGTCACTCTTGAGACCCTCCTGCTCAGAATCATCCCATAGTAAGGCTAAAATAACACTTTTGGAATTAATTATTATCATTGAGATTTTGTGCAAGATTTTTTTGTACCTTCTCAAACTAATCGGCCAGAAGCATGGGAAAACAGGGTTTTCTCATGATGCTATTCTGAATCAGCAGACTTTTTGGGTTCAGAATAATCATATTTGAGCTCTAACATGATCTCGATTTGCCCACAAGAATACATTGAAATAATTCCAGATAACTAGTCATCACCCGTTAGTTAACCCATACAGTGTATGTAGAGACGAACCTCCATGAATCCACACCATTTCTCTCAAGTGATCACAATTTCTGACGTTCTCATATTTATGCGAGTTCGTTATTACTTAACTAGCAAATTGTTGTCTGTCAATGTTGTCTAATAACTTAATAACCATTACATATGTCATTTACTAGAGCAAGACAGCACTATGATGTATCATTTCAATCCGTGTTGCCCATATTCTTTAGTTCTTTGTTATCTACCACATAACTTAAGCGACTTAAAATTTCTATACTGACGTGTCGAAATAACTAGGAACCGTGGTCTATGACTCAATTAATACAGTCAATTGGCGATTGTTAGTTTCTGTAGCCTTGCAGCCTCCAGTAGTCTACAATGAATAGACATTTTCCATGTTGTCACATGCTGGTTCAAGCATATATAATGTTAATATGTAGCATTATAATATTTTTTCTATTCAGAATTATTAGGAAGAAGCCAATATTCTTTACATTCCCTCTCTATAATGTTAATATACAGCATTTTAATTTTCTTTCTATTCAGAATTATTAGAAAAACCTATTCTTTACATTCCTTCCCAAAGGTTTACCTTTGCTTGTTATATATGAATCAACTTTGGGAATGTAATATAAGCCATAAGGCAGCATCATAATATTTTCTATTCAGAATTATTAGAAAAACCTATATTCTTTACATTCCCTCTAAGAGTTTTACCTTTGTTTGTTATAAAGTTATAAATGAATCAAGTTTGGGGATGTAAAGCAGCATTACACACAATCACATGACAACATGTCTCACACAACATCAGTAGCTTATACTACAGCCGTTTGTCGTATAGTGTGGACATTTATCTCCTCTATTGCAATATAAGGCCCGCACTTTATTGGCCCTCTCTCTGTAGCTCCCTAGTGTAGCTCCCCCTTACTACACAGCATGAGGCAGTAGGCACTACACGTAATGTGTACACGCACAGCGTGTACACAAAATATACATGGTATCAACCCACATCCAGAAAATTTTGAATTTCCTCTGAGACCCATTTTTTTTATGATTTTGTGACTCATGCTTCGCTGCAAAAAATACCACAAATAAATACAAGGAACGATAATACAACAATATTGTTCATTTGTAATTCTAGTTTTTAGTCTTTACTGATCTCTCTGAGCGCCGCAGGCGAAAATTTTTACAGTTTCACATCGAAAACTATGTCTAAGACCAATTTAGTATGATAATGAATCACAAACAGCCCGCCGCAGGCGAAAATTTTTGGTGTTTTGCATTCATATTTAGGAATCTGTATGATTTGACTACAACAGCGCGCCGCAGGCAAAAATTTTAAGGAATTTTGCATCTGAATCTGCCTCTAAAGTCAATTTGGTATCGATAATTTGCTTACAATAGTTCAAAGGCGAAAATTTTAAAAATTTCAACCCCCACAGCATGGGTCTCAAACCACGCATTTCACTTGGTTGAATATGTTTCACATCTGTGGCTGGGTCTAAAACCAATTCATTGACAATTTGATCACAACAGCCCGCTGCAGGCGAAAATTTTTAGGGTTATTCGCATCTGAATCTGCCTCTGAAGTCAATTTGGTAATGAACAATTTGATTGAAATAACCCGTTGCAAGCGAAAATTTTAGTTGCTACGCATCTGTGGCTGTGTCTTGGCTGATTGAATAACATAATTTGATCACAACAGCCCACGACAGGGGAAAGTTTTAAGGGTTTTTTGCATCTGAATGTGCCTCTAATATAAAGTCAATGTGGTATTGATAATTTGATTACAGCAGTCCGCTGCAGGCGGAAATTTTGAATGTCCTTCACAATTCCTGTGGCTGTGTTTAATATAAGTCCAATTTATCATTTTATCAACGCAATTCGATCACAACAGCCTGCCGCAGGCGAAAATTTTTAGAATATTTTGTATTGTAATAATAAAGTAATAAATCTGCCTCAAAAGTCAATTGAGTATCAATAATAATTTGCTTACAATAGTCCGCCAAAGGCGAAAATTTTTTCAAGTTTCACATCTGTGGCTGGGTCTGAAACCAATTCATTGACACAAATTGATCATACAGCCCGCCGCAGGCGAAAAATTTTTAGGTTTTTTCCATCTAAATCTGCCTCTTGAGTCAATTTGGTGTGAACGATTTGATTGGAATAACACGTTGCAAGCGAAAATTTTAATTGCTATACATCCGTGGCAGGTGGCGGTGTCTTTGATTAATTGAATAACATAATTTGATCAACAGCCTGCCACAGGCGAAAATTTTAAAGGTTTTTGCATCTGAATCTGCCTCTAATAAAGTCAATTTTGCATTGATAATTTGATTTAACAACAGTCCGCCGCACACGAAGATTTTGATGTACTTCACAGTTCATATGCCCTGTGGCTGCCAATTTATTCACGCAATTTGATCACAACAGCCTGCCACAGGCTATTAAGCATCTAATTAATACAAAAATTGCCTAAATTTGTATAGAATATGTTCCTTTTGCTCATGAATGAAACAAATTTGTATTTTGACTTAAAATATGAACATTTTCCTCTGCCGTCAGAATCTAAAATTAACATTTTCATACAAGAAAATTCCTCTCAAACCACCAAAAATTTCCTCTCAAAATCAATTTCCTCCGAGTCAGACTCACAGACTCACGTGTTTCTGGATGTGGGGGTATCATACATTGTATATAATAATAATAAGGAGAGGTGATCCGAGTAATTGCTCATTTGTAGTCCAGTTGTTGCAGAATATGAATATAATATGTGTATATTAGAGGTAAACTGAGTCTCGTAGATTTTTGAACTTATTCCAAGCCCTCCGGTCATGTGTCGTCTAGTCTGGGATGCAGCATCATGCAGCTCACTGACTTTAGTCCTAGGTTTCAATATAATTACTCCTATAGATACAGAACACAAGTAGCGGTGAAACAGAGCGGAAGTTCCCTTTACGAGGATAATGCCAATATGTAAATAAATACCCAGCCCTACGAGGCTCGTTATATTAAACTGAGGTAGGCTTTTATATATCCTTACTACGACATACGGACATAGACCGGTCTTTGTGATTTATATTCGTCATACGTATCTGTGGAAACTGTGGCAAATAAAGTAAAATTGGACTCGCAAGATACATCACATATTTTATCTTGTCCTTTTCCTGTACTGTATTTTCTTGGAAAAATGCCATAGGTTGAAACCAAGTCCGAGAAAGGACTGTGAAAATAATGATAGCAACAATTCATTAATGTTATATCAACAATTATGGTTTTCCCAGAGATTTGCTGTAAATTAATTCAACAATTAATGAATCAATTAATCAATTGAGTCACAGATTATCATCAAAATTTCGTCGCATCTCTCGCGAAGTCACGAATAGAACTTGAGTGAAAGTATTCCAATTTAAATATTGTAATTTGTCTCAATAATTTGTTTCCGACCTTTGGCCGGGAGGGTCATGGTAGCCTGGAACCATAGATTCCCAGAGATGGGGGTGGGTGTGATCTTCTTATAACTCATATCCCACTTTACATGCTGTGCACGTGAGGAACGGGTTAGGGAAATAGCAGACTCAAAACATCTAAAATTTCAACTCTAACGATATTTGAACTAGTTTTCTGAACTTTATATTATTCAACAATCAACATGGAAAATACAACTATCATTATCAACGATATAAATATCATAATTCAACTGCACCCATTTATCAATTGAGCCGATGGACTGATAGACAACAGGCAAAAATGGGGAACCGTGAAAACAAATCATAAATTTTCAGTTTCTTGTTATAATCGAACGATGACTTAAATGCAGCATCAGACAAGAAACCAAAACTTGATGAGGTTGCTAACAATGTCTATTGTGACAACCTGAAGTGATGCTACAACATTCAGTTCTAATCGCCAAATTAGAATAGAGAAAATAAAATAATGGCAATAACTTGGCCGTATGAATACATTAGAAAGTATCAATTGAAGTATTCATAACGTTGGAGATCATCTAAATTTTTCTACGCTGTCATAAGTCCCCTCTAAACATTAGTCTTTGATGTGATGATATAGCAGAAGTAATATACTGCTGCAGTTCGGCGAATGAAAATACCAGCGTCACGATTCAAGGACTCATGAGTTCAGTGTGCTCTTGAGCAAATCCACGTCACATACCAGTAACGCTAACGTACAGAAATACATTAAATAATAGTTGGTGAAATATTGCAAAATGGTTAAAAACAATCACCCACTAATTTAAAAAGCCTCTGAACAAACTCAAAAGGTCAAAATGACCTAAGTTTTGAAAAATATTCATTATAATTATTAAACACGGGTATTTCCAGAATTGAAATTAGAAAATTATCATTAAATGTAATAAATTAATAATGTGATATAAATAACTTAGAGGATACGTGTCTTCAGCACCTTTCAAAGACTTTGTACAGGTCATGAAGGTCAGCTACCTGTAGAATGGAACCGTTAGTCGTGATAGACTTGTCAGGTATAAAGAAAGACTTGAGTTGTGGGAAGAGGATGTGTTCTGTAGTAAACTTCCAGTCTGGAACGTTAGGATCTGATTCTGGGGCCTCATTTCCGGCAGCTTGACTGCCCGACTCATCAGGTTCTGTATCGATAGGTCGCATTGCGTAAAGTTTAGCCAACTCCAGGGCCATTGTGTGGAAGCACTCCTTCTCCGAATCCCAGTTCACTTCAGTAGCAGCCCGGAGTAGGAACATGGGAATAAGGTGAAGCAGGGGGAAGTATTGTTCAACCAGTATCGGTAGTCCGGCCAGTTCGTTTGACTCTGTGATAACGATGCTGAAGTAGTCCTCCAACATCTGTCGTTTTGATGAAAACAAGTCAACAGCAAAGGCTGCTAGTTCCTCTTTAGGTCCGTGATCAGGGTTCCAGCTACTGGCCGGATCATCAAGGGCTATCATGATAAGGTCATGCAAGGGAGCAGCTTCGGTGAACTTGAAAATGTCGAAATTCTGAAAGTCAAATACGACTTTCTGATAGAACAAAGCTTCAGACAATTTAGCAATGTCAAATAAATGAAGCTTTGTCTTTACCTGTGCCAGTGCAAACCTGGTATTTGCAATACCAACAAACTTATGTTCTCTCAGAAGCTCAACGGCTCCTTCATGTCTAGCCTTACATATGTCCTCTTGAAGAGATAGTACAGAGGAAAGATAAACAGGACGCCTTTTTGACTGAGAAGAGGTGTCTGGTTTTGGAACACATTTCGGTACAAATTCTTTGGACTTGGCAGGCTTGTCATTTCCACTTCCAACAAACGTCTCAACATTCACTGAGTCAATGTTTTCTTTGTTTTCACTGGACAAGGGACGTTTCTCTGAAATCCCTGAGGGACCTGGCAGTTCACTATCTTTGACAACCGAGAAAAGTTTGTCACTCGAACTGGATGATTCTGTACTGCCAATTGAAGGAACAGTTTTGTTCGACTGGTTATGAAGGAACAAGTCTAGCTTCGTCTGGTTGCAATCTGTCCGAACTAACTGATGGTCATACACTCGTTGAACACCATCAGGTTGCTTTCCTTCTGCAACTTCTTTCACAGCCTCAGTTATGTCCACCCCAGGCAGCCTGAAATTATATGACTGAACACACATTTAACCACACAAACATAATCAGTGTAGTCTATAGGCCTCCCAATTAATTATTTTAACTATTAGTCAATCCATCCATTCAAAAAAACAAACCTGGCTTGAGTGTAGTAATTCCTCGAAGTAGAACATTTGTAAAGTGTTTGTTGTGCTTTAGCTTGGATTCCAGCTATGATAGCATCCTCATGCAGAAAGTGAACTTCATTCTTTGTAGGATGCACATTTACATCAATATTTTGGGGATCAATGTGAATGCTTAGGTAAACAAATGGGTAACTATTCTTTGGTAACACAGAAGAATAAACAGCTTCTAAAGCCTTCTTAGCAGCGTTAGATTCAACAAGTCTGTTGTTAATGAAGAGAAGAAAGCGAAATGATTTGCCACTGTAGTTGGCATTGGATAATAATCCTGACGATGTAAATCCAAAGCTCTTGTCATCACAGGAAAACTCAATGAGCTCTTTGCCTACTGCTGGACCAAAGAGATTGCTGATGGAATCTACCTTGGTAGCCTTGGAAGATGTCCGAATCTTAGGCATATTATCGCCTGAAATTGTATACATTATGATGAGACTCACATACAAAATGGACAAGTTACATTTCCATAGTACAGCACCCGTATCATGTTCCATTAATACAGTGAAGCAGATTGATCAAGTGAATAAGATATGGATTATGGATTAATGTTATCATTATCTCCAACTTTCTTGAGTGAGAAGGCAACCCCAGTGTTGTGAACTGCATAACAAGTTATGACATGGGCTATCCTGTTGAACTCATCTCTTCCATTCATAGCCCTTTTTCTAGTGGCCATATTGTAAAACAAGTCTTCAGCAGTGATTGTGGTGCCAACATTGCCTGAAATGTGGATTTCAATGCTGTGAAAATATCATGAGCAGGGATGATAAAAATATTACAAAATCACACAAAATTTGTGTGAAACATTATTGGTGTGCACTTAAAGATGTGTGCTCTTATTGATAATAATAATAATATATTATTTTGAACATCTCTGCTTGAGACTAGGCACTAGGTAGTAGGCAGTCATATCAACATGCTTACCCAAGGACATTTGCATCAGTAGTAGTAGAATCAGAACTAGAATTTGGGTACAATAGGAACCTAGAACTTGGGGATTATAAACAATATTATACCTAAAAAATTTAATTAAGTCTTGCAGATTGATGTCTTAAAGAGATTTTTCTTTATGATTTGAATTATATAAACAATATTAATAAGGAACTTTTAAAAAATCCAGTTACATGTGGTTAGGGGTGACTCAGGAGCCATTGCATTGATTTAAAATCATTGAGGACAGTGATACACAAGTGAAATAAAATTTCCCCTAATCTCACCGGCACAAGGTTTGGGATCACTTGGCATCCCTGGTTTTTTGGGATGAAGTATTCCATCTCTGTAATGAGCTATCCAGGCACACTTATCATTTGCTGAAATTTACCGTGATACAAGAAAATAGAAATATATCAATCAAAGTGACAACCATGATGTTACAGCAGTAAATTTGATTGAATGAGCTTGAGTTTTTGGATTTAAAAGAAAGAAAATTTCATGTAAATCATGTATACTCTGCACCTTGAGTTACAAAGCTTCTAATTTGCTGTATTTTAGTCATTATCTAAGCACATTGTCATCTGAAAACTCACAGTTCCAAGCTTATGCAACCCATACTGAGTTTTTAACCCAGTATTAGAGAAATTCTAGCAATCTGACCTGTTTTTGTTTGGATGGTGACATACGAAACATGACTAATTGATGCCAGTGCTTCCCCTCTGAAACCATGTGTATTGATTGATTGAAGATCTGAGAAGGTTCTGAGCTTGCTTGTAGTAAACCTCTCACAAACAATACTCAAATCTTCTTTTCTTATTCCGTGACCTGAAATCATTTCAAATTTCTAATTAAGAGAGAGAGCTTCCTCAATACTTAATTAGGGAAATGCTATTTCAAGTAATTGACACCTACTGAAATTGGCACTGAAACCAGACAAAAAGACATTTAAGATTAAGCATTGTTACCCCCCCCCCCCCCAAAGTTATAACATGGATAAATTTCTTTCTGAATGTTTTAATGGGGAGAAAGGTAAAACAAAAAGTGACAATATTTGAACACAGAGCTAATAATAATTATAACAATAACAAAAAGACACATTTTGAGATAATTTGTCTTGAGTAACCTGTATCAGTGATCTGCAAAGTTTTAAGACCACCATCATCAACAGATACTGAAATTGAATCTGAGCCTGAAATTAGATTTTATAAATAAAAAGCATGCAAACAAAGTAAATTTTAAAACATATCTATAGTTATTAAATTAACTTACTGAGAATGTTGTGTAACAAACACTATGTGGAGTTCCTGAAGAAGAAATATTTTTATCTTGAAACTGTCAGTAGAATAGTGGTTCATAGTGTGTGGGTTTGATTTCACTATTGAGATTAATGTGTTTCACTGCAATGATCAATCATATCAAACATACAGGAATGTTTGATATGATTGATCATTTCAGTTAAACTCAGAACTCTCAATAATGCGATTAAGTTTTACTGGGGGAATGGAAGGAAAACTGAAAATCCAATTCAGACAATTTTCTCAATCTTAAGCAATATAACACAATTGATTAGCATGTGATTTTGATGTGAAATGATCTCAAGCCCAAAAAACTATAACAGTTACCTGCATCAATACTATTTTCTATAAGCTCTTTAATTGCATTACAAGGTCGCTGGACCACTTCACCAGCAGCTATTCTATTTATCACAACATCATCAAGTTTGCATATCCTTTTGTTACCATCATCATCCATAAGCAGGACACTTGAAAAGAAAAAAATCAAGAAGTTGCTGATTGCAAACTTCAACAAAATGTAAAGTCATTCATCAATTATTGATGAATTGACCAACTAATGTCATTGTTGTTTTTTATATTTATCATAGTTTATTTAAAAATTCAATGTTATGTTTTAAAACGAAAATACAAACAATTAACAGTAATTTAAAATAATTAACATTCAACAATGACCTTACTATCTTAAACCAGAAAGCATCAACACTTTAAATTCGCAAGTATTTGAGATAGGTAATTAGGAAATTAATGAAGCAGAAAAATATCTATTCTACAGAGTGCAGTGCCATCACCAGTACCATTACCTACTGGATCCACACCTGTACCCTTTCTGACTTCTGAGTCACCACTGAAAGTTGAGACTCCCACAAGAGGAATGTACCTCTTGTTTGAAGTCCATACTACTATGAACATTCACAGATTTTTTCATCAGTTATCAAACTGATCATGTATCATAAAGACTTCATCTTGTCCTGGCTGTAGGGTAACAGTGATATCATCTTCTGGTCCAGCAGCAAGGATATCCCCTGGGGTCATGGTAAATCTCATGAGGGTGTTATCAGGGCAGGCAGTATCTTTCATAGTCACAAGAGATGACCCCAAAACTTGAGCTACCCAGATAAAGGTCTTATCCAAGTTTGAATCCTTAAATTTGAATCTTTTCTTTGAGCTTACACTCTTTGCCATGGTTCCACCAATGTTACCGAGCAACTCTATGTGAGGATCAATGAATTTTGGTCGTTGAATAAAGCTCCTTATAAACCTGTTACTGTTCTTATTGCAGCCAGTTATTGTCACCAGGTCAACCTTCCTCCCAGTAGAACTGGTCAAACCCTCCTGACCTACAAAAGACATCAGAGGGTCTGTCAGCTCAGCAATATTAGATGGTACATCATCAGGGTATGAAATACATGGGGCATTCCTCCCTTCAGTCAAGCCCTTGATAATATCTGCTAGAGTAAAGGTAGTGTTCCACTTCCAGCTCTGTTGAGCATCACTCAGTAGAAGTGGTAAGGGATACTCAGCACTATTAAATGTACTGGCATATTGGTCAGCTGCAGTCCTAGTTAGGGTCCTAGGGTCTTGCAAACAATCCACTTCATCATCAATACGGAAGGGATTTGGAATGAGACATATTTTACTTTCCAAGATGGCATCCCAATGCACCCAGGGGTACAGCTGTTGCTGCCATCTTTTTCCAACAGAATACAGTTCAAATTGCCAAGGCTGATACTCTGTAGTTCCTGAGGCAGCTCTAAATTCACTAACAGCAACGAAACCTAGTAGCCAAAGAAGCAAAGTGGCAACAAGAACAGCAACTTTGTGTTTTTTCAAAAACCCAATTATATCCCTGCCAATATCCAAAAGTGCTTCTTCGAGTGGAATGTCTTCAGCAAGTAACATAGCAATGAGCTCATTTTGTCTCTCTGTTGAAATACCAGAGACTTGAGCTTGCTGCAAGAACTCCTCAAAATTAGAACTGGAGTAGGGTAACTCTTTTTGGTCACTTCCTTCTTCTGCACACATGACAACTAAAGGGGTTATTCATAAAAGTAATCCGGTGAGTATACACTCAATTTCTAAGCCAAAATCCAGTTTTCTTATTCATAAAACAGGTAATCCGTGAGTCTGAGACGGCCGTGAGTCTTGACTCGTGAGTTTCGACTTACAATCAATTTTGGCTTCATTTTTCGGATCAGTGGCTCACGGTTCTGGATTACTGGCTTAGAATCATGGATCACCGGCTCAAATCTTTGGATCACTGGATCTGAGTCTCGGATTTCTGACTTATGAGTCTCGGATCATCGGATAACACTGGATTACGAGCGGCTCAGACTCAAAACGGAGATATTCATAAAGTGAGCATATTCTCTAAATTCTGAGCCGACGGGTAGTGCCAGGATTTTTTGGATTACTTATGGATTAACGATACAAATTAACGTAAAAATAGCAGAAAAAAGATTTCATGAATCACACTTACCGTAAGATAATTGCTGAAATGGTAAATTTAGCGCTCAGGTAGAAAACTCTATTCATTAAACAGTTGAAATTCGTATTTTTCAAAGACATAAAACACAATTTATGCACATTTCATCTATATCATTGTCCTAACGACAACGCTTCAAACGCTCTAACAGTTAAGCACACTATAAAAGGTCTGGAAGTAAAATCAAAACGCATAGTGAAATATGGTGACAGCGCAATGAAACACCCAACCATATATAAATAAGAAATATATATATAAATAAGAAATAAAATTCCTTATCTCTGTTTGTGAACTCCACCGTATGTATTCGATCATAGACTTGAGGGCCTCAACGAATTTACATAGTAGGTCAGTGGTCACGTGTGCACGTCACGTGACTGCGCTGAACCAATACCACCAATAGCAGAGAAGGAGATAATTCAAACAAGTAACCGTAGTTTATCTTCGTTTCCACTTTCCATCACGTTCGTTTTAATCACGATTGTTTTTGCAGTTTTTATATACGGTATATAAACGTTATATACGGTTACACAAGGTAAAATAGAGATAAGGAACACTAAATAATAAAACACTGTAATTGCCAAGTTCCACAACACGAATAACCACAACGAGCTGACTTTTTAATGCAAAGTACTTTCAAATCATCATCAGTGCAAAAGTCATTGAGTTACCTCAAATTTGATTGTAAATAGTAGTGTTGTTAAGTTTAAAACAACACTATCGTATATAAGTGGTGCCACTCAGACGCGGTTGATTACTCCATCCGTGTTATCATGTTTAGTTTGTGTCATGGTTTATTTCTGATTTAGCGATCGAAATATGTGTTTCATTTCTTTTGCAACCTTGTTTATCTTTCGGTAGTTCTAATTTAAGAATTAAGATCGGGATTAAGATAGTGCAAAGAAGCATATTACCGAATCTTGCGGCACCATAATTCCCGCTTAGATTTCCGTCAGTGACGTAGCGGCCAGAGGTTATGCAGACTATGCATTGCATACCCTGAAAGAGTCCCTTGCATAGTACATGGCAGTTTTCATAATATATAATTTGAGCTTTTGTGTCAGTTGTTTAGCAAATGCTTGGTAGTAGCGTGCTTCGTTTTTGTTTTCGACAGTATCAAACTTCATAGATATTTGAGTCCTGCATACCCGTTGAAGTGATCTATGTTTGCTCCATCCGTACTATTTAGACCTCAACTTTCACATTTGATCATCTTACTTCTGAATTTATTTGTTGGATTGACCTTTACACGATGATGATGTCGCATTTTAGTATTTTAGCTTTTACGGAATTACTCGTTTCGATCATGTAGTTATCTAACAGGCTTATTAGTTTATTGTTACTTTTAGTGAGCCGGCACTGATCCGTACCGCAAATGATCCAAAAAGTTGAGTCCCCAGCTTCCCAGACTTAAAAAAGGAGCCAAAATGTGTAATCCACGGAGTCAAGACTCAAATTCCCGTAATCCGAAACTCAATGCGCGGCAAGCCGAGACTCAATGCGCGGCAAGCCGAGACTCATAATCCAGTAATCCGGTACTTAAGCCGGTGATCCAAAGGACTGAGCCAATGAGCCAATATTATGAGCCAATGATCCGAGACTCGCTGTAATCCAAGCCATGAGCCAGAGACTCACGGCTTGGATCGTGCTTATGAATACTAAATTTTGACTTACTTTTTTGAGTCTCGGATTTGAGTCTCTGGCTTAAGTCTCAGCCTCATTCTTATGAATAACCCCTTAATAAAGTAATACTTAAATCAGACACAGGTTGGTAGGTAACTAAGTAAAGACACTCAATAATTGTAACCCCATTTTGGGGGTAATTGTAGCATGTAGGTATGCATCAATCTGTAATTGTGCACTCCTCATATGGGCCAACACAGAGCATAGCAAATGGTCGTGACACTTGTTGGAGATTGTTAGTCCCAATCCATAAAACAAGGTCAAGTTACCTTGTATTTAACTGGCCCTTAATTGTAGAATTTTACCCTCTGTCACATGCACTTTTTTTTCTGTGCTTGCAACACAACCCTCCAAATTGTGTACACTAAGGATGGGAGAAATCATCCAGCCCAAGTGCACTTTTCAATCTTGGTTCAGAGAGTTTGCCAGATGTTGCCCGGCCCCCTTCTGGCAACAGAGAGGTTGTTTAAAAGGCCAGTTACGTTAAAGGCCAGATAATAAAGGTCCACTATTCTTTCAATAAGTGACAATAAATTTGCATTATACAGTACAACATTTTTGAAAATACACCACCACGATTCTGACATGAAAACGGTGCTCAAGCCCACATAGGTGTGTGTACGCGCCGCGCTGGGGAAGCGCGCCGCGCGAGCCACACAGGGATATACGTGTTTAGCAAGATGTTACCCTACCCTCCGCCGCGCACGCAACCTTTTCCGCCGGGAGTATGCAACACGACCCTCCAAACCTCCGAGTGTTGCGCGCAGGGATGGGAGAAATCCATCAAAAAAGATTGGTATGTCTACAGTCTACCATATAAACGGCTCTGAGTGGAGAGCTATTATGTCAGGTGGTGGTATATACTATATACAAAGTGTGTTTCTCAAAACACCCCAGACTGAAAGATCCATAAAATTCAATATCATGATGTAGTATGTGATTTACTTTCGGCGGACGCGCGCGCTTCGCACGCGCCCGCCGAAGGCGTAGGGGTCGCAGACAACGTCTGACAAGCGCTCGATACATACGTTGTTTGCTCCTAGTAGGATTTTACCCTACCCTCCGCCGCGCGCAACACGACCAGCTCCAAATTTCCGAGTGTTGCGCGCTAGGGATTGTCAGGCGTTGCCTGACCCCCTCGCGCGCGCGAAGCGCGCGCGCCACGACTCGCAGAGTCGTGACGGGGGTCAGGATTAACTTATACTAGTAATAAGCAGGAGGGGGATTCATGAATCCCCCTATTTCGCGCTCAATTTCAAATCCAGTAAATAGCGCCGCGCGTTCGTTATTATTTAATGAAACTGGAAATTTACTCCGCAGTCATTCCATTTGAACCATTCTCGAAAGTGGAATCTCGTCATTGTGTCATGCTTAATGCTTATGCTTTGTGAATCTTAATAACGAATTTCTCGTAGATGATTATTGTCATTATATATTTGATTTGATTTGATGCTTGTTTTCTGGCCGGTTTAGCTGAATTTTCTTTCAATTTTGTGATGGATCTCAAGGTGTAGAATCTTAGAATTATTGAAACTTCCCATTTTATTCTTACCACTAGAACTAGTGCATTTCTGTTCCCGATTTTATCAGTTCAAGAGGAAACTGAAGTTATTTCAAATCAAATCAAATCAAATATATAATGACAATAATCATCTAAAATAATCATCTCCTTTAGTTTTACGAAAAATCAACTTATCTCAATTAATAACGTCCAAATTGTTTACTTTTTTACTATCCAGTATAAAGCCCTGTCGAATATAAATTTATAAACTTTTTCTTTGCAGCGAAAGGATTATCCATTAGATACTTATTCTGTAGGGCTTTATTTTCTAAATAGCTTGGACCCTCTATTTTTGACAATACTTCATCAGACACTTCCCAAAAATTCCCACTTCCCATGCTATCTTTATTCTTCTGTTTAAATTCCTCTAAGCCAACTTTAAAATCGTTAACTGATTTCGATAGCTTAACGTCATTGGGAAGTTTGTTCCAGAAACCAACAACCCTATTTGTGAAAAATTTCTTAGATAAATTCTGCACTTTAACATTTCCTTTACTAACTCTGCTATCAGAAACAAGTTTCAATCCAGACCTACTAACGTTGTGCATATTCCCTATGCATGATTCACCCATTATAGCTTTAAAAGTTTCAATCAAGTCTCCACGATTTCTACGTTCTGCTAAAGTAGTTAAATTGAGTATGTCCAATCGCTGAGAATAAGGGAGAGTTCCTATCTCGTCAATTAATCTAGTAAATCTTCTTTGCACACTTTCTAGAGATAAAATCAAGTTCCAACTCCCATGCTCAGCGACAGGGTTCCACAATTGAACGCAATATTCTAAATGTGGCCTGATTAATGATTTATAAATAGCTATCATTGTTTTGTCATCGCGTGAAATAACATTTCTAGCTATCCAGCATATCATTTTATTAGCTTTACTTATCGATGAGTTTATTTGATCCAACCATAACATGGACGAAGACATTGTTACGCCCAAATCTTTTTCTTGGTCATTATCACATGTGCTCAATTCAACTCCATCGACAGTATAACTAAGTTTAGGGTTATCATTTAAAGTAACGTGCAGTATTTTGCATTTCTTGGGGTTAAACTGTAATAACCATAAATTTTCCCACTTCTCCAACTGTTTCAGATCTTCTAAAATTGTATCATAATCATTAACATTTCCTATCAACTTTAAATCGTCAGCAAAAATTTTGATGGAACTCTTTATATCGTCGGGTAGATCATTGATGAACAGTATGAATAATAAAGGTCCAAGAACCGATCCTTGTGGAACGCCTGATAAAACTACCTTAATACTCGACTGTTCACCCTCAACAGTTACATACATTGTCCTCTCCGATAAAAAGTCCCTTATTATGTTCAGTATCTTGCCGTTGATACCAAGAGCTTCCATCTTACTTAGTAATCTATAATGTGGTACGGTATCGAATGCTTTACTAAAGTCGAAATAAAGAACATCTACTGGATCACCCCCTTGCAAAATATTCAAAATATTATCAAAAGATTCTAATAAGTTGGACAGACACGATTTATTTCTTACAAAACCGTGTTGATGTACCGAAATTTTACTCTCAATAAATTCTACTATGTGTTCCCTCACTAGTTGCTCGTAAACTTTGCAAAGAATACATGTTAAAGAAACAGGTCGGTAGTTTAACGGATCCGACTTACTACCCTTTTTAAACAATGCCGTTACGCTGGCAGTTTTCCAGATTTTGGGCAACGTGCCATTGTCTGTGCATTTTACGAACAACTTAGTGACGGCATTAACGAAACCATCATCATCTGATAACGACTTTAACAATTTAGGGTGAATTTTATCCGGACCATAACTTTTGAAAACATTCAATTTAGCCAGTTCATTCTTAACTGCATGAGATGTTATAACTAAATCATCAATAGATCTACGTAACTTATCTGGTTTAAATTCTGGCAATGGCCCTTGTGGTTCCTTAACGAAAACTGAACTAAAGGCATTTGCCAAAATCTCAGCCGATTCCTTAGGATTGGTTGAACGGGAACCATCCCCTTTATCTAGATTTCTTATACAGGTCTTTGCTTCTCTATTGTTTCTAAGATAAGAGTAAAATGATTTACAATTAGTTTTTAGATTAGATGTTATTTTCTTCTCATACTTAACCTTTGACTTAATATGTTCTTGGTCGTATAGTTCCTCACGAGCAATTGCATTATTAAACCTAGCTAAAGTTGGATCTGAGTCGAAATCTGACCAAGCTTTATCCTTTTTAACTCTTAACCGTTTTAGTTTGGATGATCCCCAGGGCAATTTCACAGGTCTCCCATTGCTGTGGACCGCAGTGGTTGGTACCACAGCACTAAAACTCTGTAACTTGTCATGGAGCTCATTCCACATTTGTTCTACGCATAAGTTATTGGAACTATACTCCCAGTCAATACTATCATGACTAAATTTAACTAAATCGGACGGTAGCACTTTACTCCAAACTTGTTTTTGCGATATCCTGTCTGGGATTTTTTCCAATGAAACAGCAAGTTCTATTCTAACGCAAACGTGGTCACTTTTTCCAAGTTTAGGAAGAATTTCAACTGAGTGTAAAATAGCGTCATTCGTAGTAAGAACTTGATCAAGTAAACTCTCTTGTAAAACTCCATTTACAAGACGTCTCCTTGTTATTTCATTGGTAAAATACCACGACAGGCCATTCTCACTAAACATATCAATATATTTACTTTGATTCAATAATATTTTATTAGTAGTATTTTTATTGCCATTCACAGAGCCTGTAGTCCATGAGACATCAGGTAAATTGAAGTCTCCTAACAAAAGCACTTCACTAAAATAAGAATCCTCGCAAATGTTTTTGATACTTGATAACAGCGTATCATTTTGTTTCATATTCAGAGACATGGATCTGTAAATACAGGCAATACAAATACTACCACTATTTAACTGGATATCAATAGCAAGTGAATCAGGTGCATTATCAAAAGCTTTTACTAACTCAACATTCAAATTGTCCCTGTAATAAATTATGGAACCACCTCCATCACTACAAACGTTCATTTCGTCAGATGCAATTTTGAAATTTCGATCATTCCTCTTGAAACAATAACCTTCTATTGAAATTTCTGCGTCCAGTATTTCTGTATTAAAATGGGTTTCATTAATACATATCAAATCAATGTTATTTTCCATTAAAAAACACTTTAATTTACTAATTTTATTATATAGTCCACATGCATTTGTATAGAAAATATTCAAACCCCTGTGTTCTGGGCCGATCCCCGTCTCTTTTGGAGCCTCTCCCGTCTCTGTTGGCGAATCAGAAAATTCGCCTTCCTATCAGCCTCGCAGAGGTCCGGATTAACCCAGTACCCCCCATCCGTTTTGAACCCTCTACCATCATTAGTCCAGTACTCTGCATCCTCCTTACTCTTCAGCTCTATTACCAGAGGCCTGCAGTAATCCGGCTTTGAACTGTCCAATCTTCCAGCCCTGTAGCAACGTGTCACTATCTCCCTGTCCATCCCAATCTTCTCATAGCAGAACTTGAGGTCCGCATCACGTCGTCTCGTACTCTTAACCGGCTCATCTTTCATCTCAGGAACATTCATTACTACAACATTCTGCTTTTTCTTTTCTCTCACCAACTTATCACAGTCCATTTTTTGAGTAACTGCCTCAGCCACTGCTTTAGTTGTATTCTTCATGGATACCTTTTCAATAACTTTTTGCTGTGATTGCTGTGTAATTTCTGAGTATTTCTTGACCGCATTCTCAACAACATCTTTGGGGCAGTGAGACACATTCATGTTACTCAGTGCAGTCTTTACAGCATCCTGTACAGTTGTTGTGATAACAGGCTGCATGGTGGCTAGCTCCTCCTTCACAACCGCTCTCATGGAACTCTTCTCCGCCTCATTGCCCAGTAGTTTCGAGAACTTCCCCTGATCAGTGTAAAAACAAGCCGGACACGACCAGTCTTGGAGGGACTTGACCATGTCCTCAGTAAGCCCCGCCAGGCCAACGCATGGCAGGTGCCACCACCTAGGGCAGTGGTCACACCCTATCCAGCCTGCGTCGAATGACTGGTTACAGGGGCACTTTTCTGACACATTCTTCGTCACACCTTTGCTCGAACTCACATTCTTCGGTGGCCTGCCTCGTCCTCTCTTCTCATTAGTACCTCCATTGACAGCTTGATCAGGGACTTGTTCCTTCTCTTTTTTCTTCTTCTTCTTACTCTTATGATTGGTCACTACTTTCCACTCTCCGTCTGAAACAGGAGTCTCGTACCCGTTGTCCTCTGTTCCAGTCGCTGGCACCTCCGACTCATCATCAACACAACGTGAACAACTCAACAGCGATCTGCGCAACTCTTCTTCCTCCTCTGCGTCAGGAGGGCAGTGTAACAAAGACTGGCGCAAATGGTGTATGGAGTCATAGCTTAAATCCTCGTCTTTCTCGTCTGCAGTGCTATCTTCACTCTCATTGCCATAATCATCAACTTTGACATTTTCCTGTAACAGTTGACTAACTGAGGTCCTAGTCACCTTTTCCAATAAACTCTCGCTCTGCATTATAACTCCCCGGAATACCACGGGTAAACACAGTTACAAAATCAGAGAGGTGTTCTTAGGATTAGGCTTTTAGGTTCCTCAGTTAGTTAATTCAATGTGTTGTGTGATATGTGTTGTGTGATATATTTTGGAATATATCAAATGCTGTTTTTATTTTGCATTGTTCAAGTTGAGTCGTTGCTATGAACTTATGACAGTATGAAATCACATTGCGATATTCTCGTACCTAATTGTTAATACCACATAAGGATATCTCAATTTTTTGTCGATTTATTCGTTTTCTTATTCAACCTCCTTTCAAGAACCTTTTTAGTTGATTTAACTTTAACTTTATAATTTTAAGCTTTAAATTTCTTTAAACCCTTTTCTCACATTTTGAACAGCAGCTCTGTTGATATATTATTACATATCCCTATATTTAGTCTTTAGTGGGAGGCCCTCTTAACAGATTTCAAATTTGTCTTGGTGCCTGCCCTCAGCACACCCCAGAAGCTTCTTAATATAACTAGATAGTATATATTAGTTGAATGTGCTGTAAAAATATATAATTGAATTGAATTGAATTGAGGGCCATTTTAAGATACCTACAATTGATTAGGAATATCTTCGGGTACATCTCTTATCTTCCCAGTGGTGATCTCTAAGCCTTAATTAACATATAATTATTGTTATTGATATATGCATATAATTAAACATATTTTTCCTTTTTTATTGTTGTTTGTTGTATGATTATGAATTTTAATAACTTCATAACATTGATCCATATTTGAGCAAATTCTATTTTGAAGTAAAGGATGATGAAACTATGAAAGAAGTTTAGATTTCAACCAAAGTGAAATTGCAATGGACGTACATATAAATACAAGTTAGGCAATTCTTTGACCCTTTAACGTGCTCACAACTAGAAACCGAGTCAAATATTTCAGATGATATTCCAAATTAGACCTCCTGCCAGGCAATTTCCAGTCAAATCCAGTTCAAAAATGCACAGGTAAAATCTGTCCAAAACGAGTCACAAACCTGTCCAAAATCTTTCGCGACGTTTGTTGCAAAATGTGGCCAACTCGTCCGAAGCCTGTCACAGAGTTGCATGTAAAACTAAAAATATTGAAAACCTTGTGGAAGATCTGTTGTAAACCCATACAAAATTTTCTGTAAACCCGTCCAAAACCTGTCAGCGTCTGATATGTCAAAAACCCATCGCAACCTGTTCAGAGCCTGTCAACAAAAAGTGGACCGAGTACCGCATTTCAGAAGGCCCCAATTCAATCATAAAAGTTAAAGATTAAATCTTTAAATGATAGTTTCAATAATCATTTTGTGATTTATCGACTTCCCACTCTATCTGATCCAGTTATAGTTCGGTAAATAATGATGACTTCCTCAGCTTAGGTTTACAATGTCATCTCCATAACACCGCATCAGGCATCTCTACATATGAAGTAAACTCAAGAACTGCACGGACATTAAATAATAGTTGGTGAAATATTGCAAAATGGTTAAAAACAATTACCCACTAATTTAAAAAGCCTCTGAACAAACTCAAAAAGTCAAAATGACCATAGTTTTGAAAAATATTCATTATTATTAGACACGGTTATTTCCAGAATTGAAATTAGAAAATTATCATTCAATGTAATAAATTAATAATGTGATATAAATAACTTTGAGGTGCGTGTCTTCAGCACCTTTCAAAGACTTTGTACAGGTCATGAAGGTCAGCTACCTGTAGAATGGAACCGTTAGTCGTGATAGACTTGTCAGGTATAAAGAAAGACTTGGTTGTGGGAAGAGGATGTGTTCTGTAGTAAACTTCAGTCTGGAACGTTAGGATCTGATTCTGGGCCTCATTTCCGGCAGCTTGACTGCCCGACTCATCAGGTTCTGTATCGATAGGTCGCATTGCGTAAAGTTTAGCCAACTCCAGGGCCATTGTGTGGAAGCATTCCTTCTCCGAATCCCAGTTCACTTCAGTAGCAGCCCGGAGTAGGAACATGGGAATAAGGTGAAGCAGGGGGAAGTATTGTTCAACCAGTATCGGTAGTCCGGCCAGTTCGTTTGACTCTGTGATAACGATGCTGAAGTAGTCCTCCAACATCTGTCGTTTTGATGAAAACAAGTCAACAGCAAAGGCTGCTAGTTCCTCTTTAGGTCCGTGATCAGGGTTCAGCTACTGGCCGGATCATCAAGGGCTATCATGATAAGGTCATGCAAGGGAGCAGCTTCGGTGAACTTGAAAATGTCGAAATTCTGAAAGTCAAATACGACTTTCTGATAGAACAAAGCTTCAGACAATTTAGCTATGTCAAATAAATGAAGCTTTGTCTTTACCTGTGCCAGTGCAAACCTAGTATTTGCAATACCAACAAACTTATGTTCTCTCAGTAGCTCAACGGCTCCTTCATGTCTAGCTTTACAAATGTCCTCTTGAAGGGAAAGTACAGAGGAAAGATAAACAGGACGCCTTTTTGACTGAGAGGAAGTGTCTGGTTTTGGAAAACACTTCGGAACGAATTCGTTGGACTTGGCAGACGTTTCATTTCCACTTCCAACAAACGTCTCAACATTCACTGAGTCAATGTTTTCTTTGTTTTCACTGGACAAGGGACGTTTCTCTGAAATCCCTGAGGGACCTGGCAGTTCACTATCTTTGACAACCGAGAAAAGTTTGTCACTCGAACTGGATGATTCTGTACTGCCAATTGAAGGAACAGTTTGTTCGACTGGTTATGAAGGAACAAGTCCAGCTTCGTCTGGTTGCAATCTGTCCGAACTAACTGATGGTCATACACTCGTTGAACACCATCAGGTTGTTTTCCTTCTGCAACTTCTTTCACAGCCTCAGTTATGTCCACCCCAGGCAGCCTGAAATTATATGACTGAACACACATTTAACCACACAAACATAATCAGTGTAGTTATTGGACACCTTCATGTAAAAGTGGCAATTTTGCCTGATTCCAAGTTTTGTCAGAGAATGTGATTTTATTATCATTAGACAAAGTTTACACAATAATTGACCTTGACCTTCGTTAAATAGAGTGGTGGTGGCATACAATGTCGAAAAAATCAAAACCAAAATTGATCTGTGAAAAGAATTAGAACTAAATTAATCTCGGCCATTTTAATGATAACAGAAACACAGGCCTCAAGCAATGAAGATGATAACGTGGTCTATAATCCGAATTTCAACCACTTTTTATCAATATCTAACTACCAGATAATTGAAGCACTGGTACTGGACCATACCTACTGAAAATTGTATTGATTTATTAATCATGATAACAAAAACACGAGTTTAAAGTTGATACAAGCCTCTTCTTAGAGACTGCAATTCCAAGCCAGGCCTGAATTGAGGCTTCAAAGGCTGGTAAAAATGTGAGGCACTACATAATTGATGGCTTAGCTAGGATAAAAATTCATATCATAAGCCAAAATGGAGCATTAAGACATTTCCTGTGGTACAACTTGCTTCTCTATTGCTAGAACGTGTTTTTGAAACCTCATTTTCGATCTTTTTAGTGATTTTCGGTTATTTCTTGGTTACCAAATGCTTTGGATTGATCTTGCAGTGATTTTAAGGAATTATAGAAAACAGAATATTCATTATCTGGCCGAATTTGGATAATTTTGTCACTATCATACCGAAGTGTGTGTAAATTATCAGTTTTGAGCACAAATATAATCATTAGCCACATTTCAATGAATAGGATGACAAGAGTAACCCTTTTACAATCATCTTGACAGGAGTTGCCAATCCTATAGCCAAAGTTTATGGTTATAAAGACACAATTCTATTATTTTTCTCTCCAGAATTCACAACTTTGTGTTTTTTAAACCTATGTAAGTGGTTGATAGTTAAATCTTCACTTTATTTGGCGAGAATTTTAGGTACTGCTATGCAATAAAGAACCAATTAGTAATCATATCAAAAAGAAATGTAATGTTAGTTGGCCAAGAAATGGATTAGAATATCACAATTGTGTATAAATTATCATTTTTCGGCCATTTTAACTAATTCAGATAAATTTTTTGATTTGTATGCGATAGCAAACATTTTCACTATCTCTTATACAAGAAAAAGGCATAAATGCTGCTAAATTATTGATAATAACAACACATTTAGCTTTGTGTGTTGAAATTACCATATTGAGGCGATTTATGCGTGTTTCCATGACCCCAGATCAGCCACATATTGAGAAGTGACATATCAACAGGGCTAGTTACCTCCCTTTAGCCTCTATGGTTATATTCAGTGTTCCAATGGATAGCAAAGTCACAAAGTGTTTTTTGTATCAAATCGGGCCTTATTAATGAAATTTTGTATTTTTAGTGATTCCATTATCCTCAAATTACCCACTTGCTGATATCTGAAAAATTTCAACTGATTATCATGTTAATTGTCAAAGATATTCAACATTTTCGATTTTAACCAATTTCTGAAAAGCGGGAAATTGCCACTTTTACATGAAGGTGTCCCTATAGGCCTCCCAATTAATTATTTTAACTATTAGTCAATCCATCCATTCAAAAAAACAAACCTGGCTTGAGTGTAGTAATTCCTCGAAGTAGAACATTTGTAAAGTGTTTGTTGTGCTTTAGCTTGGATTCCAGCTATGATAGCATCCTCATGCAGAAAGTGAACTTCATTCTTTGTAGGATGCACATTTACATCAATATTTTGGGGGATCAATGAATGCTTAGGTAAACAAATGGGTAACTATTCTTTACAACACAGAAGAATAAACAGCTTCTAAAGCCTTCTTAGCAGCGTTAGATTCAACAAGTCTGTTGTTAATGAAGAGAAGAAAGCGAAATGATTTGCCACTGTAGTTGGCATTGGATAATAATCCTGACGATGTAAATCCAAAGCTCTTGTCATCACAGGAAAACTCAATGAGCTCTTTGCCTACTGCTGGACCAAAGAGATTGCTGATGGAATCTACTTTGGTAGCCTTGGAAGACGTCCGAATCTTAGGCATATTATCTCCTGAAATTGTATACATTATGATGAGACTCACATACAAAATGGACAAGTTACATTTCCATAGTACAGCACCCGTATCATGTTCCATTAATACAGTGAAGCAGATTGATCAAGTGAATAAGATATGGATTATGGATTAATGTTATCATTCTCACCAACTTTTCTTGAGTGAGAAGGCAACCCCAGTGTTGTGAACTGCATAACAAGTTATGACATGGGCTATCCTGTTGAACTCATCCCTTCCATTCATAGCCCTTTTTCTAGTGGCCATATTATAAAACAAGTCTTCAGCAGTGATTATGGTGCCAACATTGCCTGAAATGTGGATTTCAATGCTGTGAAAATATCATGAGCACGGATGATAAAAATATTACTTATTAAGTACACAAAATTTGTGTGAAACATTATTGGTGTGCACTTAAAGATGTGTGCTCTTATTGATAATAATAATAATATATTATTTTGAACATCTCTGCTTGACACTAGGCACTAGGTAGTAGGCAGTCATATCAACATGCTTACCCAAGGACATTTGCATCAGTAGTAGTAGAATCAGAACTAGAATTTGGGTACAATAGGAACCTAGAACTTGGGGATTATAAACAATATTATACCTAAAAAATTTAATTAAGTCTTGCAGATTGATGTCTTAAAGAGATTTTTCTTTATGATTTGAATATAAACAATATTAATAAGGAACTTTACAAAAATCCAGTTTCATGTGGTTAGTGGTGACTCAGGAGCCATTGCATTGATTTAAAATCATTGAGGACAGTGATACACAAGTGAAATAAAATTTCCCCTAAACTCACCGGCACAAGGTTTGGGATCACTTGGCATCCCTGGTTTTTTGGGATGAAGTATTCCATCTCTGTAATGAGCTATCCAGGCACACTTATCATTTGCTGAAATTTACCGTGATACAAGAAAATAGAAATATATCAATCAAAGTGACAACCATGATGTTACAGCAGTAAATTTGATTGAATGAGCTTGAGTTTTTGGATTTAAAAGAAAGAAAATTTCATGAGTTACAAAGCTTCTAATTTGCTGTATTTTAGTCATTATCTAAGCACATTGTCATCTGAAAACTCACAGTTCCAAGCTTATGCATCCCATACTGAGTTTTTAACCCAGTATTAGAGAAATTCTAGCAATCTGACCTGTTTTTGTTTGGATGGTGACATACGAAACATGACTAATTGATGCCAGTGCTTCCCCTCTGAAACCATGTGTATTGATTGATTGAAGATCTGAGAAGGTTCTGAGCTTGCTTGTAGTAAACCTCTCACAAACAATACGCAAATCTTCTTTTCTTATTCCGTGACCTGAAATCATTTCAAATTTCTAATTAAGAGAGAGAGCTTCCTCTCTTGTAAACAATTCTTAATTAGGGAAATGCTATTTCAAGTAATTGACACCTACTGAAATTGGCACTGAAACCAGACAAAAAGACATTTAAGATTAAGCATTGTTACCCCCCCCCCCAAAGTTATAACATGGATAAATTTCTTTCTGAATGTTTTAATGGGGAGAAAGGTAAAACAAAAAGTAACAATATTTGAACACAGAGCTAATAATAATTATAACAATAACAAAAAGACACATTTTGAGATAATTTGTCTTGGTAACCTGTATCAGTGATCTGCAAAGTTTTAAGACCACCATCATCAACAGATACTGAAATTGAATCTGAGCTGAAATTAGATTTTATAAATAAAAAGCATGCAAACAAAGTAAATTTTAAAACATATCTATAGTTATTAGATTAACTTACTGAATGTTGTGTAACAAACACTATGTGGAGTTCCTGAAGGAGAAATATTTTTTATTTTGAAACTGTCAGTTTAATAGTGGGTCATAGTGCAGCGTGGGTTTGATTTCGTTGTTGAGATTTATGTTTCACTGCAATGATCAATCATATCAAACATACAGAATGTTTGATATGATTGATCATTTCAGTTAAACTCAGAACTCTCAATAATGCGATTAAAAATTTTAAGGGGAATGGAAGGAAAACTGAAAATCCATTTCAGACAATTTTCTCAATCTTATAAGCAATATAACACAATTGATTAGCATGTGATTTTGATGTGAAATGATCTCAAGCCCAAAAAACTATAACAGTTACCTGCATCAATACTATTTTCTATAAGCTCTTTAATTGCATTACAAGGTCGCTGGACCACTTCACCAGCAGCTATTCTATTTATCACAACATCATCAAGTTTGCATATCCTTTTGTTACCATCATCATCCATAAGCAGGACACTTGAAAGAAAAAAATCTTTAGTTTAGCACAGAAGTTGCTGACTGCAAACTTCAACAAAAATGTTAAGTCATTCATCAATTATTGATGAATTGACCAATAAATGTCATTGTTGTTTTTTATATTTTTTATAGTTTATTTAAAAATTCAATGTTATGTTTTAAAATGAAAATACTTGACAGTATAATAATTAACAGTAATTTAAAATAATTAACATTCAACAATGGCCTTACTATCTTAAACTGGAAAGCATCAACACTATCAATTCAAAAGTATTTGAGATAGGTAATTAATTAGTATTTGAGATAGGTAATTAATGGAGTTGGAGAAAAGTCTTGCAGATTGATGTCTTGAAGAAAGTTTTCTTTTTAATTCAAATATGTTTTAACCCTGATTTTCAGGAGAAGCATCTCTCAAGATGGAGTATTGGATCAGGATGCATGCCACTTCTCATTAATTTATTAATGTGCAACGTAAAAGGACACAAATAACCGGATCCATCCACGGTCCTCTACTCCTCTTCACTAAGTTTGTTGTAATTAGCGATGCTTGGGTACATTCAAAGACCGAGCAATTTTAAGTTTCATTCAGGCAGGCAGTAACTGCACTTGATAGTGCTTTACCCTGGTACCAGGGGGCGACTGCTGGGGGCCTACCTCATAAAAAAGCTCTCTTAATTTAAACTTGGCTTGAGGTAGGTATTGGACTGAAAGATGCCTGCACACCACTCATCTTGGTGTGACTCATTTAGATCCTGCTGCTCTCTACATCGCATTACCTAAAGGGATCATGTTGGAGTTCAAGTATGGAGTTGGAGAAAAGTCTTGCAGATTGATGTCTTGAAGAAAGTTTTCTTTTTAATTCAAATAATGAAGCAGACAAATATCTATTCTACAGAGTGCAGTGCCATCACCAGTACCATTACCTACTGGATCCAAACCTATCATACCCTGTCTGACTTCTGAGTCACCACTGAACTGTGACTCCCACAAGAGGAATGCCTCTTGTTTGTAGTCCCATACTACTATGGACATTCACAGTTTTTTTTGTCAGTTATCAAACTGATCATGTATCATAAAGACTTCATCTTGTCCTGGCTGTGGGTAACAGTGATATCATCTTCTGGTCCAGCAGCAAGGATCCCAGATCATGGTAAATCTCATGAAGGGGTGTTATCATCAGGGGCAGTATCCTTCATAGTCACAAGAGATGACCCCAAACTTGAGCTTCTACCCAGATAAAGGTCTTATCCAAGTTTGAATCCTTAAATTTGAATCTTTTCTTTGACTAACACTCTTTGCCATGGTTCCACCAATGTTACCGAGCAACTCTATGTGAGGATCAATGAATTTTGGTCGTTGAATAAAGCTCCTTATAAAACCTATTACTGTTCTTATTGCAGCCAGTTATTGTCACCAGGTCAACCTTCACTCCAAAGTAGAACTGGTCAAACCCTCCCTGACCTACAAAAAGACATCAGAGGGTCTGTCAACTCAGCAATATTGGATGGTACATCGTCAGTCATTATGAAATACATGGAGCATTCTCCCCTTCAGTCAAGCCCTTGATAATATCTGTTAGGTAAAAGCAGTGTTCACTTCAGCTCTGTTGAGCATCACTCAGTAGAAGTGGTAAGGGATACTCAACACTATTAAATGTACTGGCATATATTGGTCAGCTGCAGTCTAGTTAGGGTCCTAGGGTCTTGCAAACAATCCACTTCATCATCGTAATACGGAAGGGATTTGGAATGAGACATATTTACTTTCCAAGATGGCATCCCACTGCACCAGGGTACAGCTGTTGCTGCCATCTTTTCCAACAGAATACAGTTTAAATTGCCAAGGCTGATACTCTAGTTCCTGGGGCAGCTCTAAATTCACTAACAGCAACGAAACCTAGTAGCCAAAGAAGCAAAGTGGCAACTTAAGAACTGTAACTTTGTGTTTTTTTCAAAAACCAATTATATCCTGCCAATATCCAAAAGTGCTTCTTCGAGGTGGAATGTCTTCAGCAAGTAACATAGCAATGAGTTCATTTTGTCTCTCTGTTGAAATACCAGAGACTTGAGCTTGCTGCAAGAACTCCTCAAAATTAGAACTGGAGTAGGGTAACTCTTTTTGGTCACTTCCTTCTTCTGCACACATGACAACTAATAAATCCAATGTCTTATCTATAGAGGTGTATGGGTAAACTACAAACATAACAAAATACTGCATATCGATTTTCTAATTCAAGGATTGACATGAGAGGCGGAAGAGACTAAACTGAATCATCATGGTTACCCTACAGTTGTAAAGGTCTCCCTGCCATCTCTTTGATGTAGGTGTACCATCAGCAGGTGACAAAGGGAAACGGAGGGTTTCGGCCCACGCAGTACCCCTCACAGCTTACAACTGCAAGGCTGGGCCACCCAGGACTCCGGATTCCTGAGCAACACAGTTTAGAGGGAAGGGGTAGAAAAAAGAAAGAGTTCAGTAGAGGTGAAAGATCAAGTTATACTTAAATCAGACACAGGTTGGTAGGTAACTAAGTAAAGACACTCAATAATTGTAACCCCATTTTGGGGGTAATTGTAGCATGTAAGTATGCATCAATCTGTAATAATAATAATCTTATATATAATTTGGTAAGAGCACGTGAATTATGTCTGTCTGTGCGGGCGCACAGTTTAAATTTGAGCTTGCCAAGAAATTATCAAGAGAAACGAAGGCTAAGATGCGCATAATGGTACCGTTGCTATGGAAACCGATTTTTGTGCACGTGCAGATTATGATCAGTTCTATGCAAGAGCTTTCTGATACGTTGTTGATTGCTGCGGTTTACCGTTTTCTTTTAAATTTTAAGATCGAAAAAAAGGGGGGGTAGGGCGAAAATTGGAATATACATCTCTTCATAAATATGTGAGGCGGCGAGTTGATGGTAAAATGTAAATTTTAAGCAAAGTTGAAAAAATAAAAAATAAATTGGGGAAATTGGGCAAAAATTCGTTTTGGAAACGTTCTTGAATAAATTTTTATTAAACGTTCTTATTTGGTTTATTTCAATTTAAATTGTAAAAAACAAATAAAATACAAATTCCGCATTACTAAAATTTTAAAAGAATGTATTTTTCTCCTTCATAAAATTTTTTAGAGCTTTTTTTGGGCCTGCCGGGGATTCCTTTTTTTAACTGAATTTGTTCTGAAATTTTTGGGGGGGCAAAAAAAACAAAAAGAGGGGGTTTCCAACGAAAGGGGGCTGGGAAACCCCATGAATTTTTGAGGGCCCCAAGGGGCCCCTTTAAAAAATAAAAAGGGTAAGGTAAAAACATCACAATTCACACAAACAATATATAAATAACAATGGTAACATTCTTACGCACCATTCAACTCAGGTGCCCATTAAATTATTGCACTCCTCCTTATGGGTAACCTAAGAGCATAAATGGTCGTGACACTTGTTGAGATTGTTAGTTCCAATCCAAACAAGGTCAAGTTACCTTGTATTTAACTGGCCATAATTGTAGAATTTTACCCTCTGTCAGCATGCACTTTTTCTCTGTGCTTGCAACACAACCCTCCTAATTTTGTACACTAAGGATGGGAGAAATCATCCAGCCCAAAGTGCACTTTTCAATTTTGGTTCAGAGTTTGCCAGATGTTGCCCGGCCCTTCTGGCAACAGAGGTTGTTTAAAAGGCCAGTTACGTTAAAGGCCAGATAATAAAGGTCCACTATTCTTTCAATAAGTGACAATAAATTTGCATTATACAGTACAGCATTTTTGGAAATACACCACCACGATTCTGACATGGAAACGGTGCTCAAAAGATTTTGTAGGATGTTACCCTACCCTCCGCCGCGCAACCTTTTCCGCGGGGAGTATGCAACACGACCCTCCAAACCTCCTTGCTAAACACGTATATCCCTGTGTGGGCTCGCGCGGCGCGCTTCGCCAACACAGGGAAGCGCGTAGGGAAGCGCGCGGCGCGTACACACACCTATGCGGGCTTAGGAACAAACCTCCGAGTGTTGCGCGCAGGGATGGGAGAAATCCATCAAAAAAGATTGGTATGTCTACCATATAAACGGCTCTGAGTGGAGTATGGTGGCCGAGGTGGCTCACTTGAAAATAATTTTTCATGTTTTTGAAAAAGTGAGCCATTTCGGCCACCACGTGGCCGAGATGGCTCACCTATATTTTTCCAACTTTGATGCAAAATTGAGATGCCAATTTTAATCCGAAAAGACAAAATTGGCATGTATCTGAAACTAGAAAAGTTGCTCTTTCCAACGGTGTAAAGATTAGGACCAACCAGAACCAAAATGGAGGAGTTATAGCGCTCCAAAAAATTTGGACGCCTCGACACGCGGTGGCCGAACCGGCTCACTTGTTTCAGTCTTCAAAAGTGAGCCACGCCGGCCACCGCGCGGAACTGGCTCATTTGAAGAGCAACAAATGCGCTGCTCATACGTACGTGGTATATTAAAACGCTTTCGCGCCGTACATCAGTAATTTACAGCCAATATTGTGGCAAATTTTGACGCGCATTCACAGATTGGCAACCGTATAATCTGGAACCAGCACTCAACGAGGAGGGTATCGATCCTCTTCCGAGCCGGACTGCTGCCTTGCTTTCGGTTGACCACGATTTCATCTCACTCACAAACCCTAAACTATATCATCCATCCAAACTCATAAACCACAATTTCTCATTAACTTCAGGGTGTATGGGAAATATTACAATGAAGTGAGCTCATTTCAACCGCCTGTATACTCATCAGTCAAAAGCATCCGATGGGTAATAAAAGTCATAGTCCCAGCTCATGGTGGAAATAACGATCCAGACCCTTAGTTTAGTACAACGTATTTTCACTT